>CM039314.1:121809496-122305085 GCA_022316695.1 Camellia oleifera | reverse complement strand
ACCTTGCCTCTGGTAAAGGAACACTGATTGCCCTCGAAATGAATCTCTGACCCGACAAAGTCTATCAGCACAAGTCTAACGATCCTCGGGGGATATGGGAGCCTTCCGAAGCTATGGTTCCAAGACTACCTAGCCAAAAGAGGAAAACATGCAGCATCTCAGCCTGATGTTTACCAAAACAGATACGGGTCCTAGCAGGTATGACTGTGCCCCTCACTGAATTCTGCCCGGAAATCTGCCTCCAAAACTGAATCTGATACCCGCCGATAACTGATTCCTAACAATACCGATAATGGTTGCCCGCAAGCCCGATGCCCAACTCACACCTCTGCAAACTTGATACATGCATTCTGTAGAGCGCACTCTAAAAGCCAACTAACAGATAACGTGAGAAGCCAAACACCCCTATGTTGGGGTAGGGTTTATCTGTCCTATTTTGTCAGGAGCTAGGGTTTCACTACACACGCAGCGGTTTCAAAAAACCTATATCGGGTAAGCAACCTGGTCCTAGTTTGGAATGGTCACTATGGAATTCGATATGCACTAGGTCGAATGGTCAAACAAGGGTGCCTCGATAAAACTGGGGTTTGTGTTCCATGCTGTCAGAGCCCAGAGCCGATCAGCTTTATGGTTCATGCCTTGACAAGACAAGCCTCCAGCAAATCGTTCGGAATGGCATATGGCAAACACGGTGTCCTAGGCGCACCAATGCAAATACAATGCAAAGAACACACCAAGTGTAATCAAATCAGATATCATGAGTTTGAGTCAAGTTCTTAAATCCCCAGCAGGGTCGCCAGAAACTGTAAACGTCCTCGAACGCCACGGGAGGGTTAAGTCTCGTTCCGTTCATATTGGGGTAACTACAGTTCAAGGACCTCAAATGTCACGGTTCTTAATCTTGAACCAAAGAGTCCAAATCCGGCAAATCAATTTTGAAAACAGATTTTTTTGAAAGAAGTGCCAAACATGGACTGCTTTGCCAGATACAGAGTCACCACCTAAATGTTTTTTAATGGGAAATTTAGGAACCCTGACTCGGTGCCAAAGGCCACGTGTCCGTCATCACCAAAGTTGCCTCGGCTCAGGAACTTGGGTACGATTAGGGAAGGTCACTTCGTGAGCACCCCCGCTCGCCCGGTCAAAGACCGGCCTCTACTAACCATGATATCTATTTTTGAAAACATTGTGTGTTCTTATTCCGGTTATTAGCCTAGATTTACTATGTGATGCGCACAGCATACAAGTATAGACTGAGTCGCCTGAATTGGAACAAAACATTTCATGTTTGTTTGTTTGAAAATGGTTGATGGTGCTACCCGCAGGTAGGCTAAGACGGGATTTGCCACCCTCGGGTGGGCTTAGAAAACATGATTTTGCACTATCTAGTGGGCTTAAAACAAACAGTTGATGAATTGTTCCAATCCAAATAACCCAACCTCCACCCACGGGCATCCAAGCAGGTATATCACATAAGCAAATAGCCTCATGGTAAGCATGCTATTCATGGCAACACTCACACGCATGGATGGATGCTAAAGCATAAAAACTCACCGAGTACTCCAGGCCAAAATAGAAACTCATTAGAAATCCATGCATGATCCTAGATATACAGAATTGCCTAATGCAACACATGCAAAGATGTAAACTATAGCAGGCTCGGCTATCCTAAACATGGCGTATGGAATGCTACAGCTATCATGTATTCAACTTGGAATTGAAATA
Source organism: Camellia oleifera (assembly GCA_022316695.1). Lineage (NCBI taxonomy): Eukaryota > Viridiplantae > Streptophyta > Magnoliopsida > Ericales > Theaceae > Camellia > Camellia oleifera. Next base: position 122,303,360 of record CM039314.1, on the reverse strand, counting down.
CAAATGCAATTAGTATGATGCGCCGAGCCCGGTGCGTGCAAGACAGATGAATGAATGCAAACATGCTATCATACTGTATGCTAATTGAAATATGCCCTAATCTAACCATCATAAGCAGGTAAATAAAAGGGAAGAAAGATGTGGGGTTGGAAGACATACATCACACTCACCCACACTTATTACAATTATGCCCTCGCGCAGAGGGTCCAAATAAATATACAGTCCCGAATGAAAGAATAATACAGTCCAAATAATGTACAAATTCCTAATTAATTTACAAATTAACTAAGAAAATAATAAAACTGGCATGCAAGCCAGGGACTGCCTTGATTCTGCTCCGGATGATGGAATGATGCATGTTTGGGTTGCTTTGCGCAGAAATCCACTGGAATGCCCCAATTAGCCTCTGTTTTGCAATGATTCTTGAAAGGCGCGCCAAGCCTCAGAAGACCGCTGATTCTTGATGTGCTGCAACAGAGAGCAGGAAACGGGCATAGCAATGTATTTTCACAAATGTATGCATGTCTCGATCCTCGTACCACCAATCACGCATCTCGATGCATGATGGCCGAGGAGCCGAATTGCACAACTCAATATAGAATGAATGCATATGAACACTACAACAAAACCTAACTCCATCATGGATAATCCGGAGTGTCGGTGACTTGGGAATTGAGACACGTTCCGTCACTCGGAGTACGGAATGTACCTCGTTTCCCGTGCCCGGGCTAACTCCTATCCCAAACACGATGCAATATGCATGATATGCGTGAAATGCAACTAAGATACAATCCTAACATACACAATGTTATGGAATGGCATACACCCTACACGAGGTGATACACAACCGAGCATACACAATGCTATGGAGGAAATGGCATACGCAATGCAATATGGGCTTACACCAACATGAGAGAGCCTCAGCCACACTCACATAAGAGGCCATTAGATGAAAATGAGACAACTCGAAATACGTGCACGCGTGCACGCAAACCGAGGACCAAACCTACGGCACGGAATGCCACTCTAATGAGACATGGAAATACATGGAATATAATATGCAAACATGCAAATTTCAGTGGCAAAATGACATGCAAAACAGCCCCGAAACATGGCGAAATGAAACCCGATGCAAGGAACGAGTCCCGAAACATGGAATTAAGCACATGAAATGGCCTATAGCTATGCAATGCATGGATGATTCGTACAAAAAGTGTGAAGAAAGAAGCTAGGAAGCCCAAAAAAAATCATTTTTACAGTTCGAAGCATGGCCAAAAAGTGGGTAAAAATAGGGCAAAATTAGCATGCAAAAATGGGGGGCCAAGAGAGGTAATGAAGCAAGTCATAGCTTCTGATCTCAAACACAGAAGGCCCCTTCTTCAATGTTGAAGAGGGGCCAAAAATATGATGTTTTACAGTTTATTACAACCCCCAAAAACAGATACAAGTATGGCCAAATTAACATGCAAGAAATGGGCCAACAAAGGGGCAAAGAAGCAAGTGGTGCACGCTGGCCCCAAACAGGTTAGGGCCCTTCAACAATGTTAAAGAGGAGCCCAAAATATGGCTTTTTACAGCTTATTATCAGACCCAAAACAGAACACAAGCACGCTCAAAGTATGATGCAAGATGAGGCCACCAAGAGGGCTATAACATGAAGTATACCAAGGATGCTTCAAACAGCCCTAGACCCTTAATTAAAAATTAAGAGGGGGTCATTTTAGGGCCATTTTAAGTTCGGACTAAGGTCCAAAAACAGAAGCTCAATAAGCTAATAAATCATGCAAAAATGGGGACCAAAGAGGGGTACAATGGCAAGTGATACATGGAGGTCCTAAACAGTGGTGAGACCTTCTTCAATGTTGAAGAAGGGCTCAAAATAAGCCTATCTACAGTTTACCTCATGCTCCAAAACAGATTATATATAGGCCAAAAATATCATGCAAAAAAAATGGCATCCAAGAGGATAATGAAGCAAGTGGTAGTGGGAAGTCCCAAACAGGTAAGAACCCTTAATCAAACAGAAAAATGAGCTCAAAAAAATGACAATTTTAGTTTTGGCCGGAGCTCAAAACAGCAAGCAAGAGTGACTAAGAAATAGACCAAAAAAATGCAAAAAAAGGGGAAAGTGGGACTCACCCTTGAAGACCAACCCTTAGCAACCTCTTGGACCAAGTTTGGGTGCTCCTTGCCTCTGGAAAACAGCTTCAAGCTGCTGGAATGGAATGAGGTGGAGTGGTGTTAGGGCTTGTAGGGAAAAGGGTGTAGGAACTTAAGGGTTTTTTAGAGTTGAAGTGTAGAAGGAGAGAGATACAATACAAGAGGCTCAAAGAATTTTTTCTAACCCTCAAAACTAGACCTGGGGCTGCTGTTATATAGGCAAAATGGGTGAAAAAATGGGGGGAAAATGGAGGGAAAACAAGCCAAGTTTCCCCCCAAAATGGCCAAACCCTCGGACATGGGTGAAGTGTAAAACAAAATACATGGCTGGAACACACTCCCAGGGGCAAAAATGGCCAGCTAGTTTAAAATGGCAAAAAAAATCATTCACCAAAAAAAGTGGCCGGCCGGCCAGGCCAAAGGGGGAAAAGTGGCCGGCCACACCCTAGGATGAAGCCCCAGAAGTTAGCTTTCCAATGCCGCAAACCTTGCATTAAAATTCCTTTTGTAGAAAAAGTTATGCCAGTTTCCATAAAGCCGCGCAGATTCGGTCCAATCGGACTTCAACCAACCATATCTCCTCCCCCCGGATTTGGACTTAGGAGATTCTTGAGTGAAAAATGAAGCCCCGGAAGTAAGCTTTCCAATGGTGGTGGCCTCATATCTTAATTCCTCTTGTGCAAAGAGTTACGCCCGTTTCGGTGAAGCCGCGCAGACTTTCTCCTTCCCGGATTCATGCTAAACCACTTTTGACCAAACAAAAAGTTGGTTGTCAGAACAATTGCTGGCCTCCCATCCTCCTAAAAGCTTCCTAATAATGAAAATAAGGCCTCCACCAAAAATGAGCCCAAACCGATGCGAAATGAAGGTTCGGGGGCCGAAACGCGCAGTTCGGGACTTCGAAAACTGACTGTTGGGCACCGGGAGTGGTGTTCGACCACGAAGTTGGTCTCTCGGACCCCAGTGTCCCTCAAAAGGGAGTAAATAAGATGCATGCCAAAAACCAGAGCAAACGGAGGTAGTTAGGCGGTCCCGAACCGAGGCACATGGCCTGACGGCTCCGAAATGGGAAAAATGGTCTGCAACCACGAAACGTAGCCTATGGCCACTGAGAGATGATCTACGAGACCTCTCCCTCCCCTCAGGAAGAGAAAAAAGAGAAAACCGAGCTTGGTTCGCAAACCGAGGCAAGGCACAGAAAAAGTCCAGAAGTTCGGAGGCAAGGCTCACGGCCGAGACTCCGCAACCTCAAAACAAGCACAGTATACAACATCACCAAGCGCTCAATCGGTGACGTCTGAGTCTTAAGGTCGATCAAAAATAGGGTGTCTACAGCACGGTTTTTGGAGAGTTTGAACATTTTGAACCTTCGTTTTAGCATCTTGAGGAAGCTTGAACCTTTTGAACCCTTATTTTAGCTTCTTGAGGAAGCTTGAACCTTTTGAACCCTTATTTTAGCTTCTTGAGAAAGCTTGAACCTTTTGAACCCTTGTTTTAGCTTCTTGAGGAAGCTTGAACATTTTGAACCTTTGTCTTAGCTTCTTGAGAAAGCTTGAACCTTTTGAACTCTTGTTTTAGCTTCTTGAGGAAGCTTGAACCTTTTGAACCTTTGTTTTAGCTTCTTGAGGAAGCTTGAACCTTTTGAACCCTTATTTTAGCTTCTTGAGGAAGCTTGAACCTTTTGAACCCTTATTTTAGCTTCTTGAGGAAGCTTGAACCTTTTGAACCCTTGTTTTAGCTTCTTGAGGAAGTTTGAACCTCTTGAACCTTTGCTCTAGCTTCTCCAAGAAGCTTGAACCCTCTTGTTTCTCCATAAGAGAGGGCCTCCCTCTCCTTTAGAGAGGTTGAAAAAAATTTGTCTAAGGAAAAGCACATATATCTCTCTATATCTCTACATTCTAGGCTTAGAAAGGGTGTTTTTTCTTGGCCTTTAACACCACACCTCATAGCCACACACCTCCACCATTGATCTAAGGTTCTTGGAGAGTCTTGAGAGGTCTCAAAGAGCTAGTTTTTGGTCCAAGAAGCTGCTGGTTTTGCTGAAGCTACAAGGGTAACACACTATTCTCTCTTTTAAGCTTTATTTTGCTCCATCTTTTAGCCATACTTGAAAGCATATTTGAGCTTTAGTGTAAACTGAAAAAAGTCTTATTTTGAGGCCCTTAACATGTTTGTTTAAGATCATTTTTCTGTTGGGGGTCATCTACCCCCTTGCATGTTTCATTTTACCTCGTTTTGAGCCATGCATTAAGGCCTTTGTTTTGAGCTTTGTTTGCCCTTTTGAACACTAAAATCTAGTGGATTTTCAGTGGTTATTATGTGTTTTTGAGAGCCAAAATCAGAGAAGGGTGACCCTCTCTCTCCTTGTTTTGATTTCTAGCATATTTGGCCTAACAAAGGAGCCCTTATTTACATGCTTCCAAGCCATGTTTCAGGCCATTTTTGGTGAGTTTTAGGACCTACATAGGCTCTGTCCAGAGCCCATTTTTCCATTTTGGGTGTCCATCTTGCATGTGTAGAGCAATCCCAATCATAGCCTATCAAAGGAGCCTATCATTCTTGCATGCATAGATCATGTTTCAGTGGTTTTTTGGGCTTTATTTGGCATGTCATACCTCTGAGTTTTTCTGGTTTAGTGACCCCTTGAATGCCTCATATGCTTGTAGTATAAATCCTCTTTACTAGCTTATATTGCATGCTATTTTGGTCCTTGATTCTAGCACTTTTTCGCCATGCCTTAAACTGATTTTGTGCTTGTTTTGGACTGCCTTAGCTCTATTTTTATGCCTCATGGTCGAATGATGCTTGCTATGCATGGTTGTAGTGCAATACCCTTGCCTAGCTTTGAGTTTTGAAGCCTATTGCATGCTTATGTTGAGGTGTTTCCATGTTTTGGGGCCATTGTGCATCATATTTCAGAGCTTATATGTGTGTCATATTCCCATGTTTTCCACTCTTTAAATGCGTTTTAGAGTTGTGCACAAATGCCTCGTTTTTGGACCATTGCATGAGCTTCATTTCCATGCCTTTCGAGCCGTCATTTTAGACCATTTTCCCACTATCTTGGACTTTCCTAGAGTCCTTTTGGGGCTGGTTTTGCCATTTGTACATTGCTTTGTGTACCTCTAATGTAATGCGCTTCACTAGTTTCGGTATTCGGGCCATCTAGCATGCATCGTGTAAGGTGTTTGCATGATTTGGGACCATCTTACATGTAATTTCAGAGATGAAAAATGTGTGATTGTATGTCATATTTCATCCCTTTCCATGCTTTGATAGTGTTGCTTTCGGTGCCTTAGGTTTGGTCTCTTGCATTGGTGCATGTTTGCATGTGTTTTTGTTGCCTAATTCCATCATGTTTGGCCACTGATTTGGGTGTGGCTGAGGCTCGCCTGTCTTGGTTTAAGTCCATCTTACATTGTATATGCCATTTAGTCCATGTTGTTGCATGATTGACCATTGCATTGTGTATGCCTTGATCATTTCATTGTTAGTCTCCATGTGTGCATTGCGTATGCCATATAGTTTTCATGTGCATTGAGTATGCCATTGATTATTTCATAGCATTATGTATGCTAGTAGTATGTTTGAATATCATCATTTGCATGTTTGCATCATTTAGTGGCATTATGTTTAGGTTGCATGTTAGAGTTGCATTCATGCATGCCATGTGTATTGCATCATGTTTAGAGTAGGGTTTAGTCCAAACACGGGAAACGAGGGACGTTTCGTACTCCAAGTGACGAAACGTGCCTCGATTCTCGATCGCCGACACTCCGGATTACCCATGATGAAGTTTAGGCCTTGTTGTGTTTATATGTGCATTCATTTTACAATGAGTCATGCAATTCGACTCCTCAGCCATCATGCATCGTGATGCGTGATTGATGGCACGAGGATCGAGGACTATCCTCCCCAGAGCTTATACAATGATAGGGAGAGTGGTCCTGTACACATATGTTGAAAATACTTTGCCATACTCCTTTCTTGCTCTCTGTTGCAGCAAACCAGAAAGCAGCAGCAAAAACTGGTCGGCAGTATCCCTATAGGTTCCCATGGTGGAGTTTCAACCTTCTGGAGCTTTGTATAGTATTCTGGGACCAGTTGCAAATAGAGACAAATCGGGGCATCGCGATGGATTTTCCGACAAGGCGACTCGAGCATGCACACATTCCTCATCATTCAAGACCGAGCTGAGGCAGTCCATTTCATATGTTTTGCATGCTAGGTTATTTATTTTAGTTAATTTGTTAATTAATTAGGATTGTGTAATAATTAGCTGTAATTCGTTATTCATTCGGTTGTGTATTATTTATTCGGACCCTCCGAGGAGGGCAATGTTGTAATAAGTTTGCGTGTGTGTGATGCATATCTTCCAACCCCACGTCTTTCTCCATTTTATTAACCAGCTTATGATGGTTAGTTTTAGGGCATGTTTCAATTAGCATCTATATGTTCGCATGTTTGCATTCATTCATCTGTATTGCATGCACTGGGCTCGATGCATCATACTAACTGCATTGTATTTCAATTCCGAGTTGAATACGTGTATCATTTGTTGCATTTCATATGCCATCTTAGAATAGTCGAGCCTATCGTAGTTGCATACCTGTATGTGTTGCATTAGGCATCTCAGCATAGTTAGGATTTATGCATGATTTCTAATTAGCTTCTTTCTTTGGCTTGGAGTACTCGATAAGTGTTTATGCTTTAGCATCCTTGCTTGTGTGTGAGTGACTGCCATGATAGCATGCTTACCATGAGGCTAAGTGCTTATGTGATATAACTGCCTAAATGCCTATGGGTAAAGGTTGGATTATCTGAATTGGAACAATTCATTGATTGCGAGTTTTAAGCCCACTAGCTAGTGGCAAATCACCATGTTTTCTAAGCCCACTTGAGGGTGGCAAAATCCGCATTTTAGCCTACTTGCGAGTAGCAAACCGCTTTCAAAAACAAACATGAAATGTTTTGTTCCAACTCAGGCGATCCAGTCTATACTTGTATGCTGCGCGCATCACATAGTAATTCTAGGCTAATAATCAGGATAAGAGCACATAATGTTTTCAAAACTCGATATCATGGTTAGTAGAGGCCGATCTTTGATCGGGCGAGTGAGAGTGCTCACGAAGTGACCTTCCCCAATCATACGCAAGTTCCCGAGCTGAGGCAACTTTGGTGATGACGGATACGTGGCCTTAGGCACGAGTCAGGGTTTCCTAAATTCCTCCAAAATAAAATATTTAGGTGGCGACTCTATATCTGGCAAAGCAGTCCATGTTTGGCACTTCTTTCTAAAAATCTATTTTTCAAAACGATTTGCCGGATTTGGACTCTTTGGTGATTTATCAGTCTCGCATTGCACTTTGCGGGATTAGATTCAGAACCGCGACATTTGAGTCCGAATTGTAGTAAGCCCCAATGAGCAAAACGGGATTTCCTCCCAGGACGTTCGGGGACGTCTACACTTGTTACTAGGCCTAGCAGTAGTAAAGCATTGCTTGGGTGCCACTCTCCTGTGCATTCTATCTCCACTGGCCCACATGATAATGTTGGTCTAACTGGGTCTGGCATTATGGGGTTTAAGGATCAAGGCCATGGTAGACCACCTACTTTCACCCTTAATCCCCTATGGAATGTTAGGAAATCAAGGAGAAAGAAGGCTCAGGTGGAGGGCTTTGCCCGTTTTGCTAGGCTTTATGGTCACAAAGCTACAGCAATTAGTAAACACACTTTTAGGTCTATTATCTCCAAACCAGCAACAGTTGCTCTTGCTTACTCAGATCTGTCTGAGGGTGACTCAAGTTTAAATAGCTTTCTCTTTAAAGAAGCTAAAGCAACTATTAACTTGGGGAAGAAACTTGGAATAAACTTTAAGGGAAAAGAAGTTGTTGTACTGGACAATATTATTGACGTAAAGCTAAAGAATAAAGAGAGAATCAACAAAGAGGGTAAGGCAAAGTTGTAATAACAGTGGCTGGGGGCCTTACAGTGTATCAATTGTCTTTCTATGAAGCTTCGTTCTTGGAATGTTAGAGGCATTGGTAAGCTTGAAAAGAGGGGCAGAATCAAAAACTTTTAAAAGATAGGGACATTGATGTTGCATTTCTTCAAGAAACTAAGAAAGTAGTGCTTTCAGATACTATAGCTCAAGGGCTTTGGGGAAATAGGAAAATGGAGTTTATGTCTGTGGATCCTAATGGCACTGTAGGGGGACTTCTTTGTATTTGGGACCCAGATGTTTTCCAACTTTTTGGCAGCTGCTGCAACAGCAGGTTTATTCTTCTCTCAGGTACACTCTACAACTCTTTTGATTGTGTTCTTCTAAATGTTTATGCAACTAATGATGTCAGTAGCCGATCCATTCTTTGGAATTCCGTAATCAAGCTCAAGGACTCCTTCCCCAATCCTTGGTGCTTGGGAGGTGATCTCAATGAAATAAGGCACATAGGAGAGAGTAGGTTGTGTTAGAAGAGATAGGGGAATGAATCAACTTAATGAGTTTATAGACAAATGTGAACTGAATGACCTATCATTTCTTGGAAGATCATACACTTGGTGTAATTCTCAGGAGGCCCAGAAATGGAGTAGAATTGATAGAATCATGCTTAGCCCAGAATGGTTGATTCATTTCAAAATGAAGCTTTGGGGCTTACCTAGGTTAATATTAGATCATTGCCCTCTATTGATGATGGAAGATGAAAGAGATTCGGGCCCCAAACCCTTCAGGTTTATCACTGCTTGGACTTTGCATCCTAATTTTTCACATCTTTTCATTTCTTGCTGGGAAAACACTACTATTACTGGTTGGGCAGGTTTTATACTCCAACAAAAACTAAAGCACCTAAAGGTGGAATTAAAGATATGGAATACTGAAGTGTTTGGCAATGTTTCAGCTAAACTCAAGGCTTCAGAGAAGGAATTGCATGCACTAGACATCATTGCAGAGGAAAGAGTACTGCTTGATTCAGAAAAGGCTAGAAGAAGAGAGGTTTAAGGTGAAGTGTAGAAACTCCATAGAATGGTGTGGCTCGTGAATTTGAAAAGATTGAGGCTGCTTTCTTGTGGGATGGTAATGGTCTAAAATGAAAAATACATTCGGTAAAATGGTTAGAGGTTACAAAGAGTGTTGCCCAAGGGGGTTTGGGCATTAGAAGGATTAGGGACATTAATGCATGCTTGCTTCTTAAATAGTGGTGGAAATTTGGAAATCAAATTAATGCACTATGGAGAAAAGTTATCTGTAGCAAGTATAAGATTGAAGTAGAGTGTTGGCATCTTCCTGTGCAATCTTCGTATGAGCATTCTAGGTTGTGGAAGGACATTATCTCTATGGGGGTTCATAGTTGGAACACTTTCAACTTCTTCTTGGATAACTGCCAAATCAATGTGGGAGATGGCAATCGAATTAGATTTTGGCATGATAAGTGGTGTGGATCCGCCTATCTTAAGGATGAGTTCCATTCTCTCTTCAACCTGTCTGCTGATAAGAATGGATCTCTCCACCAATTTTTGCTAGGAAAACTAACTCTAGTGATTGGAACTTTCTCTATAGAAGAGTGCTATATGCTTAGGAATTGGCTGCTGAAGCTTGATTGTTCTGTTATCATCTGCTCCTCTCTTGAGCCTAAGCAATGCTAATAGTCTGGTCTGGTCCTCTGCGGCCACAAGTTCTAGTGATTTCTCTTCTTTATACTCTTTTTGCAATTCTCTTCTTGGGCCTTATCTCAGAATTAGCAAGTTTGTTTGGAGCAATATCTTACCCCCCCAAAGTCCATTTTTTTGGATGATTAGTCTAGAAAAACATAATTAAAACAATTATATTTCTGCTCAATATTGGCATTCTTGGCAACATTGTTTCACCCTTGTGCATTTTCTGCAAAATGGCTCTTGAACTGCTTCTCATGTTTTGTTTCATTGCCATTTCTCTTGGATCATTTGGTCATCTGTGTTACATGATTGGGGGGATTAAAGGTGTATTCTAGAATTTGTGGCAGGCCTACTTAATTGGTAGATGGGTGGTAAATTTAAGTGTCCACTCAAAAAATTTTGGAGAGCAATTCCACTAGTAGTTCTCTGGTTTCTTTGGAAGCATAGGAATGAGTGTGTTTTTAGTGATACCCATCCTAATTTTGCTGACTTGTGGGAACTAATCAAGATCATATTAGGTCTTTGGCTCAAAGCTTCTCTTAAGGACTTCCTCTTCTTAGTTAATGATGTTGTTCTCAATTGGAGGTAAATTAGGCTTTGCTATTGAGGTTAGAAAGTGCCTGGGTTAGTTGGAGCATCAACAGCAGCTTTCATTGTTGTGGTTCATAATCTGTACTCTATTATTGGGTTGGCTTGGTGTTTTGTTGTTTTTATTTCTTTGTTGTTTGGTATGCTAATGCTGTTTTGATTATTTTTTTTTTTCTATTCTCTTTGGTTGCTCTTGATTGGTTTCTCTCCAATCTCGGGTATGTGCCATCTTGCTTTGTTGATGTAAGTTTGCATGTTTCTCACAATAATCGTTGCCCTTGCTGTTCTCAATTGTCACTTGACGTGCCTTGATCTATCAATTATTGTTGTTACGGCCCTTCTCTGATTGCCCTTGCTTTTTAATGATCGTTGATCACCTTCTTTTCCATTGCCTTGCATCGTCTTTCCCTCTCTCCATCTCCTTTCCTAGCCTCCTCCTATCGCACCTCTCTCTCCAAACTTCTTGTTGTCGTCACTACATTTGATTTTAATTTTCGAATAATAACACATCAATTCTCATAAACAATAAAACGAAGGAAGCTTACCAATAGAGGGGTTGTAACTAAATTTTCAATAATAAAAATTGAAGCTCTCAACATTTGGGATCATAATTAAGGTCTATTTTCGTATTATATATTCTTAGATCATATCTAGCTAGATTAGAGTCATTAGACTAGTGACCAACCCAAAAAAATAATAATAATAAAATTATGAGTAATTTTATAATATTTCTCTGTAAATAAAAGTGAAGTCTTTTTTTTTTTTTTTTTTTTTTGTTTAACAACAATGATTGAGACCCTATTTTTAGGAACTTCATAATCTCTTTTGAATCTCAACCATTGATTATGTGAGCTCCACACATACATCAATGATTGAGATTCAAAGGAAATTGTGACGGCCTCCAAAAAAAGTGTTCCCAAACATTTTATATTAATAGTATATGTAAAAATATTAAATATATATGTGTTTGAGAGAATTTATTTTAATAAATCCAATAAATATATAGAAGATATATAATATGAATATTCTATGAATTAAATCTTATCTATCCTCTCCTTACCAAAACTCAATGCCACATGGCAGCCTTGCATTGGTCATGCTAAATATGGTATAAATAGTAGAGAAATTTGATGAAAAATCCTCCTTCATACTTATACCTTAATTAATACATAAGATATTTTTATATTTCAAAAAATCGTATTATTTGGAATTGATTTACCAAATCCCAATGATTATATTTGAGGTCTTTTATAAATAATTTTATCTTTATAGATATTTTTTAATCCTTAGTAACCTGATATGTGCTTATGTGCTAATTCGAATTATTTTTTACTTTTAGTAGAGTAAACTTTAAAAATTCATAATTTTGTTGTACATATATATATTTTTTTTAATAAAACTAATATTTTTGGAACATATTTAACGAGATCTATCAAACAACATCTCATTTAAATATGTAATTATGTAAAATAAAAAAGATTAAATTTGACCGTGTGAATATCCACACTAAAAATATAGTTATCAATGTGAGATGATTCTGCACATTCAATTTTTTATTTGTTCAAATTCAATTTTGATATTAAAGGTCTACATTCTCTCAATTGCTATTATGAATGCTAACGTACTCCACGTTCAAAATATCATCCACGTTCATAATATGAATGTTCAAAACATCATGATGAAGAAAATGTCAATGAATTTCATATTATGAACATTCAAAAAATCATAAATAAAACAATGACGATATTCACGTGACCATAACGAGAAAAATGTCCACGGATTCCATGATGTGAACATGTGATGAAATCGTAATGTACAATGTGAATATTCAAAAAATGATAATTAACACACAATGAGAATATATACAAAAAAATATAATCAAAAGCCAAATATCATACTTGATACAATGTGAAGATAAAGAAAATCTAAAATATTTTACCAAGACACCCATGTTGTGTATTTCACATAGCTACACATTCACTCCACGAAAATTCCACCCATGGTGTTTGATGTTTTCACAAGTAAAATTGGAGATTTTCAAAATTAAAGCCATATGACCATTCACAATACGATATTTCACATTCGGTATTTATAAGCCATTGCAAATTTGGCAAGTAGAATTTCAACATAATACAAAACAATAATTCGAATTGACTTACGTTTGGCACCCATTTTTAACTATGGGAGTGATCGGCGAGGTGGATGTGAATGTTCTCAGCGAAAAAGTGTTCTGGTCATCAGCAACAAAATGTCAGAGACAAAATGATGCGAAGACGGTGTAGAGGATGGGTGGCCATTTTCAATAATTTTAGCTCACCGATAAAGTCGAATTCAAACATCGATGACGATTTAGGAATTTGAGAGCCAACCTTCTTATTGTGAACAAAGTCTTTGAATTTAGAGGTAATTACCAATCAATCATATTAACTAGACTTATTTATTTACAGGTCTTAATTGATAAATTTATCACTATAAAAATAAGAGATTGAAAATTTTATCACTATAAATTTATTCATAAAAACAAAGAGACTAATAAATTTATTCATAAAAATAAGAGACTGATAAATTTATCATTTGATAAATTTATCAATAGGACTTAATAGATAATAAGTATCAAAAGTAGGACATATTGATAATTTTCCCTTGAATGAATCAAAACGCACATCACACTCCTATTCTTTTTTCCCAATAAAAAGGAGGATTTATATTATTAAGAATCAGAGTTACAAAAGTGGGGCAACATTTTTACCACTTGAACACAACATATTTATTTTTAAATTAAAATTATAATTTATATTTTACAAATTTAGTAGCAAATTCCTCAATTGGGCACACACCCACTAATACTAATATATATATATATATATATGATAAGGGTATTAGCAGGGTCAGTTTTGGGCTAAGACTAATAAGGCATGTGTCTATGACACCAAAAATTAGATAAAAAAAAAAAAAGGCTCCCAAATTCATTAGTTTTGTATTATATTAAAAACTCAAAATGACTCAATTCTGTTTTATTAACTTAAGCCATTTTAAATAGTCCCAAAAATTCTGTTTGGTTTAATTGATAAAAGGCCCAATTAAAAAATATTTATAAGTGTTAGTTGTTAGCCCAATTAAAAAAAATAAAATATAACATACATGTATATGTATTAATCGTTAGTTCAATTATGTTTGGTCTAATTTTTTTTTTTTTTTTATGGCCCAATTGTGTGTTTTTTAGTAAAAAAAATTTTTAATAAAAAAAATTATTTTGTAGATATATTTAATCTATATACACTTAAAAAGTATAATATTTATGAATATTTTTTAAAAAAATTTACCAAATACAAAAAAAATAAAAAATAAAAACAAATTATAAACTCAAAAAATTATTTTTGAAAATTTTAAACCAAACAAAATATTTTTTTTAATCTTTTTTATAAATATCTAAAAAGCCTCCGAAAAATTATTTCGTCCCCAAAAACTCAGGGCCTGCCCTGGGTATTAGGTATAAGCTCAGTGGTTTGGGGTTAATAAAGGGAAACGGCAGATTGCAACATCATTATCTGTGGTTGAGCTTTGATTATTATTGCCTGCAAAATGGTTCATCCAAAACACAAGTCGTGGGCTCGTGGCCCAACAACACAATCTCTTACAGGACTTTTGTCATGGATTGGGCCCCAATCCCATCCCCTAATCAAAAGTCAAAACAATAACCCAAACTTTCTATTGCCTGGCTCCATCACACCATTAATACTAGCTACATAAATCTATCACAAAATTTAAAGCTCCGTTTGGGTGGATGTTGATTTCAAATTAAGGAATTTGAGATCAAAAATATTAGAGAATTAGTTATTGTAGGTGGAGGGAAAGAAAAAAAAAAAAACTGTAGGAGAAGATAAATTGAGATAAAGAAATGCACTTTAGTAAGATCTTTGTAATTAGAAAAAAAAAAAAAAATAGCATTATTTTTGTGTGTGTCAATTTCCGACCACACTGCCAAATTAGTACTTAGCTGGAGAGCACTGGCAGAATAGATTAGTCCCGAACCACCGCCCAACTTGCAACAGAAAGAAGAGATTCCGGCGGTGGTTCGTCCACCCGGGGGCACTCCGACGATCAAATCAGTTATCTCTCAAAGATAGCAAAAATGCTTAACTCACTATTCAAAATATAAATTGCGTACCTCAGACCCATTGGGGTGCCTCTCTTTTTATAGCCCACTCAATTTTAATTCTAATAGAAGCCTAGCTTTAATGAACTTCAACTCAGTGCTTATCTTGGACTCTCCAATAGATAAAGATAAACTCCCTAAGAGCTTTATCTTTATGCAGGCTGAGTTTCTTCCTCATTCTAGGACTCTTATCCCTTATCCGTTTATCCCGGACTCCGATATCTTCGAAGATAACCTCGGCCTAGCCGAGATCATCTCAGCGTCATGATTAGGACACGTGGCACCTCGGCTGACACTTCGACGTCACCTTGGCCACGTATTGGTACTCAGGAAATATGTCCTCACAACTGCCCCCTAGGTTCTATTACCTCGGCATCCTGAGGTGATGAAACCTATATCAGTGCTTCTTTCCAGCACGTCGGCTAAGTTCGCTTCTTTATTCATTGTTGAAGTAAGAACTCGTCGGCTAAATACGTCCAAGACCTATAGCTTGCTTTCATCAATGTCTCAGAACCATTAACCAGGTTCGTTCAAGTTTCTCAGCTGAGATCATTCTCCAAGCCGAGGTACTTCTCCATTAAATCAAGAACTTCAAGAGCTCCTTCATGCGTATGAGCTGTCATGCACAATATTTTAACCGTTTCTTCTACGCGTCTTTTCCTTAGCGGAACGTACCTGACACGCGCCATCAATTTGAATCGTTCGTGCGTGTGCCGTCTGACAAGTACGTCGCTCTAAGCAATTAATTGCAGTTTTGCCGTCATTTCGTGGTTTTTGATCAAAACCACTCCCCTCTCTCTATCCCTTCACTTTTTGCATCACCGTTTCTGAAGCATCCAACTTTTTCTCTCTCTCTCTCTAATCTGTCATTGTTCAAGCTTTTCTAGCTCTACAACTTGCTCTGTTCACCTCCTTCGGTGTGATTTTCACCACTCCACCACTTTTGCAACCATCCTCTGACTTCGGCGATCCTCACACCAACCTCACTCTCTCTAGTAAGCCACTATCCCTCCTGGTTTTCAGTTCTTGATTTCACTGCGAACTCTGTTGTATTTTGCAAACTTGCTTATGTCTTCGATCATTTTAATCTGCTCCTTGATTTTCACCATGTGTTTGAGTATGTTTGCTTCGTGATTCTGTTTTTTTCCCAATCCGTGTCTTGAATACACACACTGTTCACAAATTTGTTCTCTTTTGCTACTGTTCTTGGCCTCGCACCCTTGTGCACACTTTGTCACAGTGTTCTTGATAGTTCATCACTGTTCTTGATTCTGAAACACGTTCTTGTTTTCTATTTTCTGTGTTTTTTCCAGATTCGTGCCTTCAATCTTTGTTTCTATAGATCTAGGTTTGGGATTTGCTTGTAGAACCCACAAATTTTAGGAAAAACTGAAACGAATTCCCCTAAAAATCCCCACAAATTCTTACCCCAGCTCATATTTAGGTTTTAGCTGAGGTTCTTCAAAATCCTCACAAAACACCTCCTTATGAAACCCTATACCTTCCCCTCAAGCTGACATCATGGGTATGTGGAAGCATACGGTAGACACCCCGACCAAGTTGTAACACTTCAGGCAGGAGTTTGACATCCCGACCGACGTTTATCTGAGGTTGGCCAGGGAAAACGACTCCATCATGCCCAATAAAAACCTCATGCCTTTCCCTATTGTTGCCTTTATTGAGTGCGAACTTAGGCTCCCATTCAATATCCTCTTTCGTGAGATACTCCATTACTCCATTACTATACTCAAAAAAAAAATTTGCTTCTTTAGTATAGGTTGCATCATTCAGAAATATTTTCTTCTTTAAAAAATGAGTTTTAACTAATCAAACCCTAATGAGTAATAGATTAATTATGTAAACAGCTAGTTTGACTATGAATTGTACTATTAAGATGATTTTTTATTTTGATTTTTATTTAAAAGAACATTGGAAACTTGAACTCCAAACACCTAAGCCAAGTATTTAACTTGATTTATGACACTTATGTTTAGTGTGATGGTCATTTGGTTCATTTAAACAAGTGAACTACTAAAAACACAATTTATAATTTATAATGATATTGTAAGGGAGTTAGTCTTATACATTTGAATATATAACAAATTAAAAATTAATACATAATTTATCATATTATTAACATGTAATTAAAAAGACTTTTTAAGTCTCAATTTTTTTCCTTTACATAAACATCACATGTTTTCCACAAAAATTTTCATATGAGAAAAAGATGGATTTTGATTTGCAGCCTATCCTTTGGTTCTTACTGATGGCCCAAGGGTCATACACAGAGAAATTTGTTTTCAGCAGCCTTTGGTCAAGTCTTTCTCGGCAGACAATCTTTCTATTTTATTATTATTATTATTATTATTATTATTATTATTATAAAACTTAATGGATTATATAAGTATAATGATTAAAATCAAATACAACATATAATCAAGGAACAATTGCAGAGAATAACATCACAAAATAATTACAAAATGATGAAAGTACAAACAATTTTTGCATTAGATCATGTAAATAAGTCTTATACTTTTATTACTTTCTAATTATTTTATATTGATATTATTTTTCTGAACTTGTCCCAATAATCAATATAAAGAATTCTTAAAGTAAAAAAAAAAAGAAAAGAAAAGAAGTCCCAATAAACATACTACAACTCTTGTAAACAAGAATGAGACCCACTCGACAAACAACCTTGATAGTTAGAATTTAGAAAGGAGTTTCAACTTTTGTAGTCTCTCTATTTCCCCCCTTTGAGTTATATTGACATGACTTATTTCTTGGTGGATTAACATGACTTATTATAACTATAATTATTGTAAACACGAAAATCCTACACAATTTTTTAATTTTTTAATTATAAATTGATGTGACATATAGTAATAAAATTTTAATATTTGAAAAAAAAAAAAACTAAATTAGCTCAACCGGTCACCTGTATACTTTTTTATTTTTATTTATATTTATTTTTGTTATTCAAAACAGGTATACCTTTCAATTGAGAGACCAAAGGTTAATCTTTGTTAAATGTGAAAATTGATTATTTCATAATTATTAGGTATCTTTCTTCAGTGATTTATTTTTTCTGCATTTTTATTGGCTCCTTTATTGCCTTGATGTAATTATTACTTAAGTTGGATAGACTTGCATATATGTATAGTTAAACAGTTGATTATTAAACTAAATCATACCTTAAGTCTAATTAAAAGGGATCGGTTATATAAATTATTATTTTTCATTCGATTTTATCATAGGTCATCTGGTTAATCAAAATAAGGAGATTTATATATCTATTTAGTCAATGTTAATTTAGGTCTGTCATTTTTCCTAACATTTCCATCTATTGTTACTTTTTTTTTTTTTTTTTACTATATCGCATATCATTACTACTGTTTCTGTTAGTTTTTGTTGTGTATGACCAAACTATTCCAATTTATTCTCCCTTAGCTTACCTTCTATTGGTGCTACTCTCACCCATTCAGAAATAGACTCATTTCTAACTCTGTCTTTTCTAGTCTTGTCACACATTCCCTTAACGTTCTCATTTCAGCAACACTCATCTTATCTATATGTTAATTTTCAACGACAGTTTGAAAACGTTGTTACAAAAATGTCATTAGTTATAAGTTTTAGCGACAGTTTAAAAAAAATCGTCACAAAAAAGTCACTAATTTTTAACTTTCAATTACAATTTGAAAAATTCATTATGGAAAAATATCACTAATTGCAAATTTTAGTGACAATTTATCAAAACGTGACAATATAAAAATCACTAATTGTCACAAAAAATTATTTTTGGTGATGATATTAGTATTACTTATTTTCAATAGGATTTAATGCAAATTAAATTCAATTACTAAAACCTATTGGTAGTCTACCATTTTTATCAAAAAAATATGAATAACTGATATATATAATTTATTTTTTTTAATAATTTATTATATATTTTTAATTATTTTAATTTTTTAACTATAAAATCATATTATCAAAGAAAAAAAAAAAAAGCTTAAGAAACGAAGGGCATCCGCCGACGGAACACGACAAAGCCTAGGGATTCAAACCTCTCTCTACATCTTAAAAGGATGGATTATGCATGTGATTGACTACCAAATATCTTACACTTTTATGCCCTTTTTTTAATGGTAATCTAGGATTTGAAAACAATAAAATAAAACAAAGGAAATAATAAATTAAGGTTTAGACTTTTGTTAGCATATTTTAATCCAAGGATTTGGAAAGGTCTTTTCTCCCTACAAGGCCACAAAAGTTATTGAAACACCACCATCTCTTTTGAATTAGGGTTAGAATAACTTATATTGATCCAATAATGAAAAATTGTGGTAAGCTTCATAATTTTAATAAAATCACATTAGTCTCTTATAATAATGACAACTTTATCAATGTTAATGGAAGCGGTGAAATTATTTTATTATTCTTAAATGTTTTATCTTACAAGTATCTAACACTTATAAATGATGCGTTCGTGTTACTATCAAATGACATAATTGTCTGTAATTTTACCTAATTATCCTTATTATTCCAATTGTATGCCTTAAGTCAAACTATTATGAAATATATATTTCAAGAGAACACAGTTTAATTATGTCAAAACCATATAATTAACTTACTATTTTGATTGGAAAGTGTTAGTCTGAATCTAGGGATCTATCTTGGGTCCTACTCTGATGTGAAATGTTCTTTTTGTAGGCCATATATAAATAAATCAAAATAATCTGATAATAATAATCACATGATTTGTCTTAAAAATTTATTATTATTATTTTTAAATTATACTTGTCGTTCATGTTTTGAAAAACATATATAATGAAATCATATGAATGTAATTATCAATCTAATTTAATTTTTTAATAATTTTCTCATTCTTTTTTCCATCATTTTTAACCTGATTATTGTGTTTAAAACACATTAAAGTTGCTTTCCAACAGAAAATTTGATTCTTAGTGTGGGACAAAGTTTTTCATAACATCTTATAATTACTATATGTAATTGAGGTAATTCAGTTGTCCATTTCCATACATTCTCAACCAAGAGGTAAGGTAGTTAATTTTGCCATAGGTAAACATTGATTATTTACTCCTTAGAGTCATTATTTAATTGTTTATTTCTTTCTTATTATTGTCATGGGTAATGCAACAATACACACAATTCAAATATATGTATACATATATATTATAGGTAAGTTATGATATTTTGTGATACTCATTCCACAAAGTATCATAATTAAATTTGAAGTATAACTAAATACATTTTCAATCATAGTCAAAACTACAACCACAAGAGAATTTCTCTGTACCATTGCATTATACACATTCTATGTCGTAATTTATTTTTTATTTATTTTTTGTTTTTTCATCTCTTCTGTTGTTTTCTTAACAATAAATTCTACAATATATATATATATATATATATTTAATACACACCACTCATTTTATGGTGTTAGTTATGATTTGATTATGATTTTTTGGTTATGAGCCTTAAGTAGTATTTGCTTATAACCTTTAGTTATGACTCAATGTTAACCTATTGTGGTTATGCTCTAAGTGAAGTTTGGTTGTGAAATATTATGTTTTTTTAGTTATAATTGAAAGTGATTTATTTAATTTTATTTATTTATTTTTTTGATAGTTGGATGTTCAGGTGAACTTTTGCATATCTAGACTAATCTTGGGGTCCTGAAGTTGACAACTAGACAAACTTTCAGTGACGTCAAGATTTAGTATGTTTGGCTTTCGTGTGATTTGAATCTGTGACCTCTTGGATGGTAAGACTTTTGGTTGCATTCTCCTCTCACTAATCCAAAAAGAATTCTGTACTATAAAATAACCTGTACATTATAAACTCCAATTTGAGTACAGTTTTCGAGTGCCTCTATTTACACACCACCTTTCATCTCAAGGCATACCACTACTCAAGGCACACCTTTAGTAATTTGATAAATAAAAAATTTGCTCAATACACACCACAAACTTTCATCTTTACCCTTACTTACACACTCCATCCACAATCTTCAGTCTTCCATATTTCTTGTAGTACACACCTCCACTTCAAAAACACACACGTTGTTAACGTCTCCCTCCATTCTCTGTTTCATTGTCATCCCAGAGGTTTGGCAACTAGTCTAAACAGGTCTCCATTTGTGTTGAAGATGACTTTACTCCATTCTTCTCTAGTTCATGACCCCTACCATTATCTGTTTCATCAAAGACGCCGATGGTGATCGTTGTTATATGCATTCCATGGATGCGCAGCTCTGGAAAAAAATGAAAAAAAAAAAAAAATGAAAAACTAAGGTGCCGTTTGGTAACACTTACGTTTTCAGTTTTCTGTTTATATTTATAAAAATTTTAAAAACTCAAATAAAAACTTGTTTGGTAAAATTTTTGATTTATAAATCAGTGATCTCAGTTTATAAATTTGGCCAAAAAATGAAAACACAAAAAATGTGTTTCCATTTTGAGTTTTTAGTTTTTTTTTTTTTTTACCACCCAACACTAGCCACTACCCGCCACCATTTTCCACCACCGTCTTCCGCTACCACCACCCACCCCCCACCACCACCACTCACTACCCACCTGCCACCACTACCCACTACCCACCTACCACTCACCACTCACCACCCATCACCCACCACCCACTACCACCACCATCACCCACCACCCACCCGCCACCCACCTGCCACCATCGCCACCACCTCCCACTCGCTACCACCTACCACCCGACACCGTCACCCACCCACCTACCACCACCACCACTACCCACCACCACCCGCCATCCGCCACCCACTCGCTACCACTACCCACTCGCTACCACCCACCACCATCTGCACCCACTTACCGCCGCTACCACCCACGATCCGTTACCACCACCTACTTAGTACCACCCACCACCATCACCCACCCACCTATCCACCTGCCCACCACCTACCTGCCACCACCCCCCACCCACCACCACCATCCGCCATCCGCGACCCGCCACTACCACCACCCACTCGCTACCACCCACCACCCACCACCGTCACCTACCCATCCACCACCACCACCCACCCGCCACCATTTACCACCACCAGTTACCCACCACCCACCGTCACTACTTTCCACCATCGTCTTCCGTCGCCACTTGCCACTACTTGCCATTTCTCACTCTTTTTTATATTTTTAAAATTTTTTAAACATTTTGTCAATTATCAAACACATTTGTAGTTTATGTTTTTCTAAAAATAAATAAAAAATAAACAAAAACCAGTTTATAAAATTTTTGTAAATATAAACTGAAAACGTAAACGTTACCAAACACACCCTAACCTTTTCCTGCTCCACTGTTTTCAAACCAATATTGTCAAATGCATCCATCAATAAGTCCAATCAAAATCTTCAATAATACATATATTTTTGGTTGTTTTTTTTAAGAGTTTTTGGTTTTTGTTTCAGGGTTTTTGGGTTCTTAAGAGAGAAGATACGTAAGTAACGTTTGAGAAGAGAAGTGTGTATTATATTCATTATTGTCCTTTATGGTAATTTTACATTAGGTTAATATTGTAATAAAAAATAAACTAATTAATGGTGTGCCTTGAGATGAAAGGTAGTGTGCAAATAGAGGCACCCACAGTTTTCAGAGGTGAAGGATGATAAGAGAAAAATGTTGACAAAAATATTAAAAAAGATAAAGATGATGTTGGATGAAAACGAAAAGAAGATTATTGTACATGATTATGAGGAAAATACATTTGAACACAATTATTATTATTATTATTATTATTATTTACATAGATAGTGTTAGTATGTTAGTATAGTTAGATTACAAACTAAAAGATTTGTCGTTGTTCCATTAGTTTGAATCTTGACCGTCCTCTCACTACACCTAAAAGTGTGACTAATAGACCATTGAACTGTCACGACCCAAACCCGGCCCTATGGGTTTAGCACCGTAACCGACCAGTAATCCAAGATTACCGAAGGCCTGTTTAACAGTGAAACAGTAAAAACAAAGTTCAGGGCCTGGCGGAAGCCAATACAGTAAATAAATAATGTCCATTGAGCTGTGACAGTCTGTATGCCAAAAAGATTCTTCATTCATTCACACATTCAAAACAGTACAGTTATACAAATATTTACAGTCAGTCGGTACAGGGACCTAACCCCTTGACAACAGTACGGTAAAGTGGATAACAGTCTATACAGTAAACCAAAATAGTATGGAGGCAGGCGGGGGAGAATAAAACACCCCAAAGCCATAACATAGCGACTCGGAACCTCGCAGTGAGGCACAAAGGCTGGCTAGACAAAACTGGAGTCTAACCCTCGCTCCTAGCTCCGGTCTGGTGGCTGAGCACCTATATATATATATATATAAACAGTGAGCTAAAGCCCAGTGAATAACATAATGCGTAAAGAGGTTAAGAATGAAATGTCCTTACATTAATGAAAACAGTTCATTGAACAGTATTTCAGTCTTTCAGTCAGAACAGTTATTCAGTCATATGTGGTACATCCATTAGCATAGCAGTAAACAGTAGGTCTTAAAGACCGAACAGTAATGATGGCCATCAGTTAGTAAACAGTAATAGTTTCACGAGGGAACCGACAGAGATCTCTGTAACAGTAACAGTAGGTGCTAAGGATGCCACAGTACAGTTCAGAAATAAAGGACATACATTCATTCAGTAAATAATACCAGATCAGAAAACAACTCAGTAGACAGTTCAGTATTCAGAAGATAATCATTTGAACATATCTTTACACAATTGTTACTCACAGAGTTCGGGCTACACTATGCTAGAGCGTGTCTCCCCAGTCGCCAACCCTACACAGTTCACAGGTTGAACACACACTAAGCTACACAGTTGGGAAATATCATAATTTAATCCCTAATTCGCCTCGGTGTGTTCTACATCAATATCCTCATTAAGATGTCTTAAACTAGGCCTAAGAATGCCTAGAATGGGATGAGGATGCAAAAATACACTTAGAAAACATTTTGCGCAATTTGCTAAAAATAGGAGCCTCGCTCGAGCGAGCTTCCAAAATCAAAGGCTTCGCTCAAGCGAGAAATCCTTCGCTCGAGCGGTCTGATGAAACAGTAAAAATACTGGATGCTCGAATTTTACGCTCGAGCCACCAATCCTTCGCTCGAGCGTGGCTCAGAGTAAACGTTGGTCGCTCGAGCGAGGAATCCTTCGCTCGAGCGAAGAAGCCAAATCTGGAATTTCCAGATTTGCCTTCCAAGCTCAAACCAAGCATTCAATCACCCAAAACTCGACCTCTTGGGCCCAAATTCTGGAAAACACATCTAAATTCAATATACAACAAGTTTCAAAGCTCAATTTGTGAATTCAAAGCCCAAGAGTGAGTCAATTGAAACCAGTTTTCAAACCCATTTTCAAGAATAAAGTTCAAACATGTCATGCATGAATTCAAACCATTTCAAAGCTCCAATTCTTGTTCAAATGAACTCATTTCCTGCAAAGCAAGTTGAAAACATGGACTTAAGCTTGATTATGCACATACATGTGACAATTGGCCATGAAATCAACACAAAATCATCAATTCAAACATGCATGCATGAATAATGCTCTAACTCAACATGTATGAACTAATTCATGACTCAACTCTACAATTTGGCAAGGATCATGCAAGAAACAACATGAATTCAACATTGAGAGGTTAAATCTCCTTACCTAAGTCTTGTATTTCAAGAATGGAAGCTAAATGAGCAATCTATACTTCAATTCTCAAGCAATTCTTCAAGGTTTCAAGCCAAATCTCAAGAATGAACTCAATTCTCTCCCTCTTCCTCACTTGGTCGGCTATAGGCTCTCAATGTGGCTGAGGATATGCTTTTGATTAAGTGTGTAATAGGCTCAAGTAATGAAAATAGACAAAGCCCACTCAATGGCATTTCCGTAATTACGACAAACTCTTTGATTGGCTTAAATTAATCTAATTTAATCATACCTAATCACATTTTAGATAAATATACCACTAAATCACGAAAATCCTACTGATCATGAGGCACTAAACAATTTCCAGTTCGGCCGCCGATAAGGCCTTCAATTTACAGTTTAAACATAAAACACGAACAGATAATCAAATAATCAAACAGATAAGAATGCAATACAATAAACATGTTCAGTCAGTTCAGTTTAAATTTTCAATCAGTCCGTTCAGTACTTCGATTAGCTCAATTATCAGTCATAAGCATCCCAGTTTAGCAGACATCAGTAAGTAATTCAGTAACTTATCGGTAAACGGTATGGGGGTTGTTACAGTCTCCCCTCCTTATAAGGAGTTTAGTCCTCTAAACTCGAGTTACCTTCATTCTGGAAGAAAACAGGATTCAGCGGGAACAAATCAGGATATCGCCTAGCCATGTCATCTTCCCTCTCCCGAGTGGCATACACACCACCATGGTTCTGTTAGTCAACTTTCACTAACGGGATCTCTTTGTTTCTCAGTTTCTTGATTCGTCTGTTTACAATCTGTATAGGCCGTTCCTCGTAAGTGTAGTCATCACTCAACACGATACGAGTAGGCTCAATCACGTGGAAGGGATCCCGGAGATAATCTCTCAACATCGAAATGTGGAAAACATTATGCATATGCTCCATTTCAGGAGGGAGCGCAACTTGATTCGCCACTGGATTGATTTTCTCAATAATCTCATACGGTCCGACATACCTCGGCGCTAACTTGCCCTTGACTCCAAAACGAGTCTGGTCTTTCATTGGTGTCACTTTTACAAAAACGTGATCACCCACTTCATATTCTCTGTCCCGTCTTCTGACATCCGCATAACTTTTCTGCCTATTCTGTGCAGTTTTCAGTCTTTGCTGTATCAATTTTATCTTTTCAGTCGTTTCATACACAATCTCAGGCCCAAGCAAAGGTCCATCTCCAACTTATGCCCAGCAAATCGGAGATCGACATTTCCTGCCATACAATGCCTCGAAAGGCGCCATACCAATACTCGAATGGTAGCTGTTGTTGTAGGCAAATTCAACTAAGGGCAAGTGACTTTCCCAATCTCCCTGAAAATCAAGGACACACATTCTCAGTAAATCCTCCAGAGTCTGGATGGTCCTTTCTGACTGTCCATCTGTCTGAGGATGATAGGCACTACTCAGCCTCAATTCAGTACCCAATGCAGTCTGTAGGCTTTGCCAAAACCTCGATGTAGACTTCGAATCCCTGTCAGAAACAATAGACACAGGCACTCCGTGCAGTCTCACAATTTCATCAATATAGATAACAGCCAATTTGTCCGCATTATAAATTGTTTTGACAGGTAAGAAGTGAGCAGATTTGGTTAATCTATCAACGATAGCCCAAATTGAATTCATACCTTTTCTGGAGCGAGGTAACCCAACGATAAAATCCATCGTGATATGCTCCCATTTCCACTCTGGTATGGGTAAGGGTTGCAATAATCCGGCAGGTCGTTGATGTTCGGCTTTGACTTGTTGGCAATGAAGACATTTGGACACAAAGTCGGCAATTTCTTTCTTCA
Organism: Camellia oleifera; assembly: GCA_022316695.1. Lineage (NCBI taxonomy): Eukaryota > Viridiplantae > Streptophyta > Magnoliopsida > Ericales > Theaceae > Camellia > Camellia oleifera. The sequence continues at coordinate 122,277,280 of CM039314.1, read as the reverse complement.
TTCCCGGCCACCAGAAATTCTGTTTCAGATCTTGGTACATTTTCGTATTCCCCAGATGGATAGACAATTTTGAATTGTGACTCTCTTGCAGGACTCTTCTTTTCAGTTCAGTGTCATTCGGTACACACAGTCTTTCTTGAAATTTCAGTACATTGTTCTCAAATTTGAATCCCGGTCTTGGTTTAGACTCTCTTTCCTCGATGATCTTTTTCAAAAAGTCATCCAGTTGCTATTTCTCTTTAACTTCTTCAATCAAGGCTGGTTGAGCAGTAATGGCAGCTATTGTTCCACCTTGTTCTCTCAAGACAATTTCAATTTCAGATTTTTCAAGAGCATAGAGCAGTTCTTTCTGTCCGGTGAGCAAACAAGCTAGGTTGGCAATTGACTTTCGGCTTAATGCATCGGCAACAGTGTTGGCTTTTCCCGGATGGTACAAAATCTGTAGGTCATAATCTTTGATCAATTCTAGCCATCTGCGCTGTCTCATATTTAGTTCTTTCTGAGTGAAGAAATACTTCAGGCTCTTATGGTCGGTATATACTTCACATGTCGCCCTATACAGATAGTGACGCCAAATTTTTAGTGCAAACACCACCGCAGCAAGTTCTAAATCATGGGTTGGGTAGTTCTTTTCATGTGGTCTCAATTGTCGGGAAGCATAAGCAATAACTCTCCCATTCTGCATTAAAACACACCCCAAACCCTTATGAGAAGCATCACTAAATACAGTATAACCATCCGTACCTGAAGGTAGAGTAAGGACCGGTGCAGTCACAAGTCGGGTTTTCAGTTCTTGAAATGCTAATTCCCTTTGGTCAGTCCAGTCAAATGATGTCCCCTTCTGAGTCAACTGAGTCAATGGTAAGGCAATTTTGGAGAAGTCTTTGACGAATCTTCTGTAATATCCGGCCAATCCCAAAAAGTTTCGGACTTCAGTCACATTGGTTGGTCTAGGCCAGTTCACTACAGCTTCAATTTTCTACGGATCAACAGAAATTCCATCTTTGCTAACAACATGCCCCAAAAACATAACATGATCAAGCCAGAATTCACATTTAGACAGTTTAGCATACAATTTCTGTTCCATTAGGGTTTGCAAGGTAAGTCTCAGATGGTGTTCATGTTCTTCTCTATTTTTTGAATAGATCAGTATGTCATCAATAAATACTACAATGAAATCATCAAGGTATGGTTTAAAAATTCTGTTCATAAGGTCCATAAAAGCAGCAGGGGCATTCGTGACTTCGAATGGCATAACTAAAAATTCGTAATGGCCATACCTCATTCTAAAAGCAGTTTTATCAATGTCTTCTGGTTTAACTTTCAGTTGGTGATACCCCGATCTGAGATCAATCTTGGAAAACACTTGTGCACCCTGTAACTGATCAAATAAATCATCAATACGTGGCAATGGGTATTTATTTTTCACAGTTACCTTGTTCAATTCGCGGTAATCAATGCACAATCTCAGTGAGCCGTCTTTCTTCTTAACAAACAAAACAGGTGCACCCCACGGTGAAGTACTGGACCTGATAAACTTCTTGTCTAACAGTTCTTGCAGTTGCACTTTCAACTCCTTCAGTTCAGTCGGGGCCATTCTGTAAGGAGCTTTAGATATTGGCTGTGTACCCGGAACCACATCCACAGTAAATTCAATTTCCCTGTCAATTAAATCCCCTGGCAGATCATCCGGAAATACATCTGGGAATTCTCTGACTATAGGAATACAATTTACATCAGTTACACTATCATCAGTAGACACAGTCAGCACAGAACACAGATATCCCTTACACCCCTTCCTAATCAGTTTAACAGCTTTCACAGAAGAAATCAGATACGGATGAGGTACTACTCCACTCCCATTAAACACAAATTCAGGCAAACCAGGTGGACGGAAAACTACTTGTTTTGTTACACAGTCTATAGTGGCATAATATTTTTGTAACCAGTCCATCCTCAATATTACATCAAAATGATCAATGTTCAATGGCAGTAAATCAATAAACAGATGCATGTCCCCAACAATAATCTCACAAGCAGGATACATATATGCACATGTCATGGATCCCCCTACGGGTGATGATACAGCTAACAAGTAATTCATGGGCTCTAAGGGTCTATTCAATTTCCGTGAAAAAGCATGCGACACATAAGAATGTGTAGACCCCGAATCAATCAGTACATATGCACTTTGAGCACAAATAGAAAGAATACCTGACACTACGGTCTCGGTATTTTGCACGTCTCCCGGTACTAGGGCGAAGACTCGGCCCTGCCTCATAGGCACTTTCCCGGTAGCTTTAGGGTTCGGTTTTTGTGTCACGGTTGATGCTGCGGCGCTGCCTGCAGCTTTACTATTACTCGGAGTAGTGGAGGGGCAATCTTTCACCATGTGGCCCACCTTGCCACACCTGTAACAAGCACCAGAAATTTTATAACAAACTCCCTTATGGTTCTTACCACATTCGGGACACGGCGGTATAGAGCCACTCCCTTGGCTGGGGCTATTTGTTGACCCCGTATTCTGTTTCTTGTTCAATTGATTATGCTTACCTTTCTTGAATTTGAAATTCTGTCTCTTACCATGCCAGTCAGACACTGGTGTTTCAGATTGTTTCACAGCTTCGATGTTCGACTCGGCCATCAATGCTCGGTCAAGAACACCCACATAAGTCGGTAACTTTAAAACACTTATCCTGTCCAGTATTGCAACATTCAGGCCACCTTCAAACCTTCTGGCCTTTTTGTAATCGGTATCCACCATATGTGGTGCGTATCTGGCAAGTCCAGTAAACTTTGTTTCATACTCAGCAACAGACATTGTGCCCTATTTTAACTGTTCAAATTCAGTGACCTTCCTGTCCCTGACACACTGAGGGAAGTACTTTTCAAAGAAGGCTACTTTAAATTGAGCCCAAGTCATAACAGTGTTGTCATCCCGGGTAAGCATCCACCTCCTTCTTGCTTCCTCTTGCAAAGTAAAGGTAGCCAACAGTACCTTATGTGCCTCCGAGCACGGAAACACCTCAAACAGTTTCTCGGTCTCTAGAACCCATGCTTCAGCCTTTAATGGTTCAAGGCCTCCCTGAAAGGATGGCGGTTTTAGTTTGCTGAACTTCTGGGTAAGAGCAATTATGTCCCCATCATTAACATTCACATTCTGGTCCGGCTGTACCGGAGGAAGAGGAGGTGGGGGTTGTTGGTTCTGTTGTTGATCTAGTCTTTCAGTTATTCGTTCCAACATTCTTTCCAGTCTGGCCATTCTGGCCTCAGATGATTCAGGTTCAGTAGCAGCATTTGTATTATCCATTTCACTATAAGCAATTATAACAGTTATAACAGTCATCAATATAAACAGTCATTTCTTTAAACAGGTTAACACATTGACATATAATCAGTCATGTCATAACCACACATTTTTCATGCTCATGAATGCCCTAATCACTTTTCTAGGACACCCTATAGCTCATTTGGACACGTATGTGGGGTATAACTCGTGGTTAAGTATCGCTCTAATACCACTCTGTCATGACCCAAACCCGGCTCTATGGGTTTAGCACCATAACCGGCCAGTAATCCAAGATTACCGAAGGCCTGTTTAACAGTGGAACAGTAAAAACAGAGTTCAGGGCCTGGCAGAAGCCAATACAGTAAATAAATAATGTCCATTGAGCTGTGACAGTCTGTATGCCAAAAAGATTTTTCATGCATTCACACATTCAAAACAGTACAGTTATACAAATATTTACAATCAGTCGGTACAAGGACCTAACCCCTTGACAACAGTATGGTAAAGTGGATAACAGTCTATACAGTAAACCAAAACAGTATGGAGGCAGGCGTGGGAGAATAAAACACCCCAAAGCCATAACATAGCGACTCGGAACCTCGCAATGAGGCACAAAGGCTGGCTTGACAAAACTGGAGTCTAACCCTCGCTCCTAGCTCCGGTCTGGTGGCTGAGCACCTACATATATATATATATAAACAGTGAGCTAAAGCCCAGTGAATAACATAATGCGTAAAGAGGTTAAGAATGAAATGTCCTTACAGTAATGAAAACAGTTCATTGAACAGTATTTCAGTCTTTCAGTCAGAACAGTTATTTAGTCATATGTGGTACATCCATTAGCATAGCAGTAAACAGTAGGTCTTAAAGACCGAACAGTAATGATGGCCATCAGTCAGTAAACAGTAATAGTTCCACGAGGGAACCGATAGGGATCTCTGTAACAGTAACAGTAGGTGCTAAGGATGCCACAGTACAGTTCAGAAATAAAGGACATACATTCATTCAGTAAATAATACCATATCAGAAAACAGTTCAGTAGACATTTCAGTATTCAGAAGATAATCATTTGAACATATCTTTACACAATTGTTACTCACAGAGTTCAGGCTACACTATGCTAGAGCGTGTCTCCCCAGTCGCCAACCCTACACAGTTCACAGGTTGAACACACACTAAGCTACACAGTTGGGAAATATCATAATTTAATCCCTAATTCGCCTCGGTGTGTTCTACATCAATATCCTCATTAAGATGTCTTAAACTAGGCCTAAGAATGCCTAGAATGGGATGAGGATGCAAAAATACACTTAGAAAACATTTTGCGAAATTTGCTAAAAATAGGAGCCTCGCTCGAGCAAGCCTTCCTTCGCTCGAGCGAGCTTCCAAAATCAAAGGCTTCGCTCAAGCGAGAAATCCTTCGCTCGAGCGGTCTAATGAAACAGTAAAAATACTGGATGCTCGAATTTTACGCTCGAGCCACCAATCCTTCGCTCGAGCGTGGCTCAGAGTAAACGTTGGTCGCACGAGCGAGGAATCTTTCGCTCGAGCGAAGAAGCCAAATCTGGAATTTCCAAATTTGCCTTCCAAGCTCAAACTAAGCATTCAATCACCCAAAACTCGACCTCTTGGGCCCAAATTCTGGAAAACACATCTAAATTCAGTATACAACAAGTTTCAAAGCTCAATTTGTGAATTCAAAGCCCAAGAGTGAGTCAATTGAAACCATTTTTCAAACCCATTTTCAAGAATAAAGTTCAAACATGCCATGCATGAATTCAAACCATTTCAAAGCTCCAATTCTTGTTCAAATGAACTCATTTCCTGCAAAGCAAGTTGAAAACATGGACTTAAGCTTGATTATGCACATGCATGTGACAATTGGCCATGAAATCAACACAAAATCATCAATTCAAACATGCATGCATGAATTATGCTCTAACTCAACATGTATGAACTAATTCATGACTCAACTCTACAATTTGGCAAGGATCATGCAAGAAATAACATGAATTCAACATTGAGAGGTTAAATCTCCTTACCTAAGTCTTGTATTTCAAGAATGGAAGCTAAATGAGCAATCTATACTTTAATTCTCAAGCAATTCTTCAAGGTTTCAAGCCAAATCTCAAGAATGAACTCAATTCTCTCCCTCTTCCTCACTTGGTCGGCTATAGGCTCTCAATGTGGCTGAGGATATGTTTTTGATTAAGTGTGTAATACGCTCAAGTAATGAAAATAGACAAAGCCCACTCAATGGCATTTCCGTAATTACGACAAACTCTTTGATTGGCTTAAATTAATCTAATTTAATCATACCTAATCATATTTTAGATAAATATACCACTAAATCACAAAAATCCTACTGATCATGAGGTACTAAACAATTTCCAGTTCGGCCGCCGATAAGGCCTTCAATTTACAGTTTAAACATAAAACACGAACAGATAATCAAATAATCAAACAGATAAGAATGCAATACAATAAACATGTTCAGTCAGTTCAGTTTAAATTTTCAATCAGTCCGTTCAGTACTTCGATTAGCTCAATTATCAGTCATAAGCATCCCAGTTTAGCAGACATCAGTAAGTAATTCAGTAACTTATTGGTAAACCGTATGGGGGTTGTTCCATGAACCAAACTCCAATGTCTATTTGAACACAACTGTTAATAACAAAAACATTAGTGTCACAATTTTCATCAGTAAAACGTAACTTTCCTTTCCTTGTCTATATACTCTCTTTTTTTATCAGCAAAAAACGGAAATATATTGATAGTAAAACGAAGTTACATCAATAAAAAAGTTGTTATGCAAAATGATTCCAACTAAGTTGGCACCAATAAGCAAGCCCAATCATTTGTCAGCATGACAACGAGTTGGTGAGAAACCAACCAAACAAGACCACACAAAGCAAAGAAAACACCACAGGGGCAACACAAAGTCAAGCACAAAATCATGCATAGCAAGCACAAGTTAAGCACAGAGACAAGCACCAGCAGCAGCAGCAAACATAGAATCATTCAACATAACCAACAACAGCAAGCACAAAGTGAAGAAAGCACGCAGCAAACACAGAATCAATCAACACCACCAGCAGCTGCAAGCATAGAGTTAAGAAAACACCACCAGCAGCAGCAAGCATAAAATCATTCAACACTAGCAGCAGCAGCAGCAAGCACAGAGTCAACCTACTCCTTTGCTACAGAACTTGATTTGTTGCAAGTTAAACAAGAAGTCATTGATAGAGAAAGACAGACCAGGGAGCTGATACTCTAACCTATAGGGCCACCCTAGTTTTAATTTTATCACACAAACCAGAAAGATCTGGTTGAAAGCCTAAAAACACCACTTCATTCATATGTTTCCAATGGACCAAAAAGTAGCAAGTGATACAACTTTCCAAATTTTTCTCTCAAATCTATTACCAGTAAAACCAACCCACAACTGTAACACTCCTTTCACTGATGCAGGCATAGCCCATTTTGCTCCCTACCAAAGAAAAATATCAGCCTAAACCCTTCAAACAAAAGGGCACCACAATAGAACATGATTAACCAACTCTACTTCAGCTTTGCAGAACACACATTGGATGTTAGCAAGAACAGGTATGACACCAATCTGATACAAAAAAGTAGAAGTCTTTAGCCTTTGCCTCCAAGCTAGCCACACAAAAGATTTTACTTTAGGATGGATACATTCTGCCAAATCATCTTAGACATAACACCACAATCATTAGGGTGCAAACTATTTTCACAACACCTATAAGCTGATGCAGTACTGAAACTCCCAGAATTTTCAACCCTCCAACTAAAAACATCATCCTTTTCAGCTCTCAGCTCACGAGCATTGCTAACCCAATTAACCAAGCGAGCAACCTCTTCCTTTTCCCAAGCTCTAAGCACTCTATTAAAACATTCCTCCTACTCATGAATGCTCCTCCTTAATTCAAGAACCTACTTAACTGATTTCATTTTATTAGAAGAGATACTATAAAGTCTAAGAAATTCATCTTTTAAACAACTATTCCCAACCCACTTATCCTCCTAAAAAAGAGTCCTTGCCCTATTACCAACCAATATAAAGGTGTTGCTGATAAAGAAGCTATGAAGATCATGATTTAATACTGCCATAGAGAGTATATCCTTCCAAATCTGAGAACACATCTGAGAGGTTTCCATATTTGGGTACCACTTACTTCCTTGAATGTTATACTTCCCACATAAAACTTTCTTCCATATCAAATTTTATTTTCCACCAAACCTCCACCACTACTTAAGTAGCAGGCAAGCATTAACATCTCTAACATTGTTGATGCCTAACCCACCTTTAATCACACTCCTAGTAACTTCAGATCATTTTACCATATGAATCTTGCTCCTAATCACTGACCCACCCCATAAAAATGTAGCTTGAATCTTGTCTAACTCTTTAGCAACTCCTTTAGGCATTTTAAACAATGAGAGATAATAAACTGGAAGGCTAGACAGTGCTGTCTTGATATGAGTGAGCCTCCTAGCAAGGGATAGGAACCTTCTTTTCCAACTAGCCAACTTAACTTTAAATCTATCCACAATAGGTTTCCAAGTCTTCAATCTTCCTGGATTGGCCCCAAGTGGCAAACCAAGATACTTAAAAGGAAGCTTTTGACACCTACAATTCAACCTACCAGCAAATTCATCCAACAATTCATCTTGCCCTCCAATGCCACTAATCACACTCTTGTGATAATTAATCTTGAGCCCAGAGATCACTTCAAAACATCTAAGAATCCTCTTGATATTCACCATTTTCCCTCATTCAACCTTACAAAAAATAATAGAATTATCGACAAATTGAAGATGGGACACATTGATTTCATTAGACCCAATAACAACACTTTTGAGCAACCTTAACTCCCTTGCTCTGGTCAAAAGAATATTAAGACCCTCAGCTACCACATTGAAAAGAAAAGAGGAGAGAGCGTCCTCCTGCCAAAGGCCTTTTGTTGGATTGAACTTAGATGAAGAGGAACCGTTCACAAGAATTGAAACTCTTGTAGTTGAAATACATTCCTGCACCCAATTCAGCCACTTTGCTCTAAAACAAAAGTTCTTCATCATAGAGAGCCAAAAAAAAAAAAAAAAAACCCAATTGACAGAGTCATAAGCCTTTTCAAAATCAAGTTTAAGAATGATACCTCGTTTTTTGGTTTTCTTCCACTAGTCAACAATTTCACTGGCAATTAAAATCCTATCGATGATATTCCTACGACCCACCAAAGCTGAACGCTCCTCGCTGATTATGCTAGGCATCACCATCTTTAATCTGTTAGCCAAAACCTTTGAAAGAATCTTGTACACTGACCCAATTAAACTTATAGGTCTATAATCTCCAAGACTAATGGGATTATCTTTTTTAGGCAACAAAGTAATAAACGAGCTATTTATACCACCAACCAGTTTCCTATTCCTGTGAAAATCTTGCATAAACTATAGAACATCCTTCTTTACTATCTTCCAACATTTTTTGAAAAAAATAGCACATTAAACCTATCTGGCCCAGGAGCTTTATTCCCATCACACCCTCTCACTGCAGCCTAAATTTCCTCCTCAGAAAATTCTGCCTCAAGAGAATTTGCCACTGTTGAAGTGCCAATGGGTTTGAAGTTACCCACCAATTTTGGTCTAGAACTCCATACTTCAGTGAAATGGGTCTTATAAAAATTAAGCACTTCTTGTTTTACTCAGCCTGGTTCATTATAAATAATTCCTTTAAAGATCAAAGATCCAATGGCATTTTTATTTTGTCTACAACTAGCAATGACATGGAAATACCTAGTGTTTTTATTCCCTTTTTGTGCCCAATTTAGCCTTGATTTCTGTAGCCAAATCCATTCTTGCATCTTACTCAATTTCCATACATCATCTCTAATTTCCATTCTACTTAATTTCTCCGCATTAGATAACTCTCTGGTTTCAACCACCAGATCAAATTCATGTAATTTCTCCTCAACGTGCTTCAGCTTCATAGGTATGACTCCAAACACTTCATTGTTCCATATCTTCAAAGCACACTTAACCTACTGTAGTTTTTTAAGCATAATAAACCCACCCCACCCATTGATTTGTGCCTCATACCACACCTTCCATACTACTACGGAAAAATTAGGATTGATAATCCAAGTGTTCAAAAATCTAAATGGTTTAGGGCCCCAATCCCTTTCATCTTCCATTAACAAAATTGGGCAATGATCAGAGATAATTTTAGCGAACCCCCACAATTTAACATTGAACTTCTCAATCCATTCATGGTCCAACAAAAACCTATCTATTCTGCTCTATTTCTCACCCTCTTGAGCATTGCACCATGTAAATTTCCTTCAAATCATTGGGATATCTATGAGCTGACAAGTGTCAATAAAATCATTAAAATCACTCATTTCTCTATCCCTCTTTGACACACCTTTACGCTCATTAATCAGCCTTATTTCGTTGAAATCCCTCCCTAGACACCAAGGACTTGGAAAATTGTTTCTAAACTGTTTTATAATTTCCCACAACCTCCTCCTCTTGCTTACGTCAGTAGGGGCATAAACATTCATCAAAACACAGTTAAATGCATGATAGATAATACTTGCAAGAAGTATAAAATTCCTACTACAACAACAATCTTTTAATTGAAAAAAACTCAGGATCCAAAACACAAATAATGCCACTTGCACTGCCTTGTGAACCAATCTCCATATACTCAAGTCAATCTAAGATCCCATTCTGATAACGTCGATCTCTTAGATTCTTGGAGAAAAAACATATCAATTTTTCTTTCTTGCACTAATTTCTTGATTTTACCCCTTTTCCCTAGCCGACCCAACCCTCTAATGTTCCACGATAGTATCTTCATTAAAATTGCTACCAACACTAATAAACACCTCCTAACTATCTTACACTGTTAGAACTAATAGGGCCCCCATTTTTTCTCTGTCCTACTGTTCGAGATCTATAATAGGATCAACAATACATGATTTATCTTGCGTAAAATCCACCCCAAGTAATTTGCCCATATGCAGAGTTGCCCGAGCTTTATTTAGAATCAGATCATCACTTCTAGAACCACTAGTGCTTCGGTTAGCTAACGATCTGGACAAAGCAGTTGAAGCCGATTTAAACAAAGCTTTTCCTTGGGAATTTCTTTTTATTAAGGACTCACTCTGCCCTCTCCTCCTTGAATAAATTGATATCTTCAAACTTTTATGATTATTACAGCCCTTCTTATGAACTCTAGATGCGAACTTTAGAATTTTATGGGTAGATCCCCCACATAAGGCCCTACCACTAACATCCTGGGCCAGCTTTTTTTTTTTTATGACTAAAATTTTGGCCCACAAGCCCAATATCAGTACCCTGACTGGAACATTGACCCACCGGCCCACCAAGCACTAACTCTCTCAAATGAGCCTAAGAAAAACGCACCTCTAAATGGACTTCTGGCCAACACATATTTGGTCCACTAAGGCTCTTCATGAAACCAGACGTGATCACGTGCCCATCAAGCTTCCCATCGAGCCACGCACCCTTGTCATGATTACACTTTTTTGCAGATGTTGTTTCTGATACAACCATCACGTCAGAGCCTTCATTTGAATTTCTAAAACTTTCAACAGTCTCAGCCACTACCGAGGCATTCTTCCAGCTAGCACTGCCACCACTAACCATGTCATTTGGGATAGTCCTTGGAGCCTTTTCCACTTCAGCATCCTTGTCCATTTCGATCTCCATGTGTGATGCCACCTTAGCTTTTCTATCATCTCTGCTGCGGTCAAACACTGAAACACCGTCACAATTCCCACCAGAGCCATGTTTCCCACCAAAACTATGGTAGTGCATATTTATGCATCTGGAAAACACCATTTGTTCTTGACAAACTCTAACTGGGTACACTCCACTACTGGATTCCAGATTGATCACAATATTTAAAGTGTCCATGTATTTTGTAACAATCCTTACCTTGCTGCAAACAAACGACACCAGTTCACCAATATCTTTATCTAAACCAACCACTTCCCCCCATAATCATCCAATAGAAGTGAATGTTTCTACACTCCACAAATGCAATGGAACTCCATAACATGAGATCCAAGTGCATCGCTCTTGCTCAATATGCATACCAGCTTTCCACTCTAACACAAATTCACTCCACCCATTTAACCATTCTTGCATTAATCTCACTCCTTTAGCTTTCTCCTTGGTTGAATCAAATGTGATGACAATATCCCTGCCTCTACCATCTCTTATTCTTCCTTTCCTTAATCCCCTACTACGAGATTCGTGTTTGAATTCGACCTTCGTGACATTATGATGTAATCTAATTATCATACTTTCATATAACCACCTGTTTCCCACCTCTCGTGCTTTCACCATGAGCCTTGATTGTCCTACCTCCCTCTTTCCAATAAGAGCTTCTGCAAACGTTCTTCTTACTCCTCTCTTATTTTGTACACCCCGACCCTCAAAAGCAACCTTCTGGTTTGACGTATTCGCAGCTTCGGGAGTGCTCTGGTTCTTCACTCTGCATTGGTCACTAGTGAATTCAACTTCCTTTACCTTAAGCACTCTGTCATCCACCCACAACACATTTGCTTTTTGAATTGACACAGTTGCAGCTACTGCGTAGTCATATCGCACATATCCAAACCTTGTATTGGATGTCTTTTTCCATTTATTTGGGATAAAGACATCCTTGACAACTCCAAACTTATTGAACAAAGTGAATAGTTCTTTTGGATCAATGGATTCTGGTAAGTTATCCACAAAAACAGTGATCATTCGTGCTTTATCACCATACATCCTTCCATTAACTTTGTTCCTTTGTTTCACCATCGGTTTCTACCCTTCTCTTTCCATCCTTTTTTGATTAATCATGGTAACCCAAATCCTATCACTACTACAAAAACAGATTAAGATTGCACTTTTTTAGTGTGATGTATGTTATTTAATCACACTTTTTAAGTTTTATTAAAGTGTGATTTTTGGGAGTGTGATTAAAAGGGGTCATTTTTAATCACACATTTTAAGTGTGATTAATAACATTTAGATCACACATTTTAAGTGTAATTAAAAATATTTAGATCACAAGTGTGATCAATCACATTTAGATTACACCTTTTAAGTGTGATTAAAAATATTTAGATCACACATTTTAAGTGTGATTAATAACATTTAGATCAAACAGTGAAAAGAAAAATATTACACTCACTAGCTTTTGTGGAGATTCGAACCATCAACCTTCTCACACCATAAACCTTATATAACACACTCTTTCCACTACACCTCTATAACACCATATGATTATATATGCAACATATATTATTTATATAGTACATAGACCCGTATTAATATAAAAGCATATATATAAAGATAATTATTTTTTATTGAACATAATTTATGTAAAAATAAATTATTCACTAGAAAAAAAAAGAGACCATTTTTGGCGACTAAACACAATTTTAGTCGCCAATTCTATACTTTTGGCTACTAATTATTTTTTAGTCGTTAAAAAATTTAATTTCCGGACTAAAATTACCACTTTTTGTGACTAAACTTCTTTTTAATTGTCAAAAAGCCTCACTTTTGGCTACTAAACATCTTTTTAGTCGCCCAATGCCTCAGTTTTGGCTTCTAAATTTTTTTTGGTCGCCAAAAAATCTCACTTTTGGTTACTAAAATTTTTTTAGTTGGTAAAAGCCTCACTTTTGGCGACCAAACATCTTTTTAGTCACCCAAAACCTCACTTTTGGCTACTAATGTTTTTTTAGTCGCCAAAAAGCCTTACTTTTGGTTACTAAAATTTTTGTAGTCGGTAAAAGCCATATATGGACAACCAAACAGATTTTTAGTCGCCAAAACCTATACTTTCAGCGACCAAATGTACTTTTTTAGTTGCCAAAGATGCTTTTTCTTGTAGTGGAGTGTGATTAAATATATATATAATTACACTTATTTAAAAAGTGTGATTAAAAAGTAGTAATGTATATATAATCACACTTTAATTAGAAAGTGTGATTAAAGAATATATAAATAATCACACTTTAATTAGAATGTGTGAATAAAAAATATATATATAATCACACTTATTTAAAAAGTGTGATTAAAAAGTAGTAGTATATATATAATCACACTTTAATTAGAAGGTGTGATTAAAAAATATATAAATAATCACACTTTAATTAGAATGTGTGATTAAAAAATATATATCTAATCACACTTATTTAAAAAGTATGATTAAAAAGTAGTAGTGTATATATAATCACACTTTAATTAGAATGTGTGGTTAATATATATATATATAATCACACTTAATTAAAAAGTGACATAAAAAATGAATATTATCATACTCAATCAAATTAAGTGTGATTAAAATATCAATCTAATTTTTTTTATCACACTTCTAATAAAAGTGAGAATTTTTTTTTTTTATCAAAGTGTGATCTTTAACTATTTTTTTACTAGTGTATTAACATTGATTTTAAGGGAAAGTAAATGCACAACTCATTTTCAACCAATTTTAGTACTTCATGTTTTTCCCGTGTCTATATGCTTGAAGTGAAAATGTAACCATCACCTGGAACTATCACCCACAAAATAAAATAAAATTGGTGTCGGCATAATATAAGTATAAATAGTGCCCTTATTATTAGGACAACTTTGCTTATTTTTTATTTGATTTATTTATTTATTTATTTTGTCAGGGTAATTTTGAATGAATGAACAAATGTGTAATTTAAAAGTTGCAAGAGAGTGCTAAGGGAAATTAATCTGACTTATTATAGTACAATATTTAATTAGAAATAGAGCCTATGACATTATTTATTTGCATGAATATTCAAACCAATATAATTAAAATTAGAGACACAAGAATGACAGGATGCTTCAAACTCACTGTAGACTCTTTTAAATTGAAATAAAAAAAATAAAATAAAGGGTTAATTACACTTTAGCTCTATGTAGTTTGATTAAAAAACATATTACATCCTTATAGTTTAGAAATATATACTTAAACCCCTTGTAATTTGGTGTAAAGTATAAGGACCAACTCTGTTAATAATTGCATTTTCCCTTTCTTTTCTTTTTCTTTTTATCTTTCATTCTTTTCTGCTTTCGCCCCTACATCATGCCCAACACCTTTTCTTTTAGTTTAAAGAATAAACCCAAAAAGGATTTTCCATTTCAGAAGCAAAGACTCACTGCCTCCAATTTTTTTTTAATTTTTTTATTTATTTTTTGGCTCGAAATATTGCTTCAGCAAAATGTCACCTACCAATTCTTTCTTTGGCTGCATTACCAATTTACGTTCTTTCCTTCTTCTTTATTTTCTTTTTTCATGGAAGCAGGCATGGTTGTCCCCCAACCAAACAAGGCACTAGGATCCATGCACCCATACACATACATGTATTATATACATATAACCTGCAACCACGGTAAAACTTAAAGGAAAATGAGAGGGAGGAGATAATGATTAGTGGCAAGATAGAATCAGAAGGGTATAGTGGGTTGGTTACTGCAGGCGCAAAAAAAAAAAAAAAATAAAAAAATGGGGGGGGGGGGGGGGATTTTATCAATGTATTTTGAGACTAATGTATGCCTCACGTGGTTAATTCAATGCGTGCTACACATGTATAGTTAATTTGGACAGAATTTGTTTTTTTTTTGATCGGCAAAGAAAATCTTCATTGATGAAAGCAAAAAGATACAGAACATCAATAAAGAGGAGCTTGGAGCTAAATGAAGCTCCAAGCTCCAGTTGGTGAGAAACCAACAAACAAGAACAAAAAGAAAAGCATAACAACTGGAGGCCCTATAGCAGAAATATAAAACTGGACAAAACCAATCCAAACCAATAGCATGACTCAGACCAGCACCATAATAAACCAGCAAATTAGCAGACCAGCAGAACAAACTGCAGAGCATTTCACTGAACCAGCCACTGAACAAAACCAATCTGCAGACTTGAGCCTACTTGACCAAATTGCAGAGTCACCACCTGGGGCATATCCCAAAACACTATACAAAGCAAACCCTGCACCTATGTGATACTTCAGACGCATAGAGCATAGAGCAGTAGCAATTTGCAACAGGTGCACAGACCAAACTAGCAGAGCAGCACACAGTAGACACACCCACACACCAAAACAGAACAGAAGGCAGGGCCAAAATAGATAAGTCATACCTCCAAGCTGACAGTAGAAATCTCCAAGCAACATCAAACCCAGAAGACTGATAAACACAGCAGACAGAACACCAGTGCATATTGACACACTGACAGAACACCAATACAACAGACTGCATCAACCCAGGAAGCATTCAAACAAAATCCAGAGCTCTAAACTCCGCCCCTGATCTGTCTCCAATTGTAGACGAGATCATCAACTGAGTATGGGAATTCCTTAATGGAAGCTTTGAGCCAAATGGCAGATCTGAATTTTATTAGTTCAAGTAATCCTGAAGGAGAGGGTTGTGCATTAGAAAATGCACACTCATTTCTGAGTTTCCAAATAGACCATAGTACAATTAAGGGGGTTGCTCTCCATATTAGTATGTCTAACTTATTGAATTTCCAACTCATCCACCAATAAAGCAGGCCTTCTACAGACTTAGGAATACACCAATGTAAGCCCCATTCCTCAATAACTACAGACTAGATTGACCAAGAGAAAGAGCAATGAAGCAGTACATGGGGAGCTGTTTCTACTTCAGAGTTGCAAAAGTGGCAGAGGGGAGAAGCATTGCTGTCAAGAGCACCAATCTTGAGCAGAAATTCAGAACATTTGATTCTAGATTTCCAGGCTAGCCAGGTGAAAAAAGAAACTCTGGGTGGCAATAATGAGTTCCAAACAAATTTGCTAACCTTGAGTTGAGGGCCAAGGAGAGATGAGTGGTAAGAGTAGAGAGTAGAAGCAGAGAAGCTCTGACCAGAATCAGTGCACCAAACTAAGCAGTCTACACAATCCAAACACAGAGATGGAGCAGAGGATAATAGAGCATTCAATCTCACCTCTTCAGCCAATTCCCATGAATAAAGCTCTCTTCTGTGGGGGAGATTCCAAACAGATGGACTTGACCTCCTTGCGAAATAGTGATTGAGGGAACCTTCCTTATCAATTGACAAACTGTAAAGGAGGGGAAAAGAAGATTTCAAACAGATGCCACCACACTATCTATCAATCCAAAATCTGATTCTACTACCATTCCCAACCTTGAAACCACATTTGTCCACAAAGAAACTAAAGATAGGCCTATTAAGAGCCCCAATTGTGAGGATGTCCCTCCATACTCTAGAATGCTTGTATGAGAAACTCAAGGGAGGGAGCCAACAGGAGTTGTTAATGTTATATTTACTGCACACAATAGACCTCCAGAGAGCATTGGTTTGAATTCCAAACTTCCACCACCATTTGAGGAGGAGACAAGTATTAACATCTCTGACCCTTCTAATGCCTAGACCCCCTTGATCAATTCTCTTTGTAACCTCCTCCCATTTCACTAAATGCACTTTCCTTTTAAGATCACTACTACCCCATAAGAAAGCAGCCTCTATCCTTTCTATTTCCTTAGCCACTCCTTCAGGCATTTTAAACATGGAAAGGAAATAAATAGGTAAGCTAGATAGAGTGGACTTGATTAGAGTTAATCTACCAGCAAAGGACAACAGTTTTCGCTTCCAACCTGACAGTCTAGCCTTTATTTTTTCAATTACAGGCTTCCAAGTAGATTTCCTTCCAGGATTTGCCCCTAGAGATAGCCCCAGAAATTTTAATGGAAGATTCTGCACTTTACAATTGAGGAGAGAAGCAAAGGTGTTTAAACAACCTTCATCTACACCAACACCGCACACAACACTCTTGTGGTAGTTAATTTTGAGGCCAGATAATACTTCAAAGCATCTGAGAACCCTTTTGATGGATATCAATTGATCATTATCAGCTTCACAAAAAAGGATTGAATCATCGGCAAATTGCAAATGTGAGCTAAGAACATTGTTAGACCCAACAACTACCCCTTTGAGAATGCCAAGATTGAGGGCTCTGACAAGAAGAATGTTAAGACCTTCCGCCACAATGTTGAATAGAAAAGGTGAAAGCGGGTCTCCTTGTCTAAGGCCTCTATGAGGTGAAAATTCCTCAGTAGGTGAGCCATTCACTAGAATGGAAATTCTAGCTGTCGAGACACAAATCTTCATCCAAGTGATCCACTTACCCCCTAAACCAAAACTGGCCATCAAAGAAAATAAGAATTCCCAGTTGACTGAGTCAAATGCTTTCTCGAAGTCCAATTTGAGAATCAACCCTTGTTTTTTGGCCTTCTTCCAACCATCCACTACCTCATTAGCAATAAACACCCTATCCAGAATATTTCTTCCTCCCAAGAATGCTGTCTGTGTTTCACCGATGATTGAGGGGAGCACTGATTTTAGTCTGGATGCTAAAACTTTGGCCAAGATTTTGTATATAGATCCCACAAGACTAATAGGTCTGTAGTCAGTTAGACCAATAGGATTGTCCACCTTGGGAATAAGGGTGATAAATGAGCTATTGATGCCATATGCAAGCCTGCTGTTAGCATGAAACTCTTTGAAAAATTGCATTATGTCCAGCTTCATAACCTTCCAGAATTTCTGATAACACAATAGGTTGAACCCGTCGGGGCCTGGAGCTTTGTTATTGTTACAGTCTTTGATTGCTGCAAGTACCTCAGCTGCACTGAACTCAGCTACCAGATGTTGAGAGACATATTCCGGGTCAATGGTGTGGAATACCCCTGACAAAGAAGGCCTGTTAACCCATGATTCAGAGAATTGGGCCTTAAAGTGGAGTAGAATTTGTTGCCTAACTCCAGTAGGATCCTCAATGGACACTCCATTTACTGAAATAGAGTTGATGAGATTTCGATTTTGCCGAGAACTTGCAACCACATGAAAAAACCTACTGTTTTTGTCCCCATTAATAGCCCAATTCAATCTGGATTTTTGATGCCACATCCATTCTACCATTCGGTATAGCTTCCACAACTCCCCTTTAACCTCCCTTCTTCGTGCCTTTTCTGAATCACTCAGTGCTCTTTCCTCTGCTGTGATATCCATAGCATGTAGTTCATCTTCTGAAGATTTTATTTTAGAGGTCATATTGCCAAACACCTGATTGTTCCATGATTTTAAGACTTGCTTCAGATGCTTTAGCTTTTGGGAGAGTATATACCCAGACCAGCCAACAAAAGAGGTATCTGACCATGATGAGGCAAATAACTGAGCAAAGCTAGGATGAAGAGTCCACGCATTTAGGAACCGGAAGGGTTTTGGCCCCCAATCTCTGATATCCTCCATCATTAATAAAGGGCAATGGTCAGAGATTAGCCTAGGTAGACCCCACAATTTCATTGAGAAATTAATCATCCATTCAGGACTTAGTAAAATCCTATCAATTCTGCTCCATTTCTCTGATTCCTGGGCATTGCACCATGTGTATCTCCTCCCATGAAGAGGTAAATCATGAAGCTCACTATTGCCAATGAATTCATTAAGATGTTTCATTCCCCTGTCTCTCCTAGAGCAACCAACCCTTTCATTGATATGTCTAATTTCATTAAAATCACCACCCATGCACCAAGGAAGAGGGAAAAGGGATTTAAGCTTAAAAACATTAGCCCAAAAAGAAGATCTAGCACCAACATCATTGGGGGCATGAATATTGAGCAGTACACAGTCAAAAGTGTTATATAAGGAGCCTGAGAGTAAAATGTACCTCCTATTACAGCAGCAGCCAGTGAGTGTGAAAACTGCAGGATCCCAAATACATAGCAGGCCTCCAGCTGTTCCTTCAGGATCAACAGACATAAACTCCATATTTTTACTTCCCCATAGCCTTCTAGCATCACCATCTGATATAACTGCCCTTTTGGTTTCTTGAAAAAAAACAATATCAACATTTCTGTCCTTTAGAAGCCTCTTGATTCTGCCCTGTTTCTCCACCTTCCCCATACCCCTGATATTCCAAGATATTAACTTCATGATAAACCCATTGATTCACTCACAAGGCCCTACTTCTTCCCTTTACTGCTGGGCCTTCCCTTCCTTGGCAATTTTCTCCTTATCTTTAAGTTCTAATTCAGCAATTTTGTTGAGCACAATGCCTTCCTTCCCATGGTAGTCTATTCCAAGAGACTTCCCCAATTGAATTGTAGCTGCAGCTTCAGAAAGAATCTGGTTTCTCAGAGAAGACTCACCTGGAAATGAATTAGACTGGGTTAGAGCTTTAACAGCAGGCCTGTAGATAACGGATTTAGCATAGTGCTTCTTGGCTGTATTGTTTGTGTACGCATGAATCCTAGCAAAGCTAGTGAACCCCTCCATTTGTGACTTCATTTTCCCTTTTTTCCTCAGGTTTTGCTGGTGATCTTTACTGGAGGCTGAGATGGAGTCTTGGACTGACTGTGTATGGGCACAATTACTCCTTATACACGGGTTTAAATTGGTCACAGGGCCAGAAAGTAACCCATTATTTGATGCAGGTACTTTGGGCCCACTAGAAGAGCCTCTGGAATGAATGGGCCTGCAATTCACGGGCTGCTTTTCAAAGTGGGCCAAGTCCACTTCTAAATTGATGCCTGGACCACCACCTGCACTAACTTCACTCATACAACGAATATACCCAGGTGTATAAACTTGTTCAATACACTTTTGCCTCTCATCATTGCTATTTGAAAAGTGGTCAGCCTTTTCCCTCAAATCTGTCATAGACCTCCCATCACAGGGTGTCTCCTCTACCATTGTGTCCATCGGACACGCAAGCTCGGCACCAAACATGTCCTTACCCGCTGCCACCTCATCATCTTCTCCCGTTGCTTACCATCTAACACTGGAAAATTCTCTTCCTCAACACTGCAACAGGTTGTAAGAGTGTTGGACTCGTGCATACCACTATGGTTCAGGCTACGGAGATCTGGTTGGAGGTCTTCACACACAAAGATCTTGTGTTACTTTACACTTTACTCCAATTTGCAAGGGGATTAAGTGTATATTTCTAAACTATAAAAATGTAATGTGTTTTTCGATCAAATCACATGACGAAAATGTAATTAATCCTAAAATAAAAAAGGTAAGCTATTTAGACAAATTGTTGGCTAAAATGAGAGAAATTGAACTTAAGAGGAATCTGTGTAGATAAAAAAATGTTGCTCACACTGGTTGTGCATTTCATGCTAGTCAGTGTTGAATGTTGATCATCACATCTCCACAAGACAGACCCTTTTGCAGTGACGGAGGCAGAAAATTAAGTTAGATGGAGCACTATTAATTATAATTTTTTATTTTAAAAAAAAAATCATGATGAACATTAAGATAATAATAATTTTATGAGCTAAATTTAAACATAAAAAATTACATATTCATTATTAATAAGAACAAATTAAAATTCTATAATAGTATAGAATAGCTCGGTGCGAGATGATAATGTAAGTTTGTCATTTTAGCATAAAAAAATTATGGATCAAAATTCTTAATTTTAGAAAATAAAAGCACATCGTTTATGACACAAATTATTATAAAATCTATTTAATTTTTATTTGATAGAAAAATATTAAAGAGATGACATTTCTTATAAATGATGTGTTTTGAATGAAAATTGTTAAACAATCTTAGAATACTATATAGCACTGCCTACGTGATGCTTAAAACATGAGAAATCACAAATCACACTAAGCCGTTTGTCAACTGCTTGAAAATAATGAATTCATTATATCCAATCTATAAGATTTTTTACTATATTATTGGTTTAAATTATTACATAAATAATATCAATAGTGCTCTTAAAATATCAAATAATTACTTATTATGAACAATACAATAAATTTTTAACCAAAAAATATGTTAAAAAAAAATACATTTTATATATTAAAAAAGACTTAAAAAAAAAATTCTCAAAACTAAGGGGGGGACATCACCCCCTCGTCCTTCTTTGTCAACACCACTGCCCTTGTGGTGTGAGAGATTTTTACTTCTTCAGTGCATTTCCCCCCTTTTTTATAGTAAATTTTTATATTTTTCTTCACAAATTTTTTAAAAAAAATTTCAAGTGCATTTATATTATGTATATCTAAATATTTTTTTTTTTAAAAAAAAATCACTCAAAAAAAAAAAAAAAAAAACTCAAAACATATATTAAAAAACTAGATCAACAAAGAATGTCTTCATATTCTTGACCTGCGATTCTCTTGTCTTGATGTAAATGTATGCACCAACATACAATAAGTTGTTAAGTTGTCAACCTCAAAGGATCATTGGAGGTTTGTTCATACATTGATTTTAAGCATCTGAATTAGTTAATGTGCATGTAAGTTGACTTAGACATCCAGTTATTTTTTTTTAAAAAAAAGTTGTTAAGTTGTCAACGACTTTTAGTTTATTTTTTAAAAAATAATTACAAACCAGTGATGAATTATATAAAAATTAAAAATTAAAATCTTAATTTTCATATAAAATAATAATAATTTTATAAAAGTATACCATTGAGTGCTAATTATTTCCCCCTTGTTCTTCCCTAGTACATAAAAGAAGAATTTGATGAGTTTAATTCGATAGTTTACAGATACTTTGATCAATTTGTATGATTTTTTAATTAATAATTTTACAAAGACACGTAATTAATAATTATATGTTATTTGGTTTATTTAATATAATTGTTTTTTCATGTTCTTAAAACAAAAATCACTGAGTCGATCATCTATGGTGGTCAAACGTGATGCAAGCAGTCTTTCCAGTGACACAGCCACTGTTTGATATTATTTGAGGGAATGACTAAAAATAATATTATAAATATGGGTGCACTAATAAATTCTTTTGATTGTTTGGTCTATTAAAAAGTGCTATTCACTTTTAATTGTTATTATGACATTCTATTTTTTATTTTTTAGCATTGTTTTTATAAAAAGTGTCACTAATTATCAGTTTTAAAGACATTTTAAAAAATTCGTCAGAGAAAAATATCACTGATTGTGATTTTTTGGCGATAGATTTAAAAAAAAGAAAAATTTACTAATTTTAAACTTTTGGCAAAGCATTTAGAAAAATATCACTAATTATCAATTTTAGGACTTTTTGGTTTATACAAACACATGATGGACTTTTTCCCGTCCATCATGTCGATTGAAGGGCATTGTCTGGGTTGGTGAGACTCACTATGGGTGTTATTTTGATTATTCAAATTATTTATTTTGTCGAGCTTTAAGTGTATATTATCCATGAAAAATTAGATTGATCCAATATTTATAACCTATTTATTTTATTACATTTGTGCTAAAACTAAAATAGATGGTCTATTTTTAAAATATATTGACAGTTATTGTTTTGGGTGACAAATTCGATAAAATTAAAGAGTTATAAACATATGTTCGACCTAATTTTTTTAGGATAAACTACCAATAGGTCATAATAATTTAATTTAATTTCCATCAAGTCTTATTGAAGATAAGTCTTAGTAAAATCGTCGTCAAAAATAAATTTTTGTAACGATTTTTTACATGCTACTAAAAATTGACAATTATTAATTTTTTTTATCATTATAAATTGTCATTAAAACTTATAATCAGTGACTTTTTTATGACGAATTTTTTAAACAGTGGCTAAAAATTAAAAATTAGTGAAATTTTTTGTGACTATTTTTTTAAACTGTCGCTGAAACTTATAATTAGTGATATTTTTTGTGACAATTTTTAAACTATCATTAAAAATTAACAATTAGTAACGTTTTTTAATAGTATTTAATGAAAAACACCATTAATTATTATAAGACCTATTGGACAATAAGTCCACCTACTAGGATCTACATGTAAGTCCTCCATTTTTTAATGAATGATATATATGTAGGGTTTGATAAAATGAACGATTTAAATCATCAAAATCTTGAACAGTTTTTGGGAAGGCTGATTTGTTTGCTCTGCTGTGAAGTTTTTGCATTTTGTGCTCTGGGCTGCTATTGCTTTGCTGTTGGTTTGGCTAATATCCTGTTATGCTGTATGGTTTGAAGCTGGTTTTGGAGTCACACCCTTTTGTTCATGCTGGTTTGGAGTACACTTTGTTGTTCTGCTTTGTCCTATTATGCATCATTGTGAGGATGGGCTTTTGAGTTTCATTCTTTTGGTTTCCCTCTAGTTTTTGTTTCTTCGTTGGTTTCTCACCAATTAGGAGATTGGAGTTTTTTTAACTCCAAACTTCTCTTTATTGATGTAATTTTTCATGCTCTGTATGCGTTTATCATTAATAAAGTCTTTTCTTTTGCCTATCAAAAAAAAAAAATAATAATAATAATAATCTTGAACAATTTGGATCATTGAAACTGAACCCATGATTAGCACTCTCTAGTTCAGATTGATAGGAGGGAAGCCCAATCCTGGTTTTCTGTAATAAGTTTTGTAATTAATTTTGTATTGTAAAATTATTACGGTGCACAAATTTGTTAACAACAAAACACACCACAGCTCTAATATGGGATTAGCACTTAAATGAATGATTAATGTTTTGTTATCATAAAATTGTTAAGAATGTTGCATTGTGTGTTGTAATAAATCTTATCTATACAATATAAATTCTGAATAAATTTTTAATTTTTTTAAATTTGTAGTGTTAGTTTATAAGAATAACAATCTCTTCTAGTTTTTTTTTTTTTGGATAGGATAAGAAAAACTGTCTACGAGACTGGAAAAGGTCAGGGAAAAAAAAGGAAAAAAAAAAAGTGTTGTTATGAAAAATGGATTTATTATGTGTGACCCATGGCCACATTTTAATTTCTGAACTGTTTTTTATTCGTATTTTATTTTTTTAGATGGAACCCTAAATCCTGGTCTTTGTCTTTGGAAGTTAGTAAAATAGCATGGGCAACTTACCTTTTGGAATCACTTTTTCTTATCACATCCAATGCCATCGCAATTATACTCTCCTGGACGAATCATGATCTGTCCTCCCTTCAAAAATTAGAATTAAAAAAAGATGTATCTGAGGTATTGTTTGGTAAGTGATTTTTTTAGTTAAAAAGTCAAAAAATTATTTTAAAAAAATTAAAAAGCCAACAACTTATATTAAAAAGTTAAATATTTCATTTTTTCTCTATTTTTTGCATATCTTTTCTTAAAAAATCAAAAAATATCACAAACATACTAATTTTTTTAACATTATATTTTAACTAAAAAACTAAAGAATTACTAAAAAAAACTTATTCTCAAACGAGGCCTAAGGCCAAGTTTGGGAACTTGTAAAAAAGTCAAAAAGTCAAAAAGTTATTCAAAAAGTTAAAAAGTTAACACTATTCATCAAAAATCAACAATTACGGCTGCACAACTTCCAATTCGAATTTTTCCCTACAAATCAATTTTTACAATTTTTTATTACACATTTTTTTTATAAAAAGTCAAAAAGTTAACCCAAATATCTATATTTTCAACCTCAATTTTTTAGTCCAAAAAGACAAAAAATACACTTATTTAATACACCCAAACAACCCCTAAAAATAAGTTTGGACTTCTTACAATGAAAGAGTAATGGTTTTATAGATTCAAATCATGAATCTCTCAATTGTTTCAAGTGAAAACTACATGGACTCATGTTAATAATACTGTCTATTAAGGATTGACTTAAGGGACATAGAATTGATGACCGAGTCAATCAAAGAAAACATAAATTAAATAATTAGATTATATATTTATATATTAATCCTTAGGGATTAGCTTAGTGGGTATAACTTGATGGTTGGAGATGTACTCCCTTCAAATTTCAAGTTCAACTCCTTAAAGAAATGCCTACATGTTCTGCCTAAGATTTACCTAGTCCTTGTGAAGGGGGCGCTTTGCTTGGGTCCCAAGATTAGTCGATACATTCGTAAATTGGTCTGGACACTCGATCATAGAAAATGTATATGCGTATATAATTTTTTTTTTATTTTAATTTAGAGCTTGTTTTGCATGTTAGATATTAGCACACTTTTTTTTTTTTTTTTTTTATCTATTTTTGGATCATATCGTCTCTCTACTTTTTTTATACATCTTTTTATAAAAAATAAAAAAATATATTTATTTAGATCATTGCAAACAATTCTTTAGAGTTCAACCATTAATCTATCTTCTCTTTGCTAAAATAAAATAAAATAAATAAGCAAACTGTTATGGATGCTCTGCTTGTCCACACGAACTAATATGATAGATATAACTATACTATAAATTCAGAAAATAATATTGAGAAAACCACATTTATACATCACAATTATTTTGAATATAGGCCATACCTCACTAATTTTAAATATACATTATACAACTCGTTTCAGGATAGATTTCGGAATAACTTTGCATTATTCATAGCATTTCTGAAAAATAATTACAAAAATATTAGATACACAAAATTATAATACAAAAATTACACTGTATAGTTTATATTGGGGATGTTTGGGAAGTTGGGTTGGTTTTTTTTTTTTTTTGGGTCTAAAATAGTTAATAAAGATAAAATATGTTAAAATAATCAATAAGACAAAATATCACATTTAAACTATAATTATTTAGTTTTTTTCTCTCACAACTATCAAATCAATTATAAACAAAAACAAAAAAAAAAACAAAAAAACAAAAAAACAAAAACAAAAAAAAAAAAAGAAAAAAAGAAAAAAAAGAAAGCCAACTATATCATCCCAAACATAATTTTTTTAACCAAATTAAAATAATTAAAAAATCAACTAGAGGTTCTAAAATTAACCTATTTATTCAAATGTGACAAGTCACGATAAATGCTTACTGTGCACCAACTATTTTTATAATAATAAGAAGAAGAATAATAAAAGAAAGAAAGAAAACCCCACGACTTCTTTATATACATACAAGGGACAAATGCAAATGACATCTTGTTTGTGTTGAAGAGAACCTTATACCTTCCGGTATCTTTGACAAATTTAATCTCATCCTCTAGCTTCTTCTCTTCTTCTTTCTTTGCTTGAAGTTTAGGCATTCAAAGGGATTGAATCAAAGGCGAAAAGATTTCAGACCAGATCTGAGCCTATCGATTCACTCATGGAAGATTCTCAATACCTTAGGTTTGACATCATGCCTGAATCTCCATTCGCTGAGATAATTTTTCATAATGATTCTCTTCCCTCGGAAGCCAATGTTCTTCTAGCTGATGAGAATGCGAAGGAAAAATCTTTGGAAACTGATTCTTGTAAAGGATTTAATGATGAAGAAGGGTTTACTTCAAAGGAGAAAAAGGAGGCAGGAAAGGAAAAGAGGTACATAGGGGTAAGGAAGCGGCCATGGGAAAAGTATGCGGCGGAGATACGTGATTCCACGAGGCCAGGAGTACGTGTATGGCTCGGAACATTTAGTACTGCAGAGGAGGCTGCTTTGGCTTATGACCAAGCTGCATTTGTGATGCGAGGCGAATTGGCTCGCCTCAACTTTCCTGCTGACAGAGTCCAGGAATCGCTTCGTGACTTGAAGACGATAAAGTCCAGCAGCTGCAGCTGCAGCTGTGAGAATGGTGGGTCCTCCTCCTCCTCCTCCAACTCCCCACCAGCAGCAGCAGCAGCAGCAGCAAATATGTTGGTATTTGAGTTTGAGGACCTAGGAGCTGATCTCTTAGATGAGCTCTTAAGCTCATCTTAAAGACCTACTCATGGAACTTGACTCAATAATACATCACTCCTCTCTCCTATGCACTTCCATATCATTCATGCCCATCATACTTACATATATCTTGCTCATCACCTTTTTTTTTTTTTTTTTTTTTTTTGTAAAGGATTTAATGATGAAGAAGGGTTTACTTCAAAGGAGAAAAAGGAGGCAGGAAAGGAAAAGAGGTACATAGGGGTAAGGAAGCGGCCATGGGGAAAGTATGCGGCGGAGATACGTGATTCCACGAGGCCAGGAGTACGTGTATGGCTCGGAACATTTAGTACTGCACAGGAGGCTGCTTTGGCTTATGACCAAGCTGCATTTGTGATGCGAGGCGAATTGGCTCGCCTCAACTTTCCTGCTGACAGAGTCCAGGAATCGCATCGTGACGTGAAGACGATAAAGTCCAGCAGCTGCAGCTGCAGCTGTGAGAATGGTGGGTCCTCCTCCTCCTCCTCCTCCTCCTCCAACTCCCCACCGGCAGCAGCAGCAGCAGCAAATATGTTGGTATTTGAGTTTGAGGACCTAGGAGCTGATCTCTTAGATGAGCTCTTAAGCTCATCTTAAAGACCTACAAATGGAACTTGACTCAATAATACATCACTCCTCTACTTTGCACTTCCATATCATTCATGCCCATCATACTTACATATATCTTGCTCATCAGCTATTACAACATTACTATATATATATTGTATATGCTCATCTCATGTCTAAATCAAATAAAGCAATTCCATTATTTCTTCTTGTTACTTTTACCTAAAAAACAAAATTGTATATCCATATCGATTTAAATCTAGGGCAATTGCTCAAGTGCTAGTAGAGATGGCAATTATATGAGCGAGATTTCAGATTTAAATTTATGGAGAAACATTGACTTGCCTTATGGTCTTGATATGCACATGATTGGACTTGTAAGTAGATGCCAACATAGTTCGGATGTACTGGTGTGTTTGTTTGGACGGACTAGATAAGGAGGGATTGTAATCCATCAGACTGTTAGTCCCGTGATACATTGTCCCGAGACTATTTGGTTGGATTGAATTTGTATCCTATGTTTGTTAAGTCATGGCATTAGATGTCTGGATTGAACTATTTTTAGTGAATCCAATGTTTGGTTAGACGGATTGGATAAGGATAAATGTTCAAAAGATTATTTTATCTTTGTAATTTATCATTTTTATTTAATATATAATTTTAAATTTGTAATCTATAATTTATAATTTAACAACACTAAACAAATTTAATTTATAAGGCCATAATTTTTAATTTATTATTTTCAATTAAATTAAATTTATAACTTACATTTTTTATTTTTTATTTAATATATAATTTTAAATTAACGACAATAAAAAAATAATTTTATTTAATGAGGCCATAATTTATAATTTATTATTTTTAAATAAATTTAATTTATAATTTGTAATTTTTATTTAATATAATTTTAAATTAACAACACTAAAAAAATAATTTTATTTAATATGTAAATTTAAATTTTTAACAACACTAAAAAAATTTAATTTATAAGGCCATAATTTTTAATTTATTATTTTTAATGAAATTTAATTTATAATTTATAATTTATAATTTAAATTTTTTATTTAATATATAATTTTAAATTAACAACACTAAAAAAATAATTTATAAATGTTCAAAAGACTATTTTACCATTTTCTAATTGTTTACTAAGTAATAGTATGAATGGTAAAATGGACATTTCACCAAATAATCCCATGGGATACCAATCCTATAGTTTCTATCCCATCCCCCAATGGGATATGATAGTCCTATATTTGTGGGACTAATAGTCTGGGGGGACTATTAGTCCAGAGCAAAATTTTTCAAACAAACAATAGACCGGACTAATAGTCCAATCCCACACCTTTATCCTTCAAAACAAACATGCTCTTTAAACTATGATGCAATTTCTACCAGACCTTCTCAATTGTAATATTCCTTCGTTTTAATAAAATTATTCTTTGTTGATAAAAAAAAATTAACACACTGACTGCTATTTTGTGCAAAATATATATATTGGTTTAGCTACTTAATTAGTATAAATTTTTTTTCCTAAATTACATTTTTAGTTTTAATGCATTGAATGAGAACATCTTAGTTCTCTTTAATTTCAGAGTCATCATATCCCTAGCCAAACTCTAATTTTATGCCTATTTATCTTAGTCTGGAGGAATGAGATGGCTTTGAAATTTAATAAATTCAATGAGAACATCTCAGTCCTCTCTAATTTCAGTTCTCCCTAAACTCTAATTTTAGAGTCATTCTATTCCTCTCTGCACTAACGGCTATCATGGAAAACCTCAAATTTTACGCCTTCTTTACAACCCAAAATTGGGACATTTAATTGCATAAAAGAAATTTTTGTAGAGAATAAAGAAACAATGCTCTACGAATTTCCATTAAAAAATAGAAGAGAAAGATTTGTTTGGTTTAAAAGCCTCTCAAGTGTTTCAGGTGAAGTTGTGTCTGACAAAAGCAAAATCAAGCTAGATTACTAAAATTTGTAGCTTTTCAATGTTGTTCTAGTAAAATCAAAATATCTTATGTAAGTTGGGAATTTTCTAATAAGATAAAGGAAAATGCCAGTATCTAATCTTTTACTAATTTTTTCAGAAAGTTTGTTCACTCTACTATTCTTCTTCCTTTTTGATCAACTATATTCTTCTTCTTTTTCTGTTGCTTATTATTTCTCTTCCTTATTTGTTTATTATTTTTATCACTAAATTTCTTTGTTATGTGGCTGTGTATGTAGAGTAGTTGTTGACATTTTATAATCCTATAATTTGTTGGAATTTTCGGCAAGCCCTTGTATCATTATTGAAAAAAATTCTACTGTATTTGGATTTTTCTTACAACAAACTTTGGTGAGGTTTTCACTTCTACAATGTTTGAGGATTTGTTTCACGTCTTTTTTTTTTTTTTTTTTTGATCAACAACAAAGATCCCTTTATTAATGATGGGCACCTTACAGGAAGGGAGAAACATCAACAAAAGAGAGGGATGATGCCAGCCATCACAAGGTAGCACCAAACCAATACCCTGTTGGTGAGGAACCAACAGAGACAGCCACAAAAAAAAAAAAAAAAAAAAAAAAAAAAAAAAAAAAAAAAAAAAACAGCCAAACTCAAATAGATGCAAAATAGAGGCATGCAACCTATTCCAACTACAAACAAACCCAAAGTAGGCATGGATACAGAGTGACAGATTATCACACAGCAACATCCATACAGCAGATAATAGCAGCAGATCAACAGATTAGTACACAGCAGCATATACACAGGAGCTCAACAGATTAGCATCAGAAACGGACCAGCCACACAGATACAGAGAAACAAATAAACAGATTATCACCCAGCAGATCCATACCCAGCAGACACAAACAAGCCACACGGATACAGATTAACAAATGATCAGATTATCACCCAACAGATACAGAATAGCAGATTAGCCTCAGATGCAGAGTAGCAAACTAGCCACACAGCAACTTATCACCCCTCAATCCCACAACACCCTCAGATTATATCAGACCATACACCCCAAAAACCAGTCCAGAATCCAACTCAGCAAGTTATAAGTTGATCAAAATCCATGGCCCTCCTCAAATGCATTCCTTAATCTAAGCCAAATTGATAGTTAAATCCAAGACAGAGTATCTGATCTTTTGTACAGAAGCTTTAACCCATAAAGCAAATCTAATCTTTATCATCTCCCCTAAGTCAGATGCACAAGGTTGCACTCCACTAAACAAACATTCATTCATTAACTTCCAGATAGACCAAAGGATAATGCATGGTAAGGCTCTCCACAATCTTCTAGCTAATTTCTTATAATTCCACCCTATCCACCAATGAAACAAACCATCAATATTCCTTGGCACCATCCATAGACACCTCCACCAAATCATTACATCAGACCACACCTGCCATGAAAATGGACAGTGGAGTAATACATGCATAGCAGATTCATTCTCAACTTTGCAAAAGGCGCATAACACAGAAGCCTCACTGTGCAGCACACCTATATGTTTTAAAAAGACCCCTGTTTTCACTCTATTCCTCCAAGCCAACCACCCAAAAAATTGGACTTTGGGGGGAATGTCATTATTCCACACAAACTTACAAATTTAGAGAGAAGGGCCCAAGAGGAAATCGCTATACCGATATAAATCTGAGACCTTAAACTCATCACCAATAGATCCATTCCAAACAGGGCAGTCTTCCTCATTCAGTCTTATAGGAGGGGACACTAAAAGCACTTCTGCCAACCTGTTAGCCTCAACCTTTTCCCATTCATATAATGGCCTACGGAAACAAAAATTCCACTCCCCAGAGTTGAATTTCCTCTAAAAAAAGTAGGACAGTGAGCCATCTTTTATTGTTGACAAACTAAATAATCTAGGAAATTCATCTTTAAGACAACAACCACCAACCCACTTATCATACTAGAATTTGATTCTACTCCCATTGCCCGCCTTTATCTAAAATTTCTCCACAAAGAACTCCACAAGAGGTTGATTCAGACTAGCAACTGCAAGAACATCTCCCCAGATTTGAGAAAGTCTAGCTGATGAGTTTATAGGTGGGAGCCAGTGAACCTCCCCAATCATATACTTGCTGCACACCATTCTTCTCCAAAGAGCATTTACTTCACTTCCAAATTTCCACCACCATTTAAGAAGTAAGCTTGCATTGACATCCCTTATTCTTCTAATTCCCAACTCTCCTTGGTTTAGACTTTTAGAAACTTCAGTCCATTTCACCAAATGAACCTTCCTTTTTAAATCATTCCCACCCCAAAGAAAAGAAGCTTCAAGCCTTTCAATCTCTCTAACCACACCACAAGGCATTCTAAATAGAGACAGATAATAAATCGGGAGGTTAGATAAAACGGACTTAATCAACGTTAATCTACCTGCAAAGGAAAGTAGCCTTCTCTTCCACGCAGACAACCTAGACTTTATTGAATCCAAAACTGGCTTCCAAGTAGATTTCCTCCCTGGATTAGCTCCCAACGGCAAACCCAAGAATTTAAGCGGTAGTCCTTGTACCTTACAGTTCAAGATATTAGCATAAGACACCAATATTTCCTCCTCCACTCTAACTCCACATACCTGTAGACACCCCATTTTTGACTGGCCTTAAGACTCAGACATCACCAACTGAGCGCTCGGTGATGTTGCATATCGTGCTCGTTCTGAGGTTTCAGAGTCTCAGTTGCGAGCCTTGCCTCTAGACTTTGGGGCTCTTTTGTGCTTTCCCTCGGTTTGCGAACCAAGTCCTGTTTTCTCTATTTTCTCTTCCCAAAGGAAGGTAAAGGTCTCGTAGACCATCTCTTAGTGGCTGTAGGCTACGTTTCGTGGTCGTAGGCCATTTTTTCCGTTTGGAGGCCAGTTTTCGATTTTCGGAGCCGTCGACTGTGCGCCTCGGTTCGGGACCGCCTAACTACCTCCAATTGCTTCGGTTTTTGGTACACACCTTGTTTCCTCTCCTTAGAGGGACACTGTGGCCCGGGAGACCACCTTCGTGGTCGTACGCCACCTCCGGTGCTTAACAACCTATTTTCAAGACCCTAGACTGCGCGTTTCGGCCCTCGAACCTTCGTTTTGCATCCGTCTTGGTCCATTTTTGGTAGGGACCCTATTTTCATTGCTAGGGAGATGGTAGGATGGTGGGAGGCCACCTTTTCCTTTAAAAAACCACTTTTCTCTTTTTCTCTCTCCTAAAACCGATTTTTCTGATAGAAAGCTGGTTTTTCTTACTTTTGAGCCACAATTTCTGGTTTTTCACACCACCATTGTGTTGTGCTCATCTGGGAGGCCACCAATATGGGTAGGCTGACTAGTAATTCTTCCTACCCCTTTTGAACCCCTCTAAAAAGCTGGTTTTTCTCCCTCTTGGGTCACATTTCCTGGTTTTTCTCCATACAACTATGTTGCACTCATCTAGGAGCCCACCTTTCTGGGGTGGCCGGCCAGCATTTCTTCTTGGACCTTTTGACCCCTGGTCAGCTGACCAGGGGAGGTGGCCAGCCGACCACCTTGGCCTTTTGAACCTGGTCGGCCAGTCTTGTCTCCTCAGGTGTATTCCAGCTGTGCTAGCTGTTTTGCACCTGACCCTCTGTCCGAGGATTTGTCCTTGTTTTTGGTCCATTTAAGGTGATTTTGCACCCTTTGCTTAGCTTCCAAAGGAAGTTTGACCCTTTGGTCAAGCTTCTTGAGGAAGCTTGACCCTTTTAGTTTAGCTTCCTCAAGAAGCTTGACCCTTTTGGTCAAAGCTTCTTTTAGAAGCTTTGATCCCCTCTCTTGGCTTCTCCAAGAAGCCTCACCCTTCTTCCTCTATATAACACACTCCACCTCCATTTGCAAGGGTTAGAAGCTTTTGGTTGGAAATATACATACAACCCTCTATCTCCATAATTCTAGCCTCCAAACACCCTTGTTCTTGGCCATTTTGCACTACAACCCATAGCCCACTACCTCCACCATCCATTCTACCACCTTGGAGGCCATTTTCAAACATTGAAAGCTCACAATCTTGGACCAAAGGCTGCTGCATTGTTGTGCTACAAGGGTAAGCCTCCATTTCCCCTTTTTCTTGCATTCTTTTGCTTCATTTATTAGCCATATTTTCAAGCATTTTTGGGCTCCGACCTAAACTATAAAGTGTCTTATTTTGAGCCCCTCTTCAACTTTGATTAAGGACACTTTGCTGTTTGAAGTCATCTACTTCCTTGTTTGTTCAATCTCTCTTTTAGGGCTATTTTTGCATCCTATTTTAGCCTTACTTGTGAACATTTTTTAGATTTCTATAAACTGGAAAAAGTCTTATTTTGAGCCCCTCTTAATGTTTGTTTAAGGGCATTTTTCTATTTGAGGTCATATGCTTCCTTGTATGCTTGATTACCTTTTGTTTTGAGCCTTGCATCTAAGCTTTTGTTGCATGCTTGGTTTGGCCTCTTAGCCACTGAAATCTAGTGGATTTTCAGTGGCTTAGATGCTATTTTGAGAGCCCAAATTAGAGGCGGGTGACCCTCTCTCTCCTTGATTTGTTTGTTGGCCTTATTGGCCTTCAAAAGAGGCTCCATCTTGCATGCTTTGAAGTCACTTTCTAGGCCCTATTATGTGAGTTTTGAGGTCTGCTTTGGCTCTGTCCGAGGCCCTTTTGGCCATATTTTATGTCTATGTTGCATGTGTAGAGAAATCCCATTCAAGGCTTTCCAAAGAGGCCTTTCTTTCCATGTTTCTGAGACTGATTTCAGGGCCAATTTGGTGAGGTTTAGGGCTGTCATAATCCATTTCCAGAGGTGGTTTTTTCATGTTACATGTTTGCCTTGTATGTACTTAATAACCCCTTGTATGGCCCTCTAAAGGAGCTCATCATTTTTGCATGCATTGGCTGCATTTCATTGATTATTTGGGCATATTTTGACTTTTATTCACTGTTTTTGGCTGGTTTGATGAGTTCTCATACGCTTCATATACATGCCTTGTAAACCATGTTTGCCAGCCAATGTTGCATGCTATTTTAGTCCATCATGTTAGCATCTTTTGGCCATGCCTTAAACTGGAAATGTGCATGTTTCGGGATTGCCTTGGCTCTGGCTTTGTGCTTCATGGTCAAATAATGCTTGCTTTGCATAGTTATAATTCAATACATGTGCCTAGTTTTGAGTTTCGGGGCTTATTTCATGCATCGGTTGCCATACTTCCATGTTTCGGGACCATTTAGCATCATGTTTCAATGCTGGAATTTACATGCTTGTATGCCATATTGCATCCTTTTTCATGCTTTGGTAGAGTGGCATTTGATGCATTAGGTTCGGTCCTCGGTTTGCGTGCATGTGTGCACGCATTTCGATTATCTCATTTTCATCTAATGGCCGCTGATGTGAGTGTGGCTGAGGTCCACTCATATTGGTGTAAGCCCATATTGCATTGTATATGCCATCTTAGTCCATAGCATTGTGTATGCTAAGTTGTATGTTAGAGCATTGTGTATGCCATGTTATATCGATCATTGTGTATGCCAGTTCATAGCATTGCGTATGCTAGATTGTATGTTAGTCGCATTCATGCATGTCATGCATATTGCATCGTGTTTGGGATAGGAGTTAGCCCAAGCACGGGAAACGAGGGACGTTTCATACTTCGAGTGACGAAACGTGTCTCAATTCCCGGTCACGAACACTCCGGATCAACCATGATGGAGTCTCGGTCTTGTTGTGTTTTCAGTGTGCATTCATTTCATATTGAGTCGTGCAATTCGACTCCTTGGCCATCATGCATCGAGATGCATGATTGATGGCACGAGGATCGAGGCGAGCATACATATGTGAAAATACTTTGCCATGCCCCTTTCTTGCTCTCCGTTGCAATAAATCAAGGATCAACATCCTTCAAGAGCTTTGCACAATATTCTGGGATTAATTGCAAACAGAGGCAAACCAAGGCATCACACTGGATTTCCGTGTAAGGCAACTCGAGCATGCATCATTCATCATTCGGAACAGAGCTGAGGTGGTCCATGGCTTGCATGCTAATTTACTTGCTTTCCTAGATTAATTTGTTAATTAATTAGGGTTTTGTATTTATTCGGACTGTAATTATTTATTCGGACTGTATTATTTATTCGGACCCTCCGAGAGAGGGCACAACTGTAATAAGTGTGCGTGCGTGTGATGTATGTCTTCCAACCCCACGTCTTTCTCCCTTTTATTTACCAGCTTATGATGGTTAGTTTAGGGCATGTTTCAATTAGCATACAGTATGATAGCATGTTTGCATTCATTCATCTGTTTCGCTATGCACCGGGCTTGGCGCATCATACTAACTGCATTGTATTTCAATTCCGAGTTGAATACTTGTTAGTTGTAGCATTTCACATGCCATCTTTAGAATAGCCGAGCCTGCTATAAGTTGCATTTTTGCATGTGTTGCATTAGGCATTTCTATATAGTTAGGATCATGCATGGATTTCTAACATAGCTTCTGTTTTGGCTTGGAGTACTCGGTAAGTTTTTATGTTTTAGCGTCCTTGCATGCGTGTGAGTGACTGCCATGATAGCATGCTTACCATGAGGCTATGTGCTTATGTGATATAACTGCCTGAATGCCTGTGGGTGAAAGTTGGGTTATTTGGATTGGAACAATTCATTGACTGCGAGTTTTAAGCCCACTAGATAGCGGCAAAACCATATTTTCTAAGCCCACCAGAGGGTGACAAAATCCGCATTTTAGCCTATTTGCGAGTAGCACAAAAACAAACATGAAATGTTTTGTTCCAATTCAGGCGATCCAGTCTATACTTGTATGCTGTGCGCATCACATAGTAAATCTAGGCTAATAACCGGAATAAGAACGCATAATATTTTCAAAACTAGATATCATGGTTAGTAGAGGCCGATCTTTGATCGGGCGAGCGGGGGTGCTCACGAAGTGACCTTCCCTAATCGTACCCAAGTTCCCGAGCCGAGGCAACTTTGGTGATGACGGACACGTGGCCTTAGGCAACAAGTCAGGGTTTCTTAAATTCCCTTAAAATAAATATTTAGGTGGCGACTCTGTATCTGGCAAAGCAGTCCATGTTTGGCACTTCTTTCAAAAAAATCTGTTTTCAAAAACGATTTGCCGGATTTGGACTCTTTGATGATTCATCGGTCTTGCATTGCACTCTACAAGATTAGATACAGGACCGTGACATTGAGTCCTTGAACTGTAGTGAGCCCAAATGAACAGAACAGGAATTCCCTACCGGGACATTCGGGGACGTCTATAGTTTCTGGCGACTCTGCTGGGGATTTAGAGAGCTTGACTCAAATTGATGATATCTTGTTTTTATTACACTTATGTGTTTCTTTGCATTGCATGTGCATTGGTGTGCCTAGGACACCATGTTTGCCATCTGCTATTCCTGAGCGGTTTGCCAGAGGCAGCGTGCCATAAGGCTTACCGGTTACGGGCTCTACCAGTATAGAAACACCAACCCTGGTTTTACTGGGGCACCATTTTTGACCATTCGACCTAGTGCATATTCAGGAATCCATAGTGACCATTCCAAGCTAGGACATGTTGCTTACCCTGATTATAGGTTGTTTGAAACCGCTATAGTGCGTAATGAAACCCTAGCTCTTGACAAAATAGGACAGGGAAAACCCTATCCCACCATAGGGGTGTTTTGGCTCTCACTTGTTTGCTATGTGCTTTTAGAGTGCGTCTCTACAGGAATGCATGTATCAGTTTACCAGTTTGGGTATCAGGCCTGCGGGCACCAATTTAGTATTTTGAAGGAATGAATTATATCTGCGGGTATCAGATTCAGTTGTTAGGGCAGTGATTTTGGGGAACAGTGATCACTAGTAGGGTACAATTATTCAGCTATGCTTTTGTCTGTTCTGATTGGGCCGAAATACTGCGTGTTTTCTCTTTCAGTTCAGAGATTTAGTACAGAATAGCCAGTGTTCACCTTTGCTGAGGCAAATAGACATCTGATCCGTCAGTCACCATTCAGTTCAGCGGACTTATGATGACGCAAAGTTCAGAGGAAATTATGGTCATGGCAGCCGCATTAGACCAAGGAATCATCTTGCAGGATGAGACCATTGTTGATGTACCATACCCACCTAGGTCGCCTGCCGCACATCCGGTCTGGACGCCCTAGTCGTGTCAAGCTCGTGAGCCCACTACGTTTGAATTGATGGGAATGATCGGTGACCTTCAGAGGTCTGTGGCTGATCTCACCTACAGAATGTCGGCTTCGCCACCAACCACATCCTACGCCGGGAATCTCGTATCGCAGGAGCCCCCACTATTGGGGCGAATTGTGATCGAGCTCAGCCAACCTGAGGCTGTCTTAAGCTATGGCCATGACATGTCAACAACAACCGGGTTCTACTCTAATGTAGCAACCCAAACCCTCGATCATGCTAAGGCTAGAGGTAAGAACAAAGTGGGACAGATGCTAATCCCGTTGAACAACTACTGTGGGCAGTCGAGGCTTTGAAAGCCGGGGGATTGAGTAAACAACAGATATTCACAGTTGTAGCTAAAACTGTGGATGACGCTTTCCTCGCTCCGACCGAGGGCAGTTCGAGCCAGGCAGAAAATTGGGATAGGAACCGTCATACCAGAATCGTTCCCTCAAATCCTAACTCTGCACCTGGAAAGGATCAGAAGGCCAAAGCAGCACCTGCCGATTCTTTTGCCAGTGCGTCTAGCAAAAGTCAACGAACCTTGAAGTATCTACTCTGAGGTCGCAAGGTATTCCACGCCCTTTATATGCCTTTGTCTAAGGCCCTTCAGATCCTTGTTAAGAAAGGCCACCTCAAACCTCTTGAGCCTCGCCCCTCTCTCCAATCCCCTTCCAACGAAACATGATGCCACCCTGTACTGTGCGTACCACCAGCAAACCGGTCATAGCACCGACAACTGTTTCCGTCTTTGTCATGAAGTACAGGATTTGATCGACAATGAGGTCATCCTCCCACCTACCTCAGCGAAGTCTGTCACTGCTGAGTTGTTAGATTTCGAGGATACCACAAGTATGTGATCAGAAGTTGGTCCACCTGCGGGCGGCGCTCAGTTTACTTCGGATGTGGCGTATGGCACGCACTTTGGAGCATTTGCAAATGCTAGTTTTGTAGTTTCTGACTTGGGTGTTGAGTCAGTTCTGTAGTTTTGTTTTGAGTTTGTCTCATTGTCTTGAGTCAGTCTTTTTGATTAAGGGTCTATCCTATTGTATCGAGTCAGTCCTGTTGTTCAAAGGTCGGGTGATTCCGGGGGTGTCACCTCGGGCATCACCATTTTGTTTTGCGTTTGTCTTTTCATTCTGTTTTGAGTTTGTTTTTTCCTAGAGCCAGTTACACCAACAAATTTGAATGGAACAGCAGTAATTTTCACACTCTTGCATTTGCTTCTGCTTTGTACCGTTTGTGCCAGAAAATCTAGGATGAATTGGCGGAGCATCTCACCTGCTCTTCTGTACCTTTAAATCGTTGTATTGACCTAAGTTTTTCAAAACTTTTCGAACAATGTGTTGAAAACAAAGAGGAAGGAATTCCTCGGGATTTGCAAAAATTTGATCAAGTGAGAGAAAGAGAGGCATGCTAAGCACTTAATGATTGAGATCATCCTTGTTAGTGTGACTACTGAGAAGGATCCTGGCTTGATCCAGATTGGTTTCGCATTGTCTTCAGCGCGAGCGACTAGTCGCTTTCTTAAAAAATTTCAAAAAATGTTTGCACTGTCCTGTGAAGACCTGTGCAGAATCGCTCTTGAGATTGTGCAGCCTAGGATCGCTCTCAGCCTCGAGACTCTACCCCTCACTTTCAAACCTTGAACTGGGATTTAGAATGTTCAACAGTCAACCACAATGTGAGGCCCGTGTGGTCCGGATCAGAAGCAGCCCATGAACTAGGAGCGAGATTATCAGATGTGATCAAAAGAAGCTTGTGAAGCTAGATCAGGAGCACCCCTCGAACTAGGGGCAAAAAAAAAATGTCAGATGCACTCGAAGAGTCAGAGACGACGACTGGCAAGAATGCCAAATCCCAGAAGGGAAGAAAGAAGAATTTTTTGCTGAAGGACAACCGAATTCCTATCCACAACACTAGGGGCAAACTCAGCCCCCCCATTGGATGGACTCATGTATCGTCAGCGAACAGCAGCTATTCTCCTAGATTTAGATAACCTCAGGATCTCAAAACCATTTGACATGGACAAAGCTACACTTTTACCCTTGAGAGGCTCGCTGGGCTGAAAACCCGGAAGGGCGACCCAGGCAAAAGTTAGAGCAAGAAAAGAACAAAAGAACCAAAAAAAAAAAAAAGAAAAATGCAAAGAATGAAAAAGGAAAGAGAAGAAAAAAAAAAAAGAAAAATGCAAAGAAAAGATGAAAAAAGAATTGAAAAGAAAAAAAGAACATAGCTCGCAAGTTGAAAACCTAGAAAGGGCAGCCTTAGCAAAAGTTAGAGCGCAAAAGGAGAGGATAACACTCGAGTGTACCTTAACCCCTCGAACTACGTAAGGCTTGATTCCCATCTTTGGGATACGTTGGCAACTTCATTCTGAAGTCCAGCCGTAAAACACTTCAAATTCGATTGTGTCCATGTGATGGTTTTGGTCATCTTTATCTTCTCTGTATCCGAGAGTTTGGTTGTGATCGTCACTCTGAAGATTGATTACAATGCGCCGCGGTGCCATTCAAACAAGGGGCAACTTTTCGTTGCCATACCATGTGCTGCGGTGCTATTCAGACTATGGGCAACTTTCCATTGCCATACAGTGCTGCGGTGCTATTCATACTAGGGGCAACTTTCAGTTGCCATGCAGTGCCACTCAGACAAGGGGCAATTTTTCATTAATTTGGATCTGAGGTTGTGCATCTCAAGAGTAGGTTCCATGCTTGTTGAGCAGTGGCCGTTTGCAAAATAGTTTTTGAGAATTTTTACTGAGTTTGACTATTTCTCTCGAAAATTATTCCATTTTTCCAAAACTGGACCATTTTTTGGACCCAAAAAGGAAAATTTTCAGTGCTCATAACCTAACTTGCATGATTTCAAATCAAAAGTTGAATAAGTATGATTAATCTAACTCTCATATTGGTCAAAATTGTTTTAGTAGAAACCAAAACAAAAAAATGTTCAAAATAATGAACTAGGGGCACAGTTGAGTCAAGTGTTCTATCTTTTCCCCGTTGTCAACATACTAGCCGAAAAAGGGCACTCTACTTGCCAGAAAGGGCACTCTACCTGCCAGCAAAGGGCATAACTGAAGCTAACAACAAAGAGCTGAAAGCTCTTAACATCCTCCAAGCAACAAGGTATCAAGCCAAGTGCGAAGCATGAACTGGAATGGATCAAGATATTCCACTCCCTCGTCTGGACACATTTGATCATGTCCAAACTCCCCAGTAGAGCATCGTCAACCAATGTCAATTGCAGATCTGTTGCATATCCAGCCGCATCACAACCTCTCTGTGGGGAAAGTTCACTGTTGTGAGCAGAAGAAAGAGAATCTAGCAAAATGCTAGGGGCAAGAGCCTGAAACTTCTTGTTTATCCATCAACCACCCAGGGGAGGGATACAAAATGAGAGATTGAAGAATAGAGAGATGTACGCTGAGAGGAATAGTGAGGAAAAGGGCCTTTTTCAGAAAAACAGAGCTTGAGGGCCGAGTGATGTGAGAATCACAAATGAGAAAGGGTGGGAAACAATACCCGGAGAAACTGGCTCCTCGTGCACCGAGAGGTCTCTTGCCATTGGAACACGTCTGTGTGTCGTGTCAGTCGTTTTGTTTGTCTCG
Source organism: Camellia oleifera (assembly GCA_022316695.1). Classification (NCBI taxonomy): domain Eukaryota; kingdom Viridiplantae; phylum Streptophyta; class Magnoliopsida; order Ericales; family Theaceae; genus Camellia; species Camellia oleifera. The sequence continues at coordinate 122,236,010 of CM039314.1, read as the reverse complement.
ATTCTTGTTTTGAGTCGTTTCGGGTGTCTGTAGATGTGTTTAGGTTGTCTTACCTTGTCTTTCTCTTTGTTGTTGAGTCGTGGTGTGCTGTGTTCAGTCGTAGGCAATACCTAGTCGAGAACTTATTCTCACTCTCAATTTCAAAAAATTGTTTGGTGCTCAGAGTGCCGTGTCGTTCTCCACATTTGTGCAAAACAAGATTCTATTCTTTCAAAAAATCGCAAGGTTTAACCCGGGTCATGTGGGAACAGTAAAACCAGGACCTATCTGAAGCTATATAGGTTCCAGATTTCGAAGCAAAAGAAAGAGGGAAAATGTCGGGCATCTGAGTTTGTTTCAACTTCTGCAAGTTCCGTCATCGCATCCTGTATGTTCAGAATGAGCAGTGTGTTCAAAATTAAAAGAATACTGTGTTATGAGCCGTGTGTTTAGATCGAGCAGTGTTGTGTTATGAGCTGCGTGTTCAAAAATTGAAATGTGTGAGCTGCGTGTTCAAAGTGGAATGTGTGAGCTGCATGTTCAAAATGAAGTGAATGAGCTGTGTGTTCAGAAATGAAAATTTATGAGCTTCGTGTTCAAAGTGAAATGTGTGAGCTGCGTGTTCAAAATGAAAAGAATGAGTTGTGTGTTCAGAAACGAAAATTTATAAGCTGCGTGTTCAGAATCAAATGCATGAGCAGCGTGCAAATGAAAATGTATGAGCTGCGTGTTCAGAATCAAATGCATGAGCTGCGTGCAAATGAAATAAATGAGCTATGAGTTCAAAAGTGAAATGTAAGAACTATGTGTTCAATATGTGCTACGTGCAAATAAAACAGTGGGCTGTGTGTTCACCTTAAAAGTTTGGGCTGCATGTGCAACTTTCAAACAAATGTGTGCTGCATGTGCACATTCAAAAAGGGGCCGAATGTTCAGAAGTTCAAAAGTTTGGGCTGCGTGTTCAACTTTCAAACAAATGTGCGCTGCGTGTGCATATTCAAAAATGGGTTGCATGTTCAAATGTCAAAAATAGTGGGATATGTGTTCACCATCAAGAGTTTGGGCTGCGTGTTCAAATTTCAAAAACTGTGGGCTGTGTGTTCACCATCAAGAGTTTGGGTTGCGTATTCAAACTTTCAAAACAGTGGGCTATGTGTTCATCATCAAGAGTTTGGGCTGCGTGTTCAACTTTCAAAACTGTGGGCTGTGTGTTCACATTTGAAAATGAGCTGCGTGTTCACATTTGAAAATGAGCTGCGTGTTCAGAAATTCAAAAGTTTGGGCTGCGTGTTCAACCTTCAAACAAGTGTGTGATGCGTGTTCACAATCAAAAAATGAGCTGCGTGTTCAGAAATTCAAAAGTTTGGGCTGCGTATTCAACCTTCAAACAAGTGTGTGCTGCGTGTTCACAATCAAAAAATGAGCTGCGTGTTCAGAAATTCAAAAGTTTGGGCTGCGTGTCCAACTTTCAAACAAGTGTGTGCTGCATGTTCACAATCAAAAATGAGCTGCGTGTTCAGAAATTCAAAAGTTTGGGCTGCGTGTTCAACCTTCAAACAAGTGTGTGCTGCGTGTTCACAATCAAAAAATGGGCTGTGTGTTCAGAAATTCAAAAGTTTAGGCTGCGTGTTCACATTCAAAATGGGTTGCGTGTTCAGAAGTTCAAGAGTTTGGGCTGCGTGTTCAACTTTCAACAAGTGTGTGCTGCGTGTGCACAATCAAAATTTGAGCTGTGTGTTCAGAAAGTCAAGTGTTTGAGCTGTGTGTTCAGGCTTCAAAAAAAAAAACAGTGGGCTGTGTGTTCATCTCAAAGTTCGAGCTGTGTGTTCAAAATCAAGTGTTTGAGCTGTGTGTTCAGACTTCAAAAATAGTGAGCTGTGTGTTCAACTCTCAACCAGTGTGTGCTGTGTGTTCACCTCAAAATTTGGGCTGCGTGTTCAGAAATTCAGCAGTTTGGGCTGCGTGTTCAACTCTCAACCAGTGTGTGCTATGTGTTCACCTCAAAATTTGGGCTGCGTGTTCAGACTTCAAAGACAGTGAACTGCATGTTTAACTCTCAACCAGTGTGGGCTGTGTGTTCACCTCAAAAGTTTGGGCCCTGTGTTCAAATTTCAAAAACTGTGGGTTGTGTGTTCACCTCAAAAGTTTGGGCTGCATGTTCAACTTTCAAAAACTGTGGGTTGTGTGTTCACGACAAAAAGTTTGAGCTGTGTGTTCAGATTTCAAGAAATTGTGGGCTACGTGTTCACGACAAAAAGTTTGAGCTGCGTGTTCAGATTTCAAAAATGTGGGCTGCGTATTCACAACCAAAAGCATGAGCTGCATGTTTAGAAATTCAAGTGCTTGAGTTGTGTGTTCAAAATGCAAACAGAATGCTGTGTTATAGACTAGGTGTTCAGAACAAGCTACGTGCTCGAAATGAGCTGTGTGCCCAAAAAGTGAGCTGCGTGCCCGAAGAATGAGCTGCGTACCCAAAGAATGAGCTGTGTACCTGAAAAGTGAGATGCGTGCTCGAAGAATAAGTTGTGTGCTCGGAAAGTGAGCTGCGTGCTCGAAGAATGAGCTGTGTGCCCAAAGAATGAGCTGTGCGCCCAAAAATGAGCTGTGTGCCCAAAATGAGCTGTGTGCCCAAAAAAGCTGTGTGCCCAGATAAACAAAGTGTTGTGTTTCGAGCTGCGTGCCGAAAGAACAGAATTTTGTGTTGTGAGCCGCATGCCAAACAAACAAAGTGTTGTGTTGTGAGCTGTGAACCAAATGAATGGAATGCTATGTCATAAGCTTTGTGCCAAGTCTTGCATGGTGCACGCATTTTATCACACTATTTTGTGCATCTGCTCGCACTGTTTTGTGCACCTTTAGCTCGCACTGTTTTCTGCAGTTTATCACTCGCGCTTTTTTGCGCATCGCAATGTTTTGTGCAATTTACACTCGCGCTTTCTTGCGCCTCGTACTGTTTTGTGCAGTTTATGCTCGTGCTACCTTGCGCACCTCACCTGCACTTGTTAGTGCATTGCATTGCACTATCTTGCGCACCTTACCCGTATCGCACTGTTTTGTGCATCTACTCGCACTGTTTTGTGCACCTTTAGCTCGCACTGTCTTGTGCACTCACCTGGTCTGGGAGACCTTAAATCCTGCACCTTTATTTGCACTGTCTTGTGCACTCTCTGATCCAGGAGACCTTAAATCCTCTAAAGGTGCAATTCCTTTGGTGTTTGTCGTGCCTGAACGACTTTCGGTGGTCTAGGTATAGCCACCTGCCTTTGTTTGCGGTGAGTTCCTAGGAGACCAATTGAGACGGTGGAAACTAGAGTTTGAATGGTTCTTGCCTAGAACTGCAAAGGTTCAGGATTTTCGAGACTAAAGTCTGGTTTAAATACCCAGAGGTATATCCTCGGCTTGAAATCTGTATGGCAGCCCCATAGATTGAGATAGCATGTGTATGTACCTCAATTCTGGATACTGAACCAACGTAGTCTGTCACCCTATTGGAGAATAGGGAAAGCTGCGACCATAGACATGGAGAAAAGTAGTACCTGTGGTTCGACTAAGAAGAAACGAAAGCCCCCCAGCAGACATGAGGCACGATATTGTATGTATGGTTCATTTGAAGCTGGCGCGACTAGACGAGCCGGACGGTATTGTATTCTCCATGTGAGACGTAACGAGAATTGTATAATCCTTTTACATTCTCACTGCATGAAATGTAGTTTGATTTACATTCTTGCTTAAAATTGTTGCATTTATTATGTATATTTGCTTCATTACAGCTGTTTTTGCATGATCATAAGTTATGCCCGGCTTTGTGCATATCATTTTGCATTTTGCCCCCCCGCTTGCGGGCACATTTCTTTGTTATCTTTTATGTTTGTCTAAGTCTTCGGCTTTGTCAAAAATGGGTTGTCTCTGGGCTTTGACATTCACTCCCGTCACGTATGAATTTTGAGTTTTATCAAAGAGGGGTAACTGTAGACACCCCAATTTTGACCGGCCTTAAGACTCAAACGTCACCAACTGAGCGCTCGGTGATGTTGCATATCGTGCTCGTTCTGAGGTTTCAGAGTCTCGGCTGCGAGCCTTGCCTCCAGACTTCAGGGCTCTTTTGTGCTTTGCGAACCAGGTCCTGTTTTCTCTGTTTTCTCTTCCCGAAGGGAGAGAGAGGTCTCGTAGACCATCGCTCAGTGGCCGTAGGCTACGTTTCGTGGTCGTAGGCCATTTTTCCCGTTTGGAGGCCAGTTTCTGGTTTTCGGAGCCGTCGGCCGTGCGCCTCGGTTCGGAACCACCTAACAACCTCCTGATTGCTCTGGTTTTTGGCACACACCTCGTTTCCTCTCCTTAGAGGGACACTGTGGCCCGGAAGACCACCTTCGTGGTCGTACGCCACCTCGGTGCTTAACAGCCTATTTTCGGGACCCCAGACTGCGCGTTTTGGCCCCCGAACCTTCGTTTTGCATCCATCTTGGTCCATTTTTGGTAGGGATCCTATTTTCATTGCTGGGGAGATGGTAGGATGGTGGGAGGCTACCTTTTCTCCTTGAAAAACCAGTTTTCTCAATTTCTCTCTCCTAAAACTGGTTTTTCTGACAGAAAGCCGGTTTTTCTTACTTTTGAGCCACAATTTCTGGTTTTTCACACCACCATTGTGTTGTGCTCATCTGGGAGGCCACCAATATGGGTAGGCCGACCAGTAATTCTTTCTGCCCCTTTTGAACCCCTCTAAAAAGCTGGTTTTTCTCCCTCTTGGGTCACATTTCCTGGTTTTTCTCCATACAGCTATGTTGCACTCATCTGGGAGGCCACCTGTTTGGGGTGGCTATAGACACCCCATTTTTGACCGTCCTCAAGACTTGGATGTCACCGTTTGAACACTCGGTGATCATCCTTGTTTGTGTTTCGTTTTGAGTTCCCGGAGGTCTCGGCTACGCTCCTTGCCTCAGGATCTCTCAACTCGACCGTTCTGTGTTTGGTTTTGCACCAAACACTTGTGTTTTTTTTTGCTTCTAAGGGTACGAGGTAACTTTTTAGCTACCCTTGGGACCCACCGGCCATGGCTTTAGGCCACCGGCCATGTGTTGAGGCTACCGGCCATTGATGGAGTATACCATTGGCTGGTCGGCACTCAGTATGGCCGGCCGGCCATCTGTTTGGCCAGTGACCTAATTTTCTAGCTGGTAGCACCTTTTGGCGTTTTTTAGGCATGGTGCATGCCAGCTGTGCCTGCTGGAATGCACCAAACCTCCCCCAGGGCATGCATGTGGCTGTTTTGCCCCTTTTGCACCCTTTTGGTCTAACTTCTTGAGGAAGCTTGACCTTTTGCACCCTTTTGGCTGTTTGAGAGAATTTATTTTAATAAATCCAATAAATATATAGAAGATATATAATATGAATATTCTATGAATCAAATATTATCTATCCTCTCCTTGCCAAAACTCGATGCCACATGGCAGACTTGCATTGGTCATGCTAAATATGGTATAAATAGTAGAAAAATTTGATAAAAAAAAATCCTCTTTCATGTACTTCTATCTTAATTAATACATAAGATGTTTTTATATTTCAAAAAATCTTATTATTTGGAATTGAATTACCAAATCCCAATGATTATATTTGAGGTCTTTTATAAATAATTTTATCCTTATAAATATTTTTTAACCCTTAGTAACCTAATATGTGCTTATGGTATGTGCTAATTTGAATTATATTTTACTTTTAGTAGAGTAAACTTTAAAAATTCATAATTTTTGTAGTACATATTTTTTTAATAAAACTAATATTTTTGAAACATATTTAACAAGATCTATCAAACAACATCTCATTTAAATATGTAATTATGTAAAATAAAAAAGATTAAATTTGACAGTGTGAATATTCACACTAAAGTTATAGTTGTCAATGTGAGATGATTTCGCACATTCAATTTTTTATTTGTTCAAATTCAATTTCGATATTAAAGGTCTACATTATCTCAATTGCTATTATGAATGCTAGCATACTCCATGTTCAAAATACCATCCACATTCATAATATGAATGTTCACAATAGCAACTCATAATATGAATGTTCAAAATATCATGACGAAGAAAATGTCAACAAATTTCATAATATGAACATTCAAAAAAATCATAAATAAAACAATGACGATATTCACATGACCATAACGAGAAAAATGTCCACGGATTCCATTATGTGAACATGTGATGAAATTATAATGTACATTTGAATATTCAAAAAACGATGATTAACACACAATGGGAATATGTACAAAAAAAATATAATCAAAAGCCAAATATAATACTTAATACAATGTGAAGATCAACAATCTAAAATATTTTACCAAGACACACATGTTGTGTATTTCACATAGCTACATAATCGCTCCACCAAAATTCCACCTATGGTGTTTGATGTTTTCACAACTAAAATTTGAGATTTTCAAAATTAAAGCCATATGTCCATTCACAATACAATATTTCACATTCGGTATTTATAAGCCAATGCAAATTTGACAACTAGAATTTCAACATAACAGAAAACAATAATTCGAATCGACTTACGTTTGGCACCCATTTTTAACTACATGGAGTGATCAGCGAGGTCGATGTGAATGTTCTTAGCGAAAAAGTGTTTTGGTCATCAGCAGCGAAAAAGTGTTTTGGTCGTCAGCAACAAAATGTCGGAGACAAAATGATGCGAAAACGGTGCAGAGGATGGGTGGCCATTTTCAACAACTTTAGCTCACCAATAAAGTCGAATTCAAATATCAGTGAGGATTTAGGAATTTGAGAGCCAACCTTCTTATTGTGAATAGAGTCTTTGAATAAATCAAAACGCATGTCACACTCCTCTTCTTTTTTTTTCCCCCAATAAAAAGGAGGATTTATATTATCAGAGTTACAAAAGGTGGGGCAACATTTTTACCACTTGAGTAGTACACAATATATATATTTTTAAATTAAAATTATACTTTATATTTTACAGATTTAGTAGTAAATTTATTGATTGGGCACACACCCAGTAATATATATATATATATATGATAAGGGTATTAGCAGGGTTGGTCCTGGGCTAAAACTAGTAAGGGGTGTGCCCAGGGCGTCAAAAATTAGATCCAAAAAAAGCTCCCAAATTCATTAATTTTATATTATATTAAAAACTCAAAATGACTTAATTCTGTTTTATTAATTTAAGCCACTTTAAAGAGTCTCAAAAATTCTGTTTGGTTTAATTGATGAAAGGCCCAATTAAAAAACATTTATAAGTGTTAGTTGTTAGCCCAATAAAATAAAATAAAATATAAAATACATGTATATGTATTAATCGTTAGTTCAATTATGTTTGGTCTATTTTTTTATTTATTTTTTTAACTCTCTTTATGGCCCAATTGTGTATTTTTTTAGTAAATTTTTTTTTAACAAAAAAATTTATTTTGTAGATATATGTAATCTATATATACTTAAAAAGTATAATATTTGTGAATTTTTTTAAAAGAAATTTACCAAATACAAAAAAATATAAAAAAATGTGAATTGTAAACTCAAAAAATTATTTTTGAAAATTCTAAACCAAACAAGATAATATTTTTCTTCTTTTTTATAAATGTATAAAAAGCCTCCGAAAAATTATTTTGTCCCCAAAAACTCAGGGCTGCCCTGGGTATTGGGTATCAGCTCAGTGAAATGGCAGATTGCAACATCATTCTCTCTGGTTGAGCTTTGATTATTATTGCCTAAAAAATGGTTCATCCAACACACAAGTCGTGGACTCGTGGCCCAACAACACAATCTCTTATTTGACTTTTGTCATGGATTGGGCCCCAAGCCCATCTCCTAATCAAAATCCAAAACAATAACCCAAACTTTCTATAGCCTGGCTCCGTCACACCATTAATACTAGCTACATAATAAATCTATCACAAAATTTAAAGCTCCTTTTGGGTGGATGATGATTTCAAATTAAGGAATTTGAGATTAAAAATATTGGAGAATTAGTTATTGTAGGTGGAGGAAAAGAAAAAAAAAAAAAAACTGTAGGAGAAGATAAATTGAGATAAAGAAATGCATTTTAGTAAGATCTTTGTAATTAGAAAAAAAAAAATAGCATTATTTTAAATAATTACTTTTTATATAATTATTTCAAATCCATCATGATAAATTTATTTATTTCAATCTTGAAATTTATAAAATCACAATTTGAGTTATTCTTCTTGAATAATTAATGTCAAATCTATGCATATAAAATTTATATCCAACCAAACGATCGTTAATGTTTTTTATAAGTACGTGTATTCTCATTCAAAAAATAGAAAATAAAAAAATAAAATAAACTATGGTGAGAGAAGCATATCTATCTATATTATATATGTATATATATAAGCAAATGTAGTATATTCTTAAAATTCTCCAAAACTCTAATATTAATATCTCAGGGTAATCAAGAGATAAAAAGAAAAAAAAAAGAACCAAAAAATAATCCTTATCTCTTTGCTAAAAAAACTTTAAAAAATAATGATAATAGCCAAGAGATAAAAAAGAACAAAAATAAATAAATAAAAGGATAAAAATCCCATATAGTTATTCTTATCTCTCTTCTAAAAAAATCTAAAACATCTTCTCTCACGTTCTTCTTCCATTTCCATAAACAGTTGTATTATTCTCACTAAAATGAAACTAAAAAGGAAGGGGGGGGGGGGGGGGGAACTCGCAACCCTTGTGCATGCTCTCTTTTACAATAATATGAATATTTCTCTATATCTTTCTAAACAAACACAAGCTCAAAAGCTGTTAATCTATAGAGACATGGTATGTCACTAAAATTCTAAATGTTTTATTATCTTTTACTTTTGTTTCCATTAATTAATTCATAAAAAAATTAAAAGTTGAATTTTTTTTTCCTACTATGACATTTTTCATGTGTGTTTTATATTTTATTTTGTGTTAATATTGAATCACTTTTTGAAGATCATTCAATCATTTCTCCATTTTCATAGTTTTTATTTATTTTTTTTCCTCAAAGATTTTGAACAAAAAGAAGAGCAATAACAATGTTATAGTTATCATCACAAGAAGCTGAAGTCGAGGATGGGGGAAATAGAGGGTATTATTCTCTATTTTCGAACAAAAATAGTTGTATTATTCTCACTAAAATGAAACTAGAATGGGGGAAGGGGGGGGGGGGGGGGGGGAGAGAACTTACAACCCTTGTGCGTGCCCTATTTTACAACAACATGAATATTTCTTTATATCTTTCTAAACAAACCCAAGATCAAAACATGTTCATCTACAAATTACTTATAGAGACGTGGTATGTCACTAAAATTATAAAGGTTTTATTGTCTTTTACTTTTGTTTTCATTAATTAATTCATAAATAAATTAAAAGTTGATTTTTTTTTTTCTTCTTTGACAATTTTCATTTGTGTGTTTTATATTTTTATTCTGTGTTAGTATTGAATCACTTTTTAAAGATCATTCAATCATTTCTTCATTTTCATAGCATTTTCTTTTTCATGGATTTCGAACAAAAAGAAGAGCAATGGCAGTGTTGTATTATCATCACAAGAAGTTGAAGTCGTGAGTTATGTAAAAAGTAAGAAAAAGAAACAAGAAAAAGATGAAGAACTAGATGGAAAAAGTAGAGAAAACTATGAGAATTCGAATTAATGTGCAAAATTGATTCTTTATGTGCATGAACTTGATAATTTTTTTTAATCTTTTATATGTATCTATCTTTAAAATTAAACATTTATTTGGTTATTGCTAAAAAAGTTTTGAATTTTGTTCAATTATGATTGTTTGTGTACATTCTTTAATAAAATAAAAACCAAAATTATAAGGTATGCACGTGAATCTCTTAGAAGAAGAGTTCTAAGAGCTCTAAACTTCAAACTAAATTTGTTGATTTTTTTTTTAAAAAACTTTAATCAATGAGTTTTGAAAACATCAAAATTTCAAATTAAAATTTTCAATTTTTAATTACTTAAAAAATCTAGAATTAATTACTTAAAAGTCCTATTTACGAATATTATGGTAGCTCAGATCCTATCTAAGTTTTTTTTGAATCAATAAGTCATATTTAATAAAATTGAGAATTTTATCAATTTTTCCCAATTTTTAAAACTAAGAATATTATCAATTTTGCATAGTAATGTTCTAAATAATAGTTTCACTAACTGATGAAAAAAAAAAAAGAAAAAAAGAGAGCGTGAGAGTAAGCATTTTTCTTCTTCTATTTATTGGTTTAATTCAACTATTCAATAAAACCGAAAAGATTATCAATTTTTCCAGTTTTAAAATTAAGAACATTATCAATTTTTTCATTTTAAATTTTTTTTTCAATTTTGCACATCAATGTTCTATCATCGTGCTCCTTTATAGACACAAAATTTTCAGTTTTGCACAAAAAAATAATTTAATTTTTTCAAAAAAAAACATTTTTTTTTGGCGCATATATTTTTTTTTTTTTTACTTTTTTCATTTTGAAGTTGATATTTTAAAGTTTTGAAAATCAAAATAAAGGTCAAATCATCATATTCTTTTATATATAATCTTAAATGATGAACAATCATTGTTTGAATGACAATTTCGATTATTAAAAATTTAATGAGATTTGAAGGTCTAAAAAATTTTAGTTAAGACTTAATGGAATAAAAGTTCACAAATTAGGACTTATGTGTAAATGCCCCAAAAAGCTATTGTTTAGTTCCTTTGCTCCTTTGGTCTTGTTTGGTAGAGCTGTGAGAAAGTGTTTATAACTTATGCCTAAACAGCTTATAGCTTATAACTATAAACATAAGCTGATTTTTAACTTATAAATTAAGCATCTCCTGCCCCACTCAAAGAATAAGCTGATTTCTGACTTCCAAAAAGCTATAAGGTATAAGTTATAAGCTAAACCAAACATATCAAAATAACTTAAATTAAGCTAAAAGCTGAAATAAGAAGTTTTTAAGCTGCACCAAACATGACTTTTATAATTATGCCACAAATAATTAAATATATATATTGGTTTGAAATCATATTACACATTAAAACTTGATATGATACCATGATTTATCCTATTATTAGAAATAAGCTCTTTTAAGAAATTAAACTATTTAATTGAATTATTTGTTACAAACATACCTTTTGGCCAAAATTTAAAATAATTTTAAAACTATTGGCTTAAAAACACCTATTATTAGAAATAGGCTCCGTTTGTTTAGACAGAAATGGATAATAGAAAATGAAAATGGTAGAAAGTGAAGTGAAAGAAAGGAAAAGGAAATAAAAATTTATTTTCTTGCATACATTTAAGGGAGCTTTTTCAATAAATCCATTATCTAAGAGTGTTGTTCCATAAACCCCATAGTGTTTTACAATATTCCATTAGGTCCATTTCATACAGAAAGACCAAAACATCCCTGAACAAAACATGCGCCTTTCTCTCTCTCTTTGAATCTAATAACCGTCTCTCTTCCCCTCTTTATTTGTGGCAACTTGAAAGCTTTCTTCTCTCTCTCTCTCTCTCTCTCTCTCTCCCTGCAACTTTCAATGGCGTCCAAAGAGGTCAGCAAACCTCCTTCACTCCCTCCTTACCCTGAGGTAAAAACACCCAACTCTTCTCTCAACACCCAGATTTCCCTTTCCTTTCCTATTCCTTTTCCACATCAACACTCTTACCTCAAATTGATCTAAACTCTTCAATATTTTCTGACTTTATTTATTTTTATTTCTTTAACATTTCTGATGAATTTTTGGTTTGTAAAACCTAACTTCAGGATTGTCAAACATTTGTCAAAAATACCTTTAGATTTTTTGTAACCCTTATTTTCTATTTTAAGAAATCAAAATTGAACCTTAGTTTTATTTAAATTTCGTTGTAATCTACTATTTTTTTCTACTTTTAAGTTCGTTCCTAGTGTTTTAATTATAGAATTACATTACCCAAAAACACGATCATCTAACCTTCATCTCGCATCCCTCCATTATAATCCTTAATTTTATTGATTTTTGCACCAAAAAACATTACAGTTGCCATTACATTTTGTTCACAACTGTGAACATTCCAAAATATTTTTGTTGTAGTCGTTGTTATTGAGAGATGTGAACATTCACATTGATTGAAGATGGTTTGATAATCACATAATTGCTGATGTTATCTGGTTGTTGTTTAATGCTGTGAACATTCACACGGTTTCAAAATGTTTTGGCCAATTCTGTTTTGTTGTAGTTGATAAAAAATGTGAACATTCACATTGAGTTAAAATGTTTTGTTAATCAGGTAGTAATGGTGTTGTTGTTTTATGCTTTGAACATTCTTGTGCATTGAAAATATTTGGCCAATTCTGTTGTTGTTCTTGTTGATGAAAGATATGAACATTCACATTGCCTGCAAATTTTAGCAGAATCAGAAATTATTGGTCATTTTGTTATTGGCTGTGAACATTCACATTGCCTGATAATTGTAGGAGAACCAGATATTATTGGTGCTATTGTTCGATGTTGTCAACAGTCACATTGCCGGCAAAATTTAGTAGAGTCAGATATTGTTCATGCTGTTGTTCTAGGCTGTGAACATTCACATTGCCTGAACATTTTAGTTCAATCAGATATTGTTGGTGCTTTCGCTCTAGGCTGTGAACATTGGCATTGCCTAAACATTTTAGGAGAGTCAAACATTATTGGTGCTGTTGTTCTAGTATGTGAACAATCACATTGCATGAACATTTTAGTTCAAACAGATATTGTTGGTTCTTTTGGTCTAGGCTGTGAACATTCACATTGCCTGAACATTTTAGTAGAGGCAGATATTATTGGTGCTGCTGTTCGGATATTGTTGTTGTTGGCATGATGTCAACATTTACATGGGGACATGTCCTAAATAAATTTGTTACATGATTATGAACATTGTGTCAACCAAAACTCCAAATAAAAACGTTTCTTCTATTTGTAGTTCAATTTTGACGTGAACCTTGACATTGTGAGCATTAATGCTGTTCATATTTGTCCACTTATTATTCACATCATAGTTGTGTACATTGAAAATATGTGGTTTGTGGGTAATGAATGGGTGATGTTGTCATGTTGTTTGGTTGTTTATAGCCACTATGAATATTTACATTGGTGCTATTTGCTTATAAATGTGTACATATAATCATTGTCATACTGTGAATTGTTGTAACCAAATATTGATGTGAACTTTAACATTCTCTTCTATACACATAGACATACCAAATATTATATGGATGTTTAACTATTAACATTTGGTGTGACCACTACTATTTGTACCCTAGTAGTAATGTGAATATTCACATCTCCAATGATGTGAATGTTCACATTGCTATGTTTGTCACTTAAATAGCACTTTGTTACTTTTGCTTATATGAATATCGTTGAATGTGAACATCTACACTGATTAATGATGTGCTGATGCTAATGTACATGCCTACCCTACAAATTCTATTGAAATCAAATTTAATGTTCATACAAACACTCACTATTTGTGCATGCCCATGTAACAGATGTTGCATCTAAATTTTGCACAAAAAGAAAGAGGGAGGATTATTATGTCAAAGAAGAGAGCATGCCTCTAGAGAGCAACACCCACATCGATATGCGACATGTCAATTATCGATCAACCATCACAGGCTTAGTAAAACCGATGAGAAGCAACAAGTTCTCGGATTTTCAGCTGAACTACTTAAGGAAAACTTCGTTGTTCGATAGTTGGGGTTGTCTACTATTCACTAGATATACCATAATATAGTGCTAGTTTTTTTTTTTTTTTTTTTTTTTTTGATAACTTGCAGTTGAAAACACTTGACAGCATATATATAAATCAATGATATACTTCTCACATGCCTCTGTCTTTTGATGGTATATTTGATGTTGATGTGTTGCGTGTGCTAAACAATATAGACTGTGAACATTCACATCTGTTTTCTTATGTTGAAGTTTGTGTGAATGTTTACATCTTAATTTATGTTTAATAAATGTGAATGTTCAAATTATGTCTTATGTTTATTGTGGTTGACTACAGATGTTAATATTCACATTGTACATTAATTATATGTATGATCATATTAGAATAAACGTGAATCTTCACGTCTATTTATTGCATTGTGAATATTCACATCAAAATGTGGTTGACTACAAATGTTAATATTCACATTATACATTAATTAGGTGTACGACCCATGAACAAACATATCATCATTAATGTGAATCTTCACATTTATTTATTGCGTTGTGAATATTCACATCATGTTTGTGTCTAAAACAAAATGGTCCTTGAATATTCATATCATCAATATTGCATAATGGTAATGAACACAACAAAAACATATACACCATTCAATATTATATAAAAGTGTAAATATTAATATTAATTGACAATACATATGACAAAATTCTAGTACAAAAAACCAGAAATCCAGAAACAAAAAAACCCATAAAATCTCAAACTCTCCAAAAATAAAAAAAAACCATCACCCACATTCTCATCTTCGTCATCTTCATCATTATCACTACCATGCAATTCTAACATTACGTCAATCCAACAACAACCTCTGCATGGTGAACCCTTATTGATTTGGCAAGCAAGAACATACTTTGAAACTCATCATCACTGTCCAAAATAACACCTATTAATCCCAACTAGTCGATAGAACAATGAAACACAATCAGTAGATAACGCGCTCCATTTTTCACACACACACAGTGACACAACATATGTACATTGTGTTTGTGCTGACACAGTCAACATGATGTGAATGTTCACAACCAGACACAAACTCTGGGCATTCACACCCACGCACACAACTGTGAACATGCACATCAGTGGAAATGCTGTGAATGTTCACATCTGTTCCACTACGCTAATCACATGAAAGTGATAAGATTCGAATTCTAAATTATGGCTGGTTGAATCGGGAAATGGAAAAGTCATGTGTTTTAATTAATGTAGTCCGGCTATTCTTAGGCATGGCTGGGTTTGTGTTTTAATTTTGCATATATTGTTTTTGTTGCATTTCAATCTTTTCTCAGCTAAGAATTTAATCTGTGTCATAGTGTTCTTAAGATTTGTGGGAGTTCAGGAGACATTTGTTAGTATAAATCCTTTGCATATTGAAATTGTTGATTGTACATAGCACCAAAACAAAAGAATTGTCACTTGTGGTAAATCTCTTGCAGAGAAAGGAAGATTAATTTAATTTTGTGATTCCTAGTGAAACTTATGCCTTGGTGATTCAAAGAAATGTAATCAAAATTTGCTTGAAATGTTGATTTTGGTGGCTATCATACTTGGAAGTAGCAACAACATAAGCACTGAACACATCTCTACATACTTTGCTCTGTTTTTTTTTTTTTTTTTTTTCTTAAACTTTAAACGAAGCACCATATCAAAATCTGAATCTGTTTGGGGGTACACAACCCAACTATTGGAGGTTAGCTAAATGGATCATGTTTTGCCATTATGCTAGATCAAGGGCAAATTTATGGAAATTTGGCAAAATCCCTCAGAGCAACGTAAGATTAGAATGGACTGATATATAAAAATGGTGAACTTCACTGGATATGTATCTAAATATAAAAAGAAAGTCGTTGAGGTCAACAACATCAACAAATTCACTAAGCGATTCCGGCGCTGGTGTTGGGGTTCCTCGTTGGGTTCTCTCTTCCGGCGTTGGGTGTGGGTGTTTCGCCGGAGTTGATGACTGGCTTCCATGGAGGTTTTTTTTGGTTCAGGTTCCTTTTTTAATGGAGTGTGGCCTCACGTTCGGCCTGCAGCGTGACTTGGTTACGTATTTAACACAGTGTATATATATATATATATAAGGGCATAATAGTCCACATATAAATATGAAATTTAAAAAATGGACTTTATGGAATAATCAGAAAACTATATGGGACTCATTGGGATATAATTTTTCTTTGTGGACTTATTGGGATAAAACATCTCTAGATGGGATTTATCAATAAATTTCCCTACATTTAAATAGATGAAAAATTTTGTAAGAAAATGATGGGAAAAAAAAACATAATCACTGCAAAACGGAGAGTTATGGAAAGAAACATAGAAAAAATATATTTCCTTGTATATTTTACAAGAAATTATTAGCCAAACTAAGAGGGTAATTTTCATTACTTTCGAGGGCTCTCTATCTAAAAAAAACACACACACATATATGTATATATATTACTTTCCTGTATTATCTATATAACCAAACTGAGCCACGTTTAAAGTTGAAACATTCCATTAAAAGTAGAAACTATTACACAACTTCAATATCTCCATCAAAATATCCAATTCTTTAGAATCCATATTACACTCATTGATATGGATTCAGTAGAAAAATCACTTTGAATTTTGAATTTATATAAAAGCAATTATCATAAAAAATTTATTTTTATAAAAGATAATTTAAATAGATTTGAGCATGAAATAAAAGTTCATTTTGTCCACTTTTTCAATTTTTTTCTCTACAAATTCCAGATACAAACACAAATTAAGAAGTTTTGGAGGGATTTTGTAGAAAAAATACATGTTAATCGATAATATTTTTTTTGCACTTGATAAGTTTTATAAAATCAATAAACATATTGTATTAAACTGTTTGTACATTTTAAGTACTAAATTATTTTATCTCGTGCATAGCACAGGTCAACTACTAATATCATGTGATGCTGATGTGTGCCTTTTTTTTTTTTCATGTCAATTCGAAGAACATTACTTAGTAATGCAATCCAATTTTTGGTAGGTTTACATGTCGTGTTTTAATTTTTTCTTTATTGATTTAAACAACGAGACTAATCATTTTGGTATTGTGTTTTAACAAACAACAAAACACTTGTTACAAAATGAATGGTAATCTCTCTTCAAAATTTGTATGCCCAACGAATTGATGATGCAACTTAAGTGTGTGCATAAATTTATTATATAAGGTATAAAAAATATATTGCATTTTCTCTCCTTATTTGAAAAACAAAAAAAAAAACAAAACAAAACAAAACAAAAACAAAAACAAAAACAAAAAAACAAAAGATGACGAAGAAGAAGAAGAAGAAGAAGAAGAAAGAAGATATCCTATATTATTTGGTTAAATTATATAAAATAAAAGAAAATAATTTTTTCATGTCATATTACCAAAAGAACTTTTTATGAGTGTCAATGTTTTTATTAAGTTTTGGTATTATAAAAAATAGTAATTTGGTAGTTTCTATTCATTCTCAATCTCTCCACTTTTAAAGAGATTCAAAATGAAACTTATAACAAAAATGAGTTTTTTGTTTTGTTTTGTTTTTTTTTTTTTTTCTTCCATTTGTTCCCATAACACTCCATTTCTATTATCTTTATTATTAATCAAAACATGAGATATGAAACAAAATAAATGTATTTATTTCTTTTCTTCCCAAATCAACCAACCTAAACGAATTGTTAGTTAGGAGTAACACCTCATTGCAGTGGTAATACCACATCAATATGCTAATATGGTAATACCACGTCATCACCACTGTGTAGATGTGGTGGTTAGTTACATGACATGGATGTGGTGGTTTGTTAAACCACATGTGCATAAACCAGGCACATATGATAGTATTTCACTGGATTGTAATACCATGTCAGCATAATGACAATTGTACTCATGTTTTTTCCGATAGGTAAGACTAATTTGCTCGGTGAAAGTGATACTTTTCATTGTTTGATAAATGAGAAATAAATTAGTACCCATTGACACTAAATCGGTTAAAATTCCTAAAATTCATTAGAAGGTTATTGAGGTCAAGTCTTTCCCTAGGCAAGATCTTCCACTCTTTCAACATAAAAATTGTTTCTTTTTTATATCTTGTATTATTAAGATGTTTTTGGTTAAAACTCCTACAATTCATTGGAAGGTTATTGAGGTCAAGTCTTGCCTTTGGCAAGATCTTCCACTCTTTCAAAAAAAAAAAAAAATTTGCTTCTTTAGTATATGTTGTATTATTCAGAAATTTTTTTCTTCTTTAAAAAATGAGTTTTAAATAATCAAACCCTAATGAGTAATAGATTAATTATGCAAATGACTAGTTTGACCATGAATTGTATTATTAAGATGATTTTTTATTTTGATTTTTATTTAAAAGAACATTGGAAACTTGAACTCCAAACACCTAAGCCAAGTACTTTAACTCAATTTATGACACTCACGTTTAGTGTGATTGTCATTTGATTCATTCAGACAAGTGAAATACTAAAAACTCACAATTTATAATTTATAATGATATTGTAGGGGAGTTAATCTTATATAATTGAATATATGACAAATTAAAAATTAATACATAATTTATCATATTATTAACAGGTATTAAAAAGACTTTTTAAGTCTCAATTTTTTTCCTTTACATAAACATCACATGTTTTCCACAAAAATTTTCATATGAGAAGAAGATGGACTTTGATTTGCAGCCTATCCTTTGGTTCTTATTGATGGGCCAACGGTCAAACGGAGAGAAATTTGTTTTCAGCAGCCTTCGGTCAAGTCTTTCTCAGCAGACAATTTCTCTATTATTATTATTATTATTATTATTATAACGATTAAAATTAAATATAACATATAATCAAGGAACAATTGCAGAGAAATAGTAACATCACAAAATAATTACAAATTGATGAAAGTAGAAACAATTTTTGCATTAGATTATGTAAATAAGTCTTATACTTTTATTACTTTCTAATTATTTTATATTGATATTATTTTTCTGAACTTGTCCCTATAATCAATATAAAGAATTCTCAAAGTAAAAAAACAAAAAAAACAAAAAAAAAAATGTCCCAAAAAACATACTACAATCAACCTTGATAGTTAGAAATGAGTTTCAACTTTTGTAGTCTCTCTGTTTCCCACCTTTGTGTTATATTGACATGACTTATTTCTTGGTGGATTAACGTGACCCATTATAACTACAATTATTGTAAACAGGAAAATCCTACGCAAATTTTTAATTTTTTTTATTATAAATTGATGTGACATATAGTAATAAAATTTTAATATTTGAAAAAAAAAAAAAACTAAAATTAGCTCAACCGGTCACCTGTATACTCCTTTTTTTTTTTTTTCAAAACCTGTATACCTTTCAATTAAGAGACCAAAGGTTAATCTTTGGATTTGTTTGTCCTCCCTTAAAAAATTTAAAAAATTAAAAATTCATTATCCTATTTAAGTCACATATTTTTATTTAAGTCACATCATCTCTCTATCGTATCACTTTAAACACAATCCATACTCAACTCATATTACATAAAAAAAATTTAAAAATACACTTATTTAGAACCTCCCAAATGATATCTTTCTTCGGTGATTTATTTTTTTTTGCATTTTTATGGGCTCCTTTGTTGCCTTGATGTAATTATTACTTAAGTTGGATAGCCTTGCATATATGTATAGTTAAACAGTTGATTATTAAACTAAACCAAACATTAAGTCTAATTAAATGAGATCGGTTACATAAATCATTCTTTTTCATTTGATTTTATCATAGGTCATCTGGTTAATCAAAATAAGGAGATTTATATATCTATTTAGTCAATGTTAATTTAGGTTTGTCTTTTTCCCTAACATTTCCATCTACTGTCACTATATTGCATATCATTACGACTGGTTGTGTTGGTTTCCGTTGTATATGACCAAATCATCTCAATTTATTTTTTCTTAGCTTACCTTCTATCGGTGCTACTTTCACCCATTCACGAATAGACTCATTTCTAACTCTATTTTTTCTAGTCTTGTCACACATCCCCTTAGCATTTTCATTTCAATAACACTCATCTTATCTACATGTTAATTTTCAATGATAGTTTGAAAATGTTGTCACAAAAATGTCACTAGTTATAAGTTTTAGCAACAGTTTAAAAAAATCATCACAAAAAAAGTCACTATTTTTTAACTTTCAATTACAGTTTGAAAATTTTATTACAAAAAAATATCACTAATTGTAAGTTTTAGTGACAATTTATAAAAACAAGACAATAAAAAAATCATTAATTGTCAATTTTTAGTGATATATATTTTCAATAGGACTTTATACAAATTAAATTCAATTATTAAAACCTATTAGTAGTTTATCTTTTTTATCGAAAAATATGAATAACTGATATATATAATTTATTATATTTTTTAATTATTTTAATTTTTTTTAACCTTTTTAAATATAAAATCACATTGTCAAAAAAAAAAAAAAAAGAGCTTAAGAAACGAAGGGCATCCGCCGACGGAACACGACAAAGCCTAGGGATTCGAACCTCTCTCTGCATCTTAAAAGGATGGATTATACGTGTGATTGACTACCAAATTGCTTACACTTTTATGATATTTATGCCCTTTTTTAATGGTAATCTAGGATTTGAAAACAATAAAATAAAAGAAAGGAAATAATAAATTAAGGTTTACACTTTTGTTAACATATTTTAATCCAAGGATTTAGAAAGGTCTTTTCTCACTACAACGCCACAAAAGTTATTGAAACACCACCATCTCTTTTGAATTAGGGTTAGAATAACTTATATTGATCCAATAATGAAAAATTGTGGTAAGTTTTATAATTTTAATAAAATTACATTAGTCTCTTATAATAATGACAACTTTATCAATGTTAATGGATGCGGTGAAATTATTTTATTATTCTTAGATGCTTTATCTTACAAGTATCTAACACTTATAAATGTTACCTCCGTATTTCTGTCAAATGACATAATTGTCCGTAATTTTACCTAACTACTCTCATTATTCCAATTGTATGTCTTAGTCAAACTATTATGAAATATATATTTCAAGAGAACACAGTTTAATTATGTCAAAACCAAATAATTAACTTACTGTTTCGATTGGAAAGTATTATTATGAACTTAGGGACCTATCTTGGGTCCTACAATGATGTGAGATGTTCTTTTAGTAGACCATTTATAAATAAATCAAAATAATCCAATAATAATAATCACATGATTTGTCTTAAAAATTTATTGTTATTATTTTTAAATTATACTTGTCGTTCATGTTTTGAAAAACATATATGATGAAAACATATGAATGTAATTATCAATTTAATTTCATTTTTTTAATAATTTTCTCATTCTTTTTTCCATCATTTTTAACTTGATTATTGTGTTTAAAACACATTATGATTTCCTAGTTAAAAAAAAACAAAACAAAACAAAACAAAACAAAACAAAAATGCTTGGATGTTTTGTGTCGTTAATTAATAATACTAATTAAATAATTTCATTTGTCTTCTTAGAGGGCACAAGGTGTTGCAAATGTCATAAGGAGGAAAACCTTTAGGTAGCATAGAAATAGAATTATGATGTTAGTTCGGCCTAAAATCATAACAATTAAAGTGAACATTCGAGAAAGGTTAAATTGGAATTAAGCACACAGATTTGACTGCCCTCCCCGTCAATGTATCAAATAAAGAAGGAGATAAATTGGACTTTGTTTCCCAATATTTTTACACCGAATTTCAATTTGATCCTTTTTTGTTTTTTTCAAATTATAATAATTAATCCCTTATATTTTCAAACAAATTAAAATTTGACCATTATGCTAGTCTAATGTCAAATACGCTAACAAAAATTGACTTTGCACTTTTATGGGGCAAAAATGTAATATTTTTCTCATTTTTGTTCCACATTTCTTTGAATTTAATACTAAACTAATGAAAGAGATTAGAATTAAATAATTTTGAAATAAAATAATGTCGCATTTTATTGAAATTTTTTGATTTGGATAACTAATTTTGAAAGTCTTTATTTTATTTTGCATATGTGAGATTATTTTGTCCACAGACATGTATGGACGTGGTAGTACCTTCTTCTTTCTTTAAATGGTAGAGACCATCACTGAATTAAAAATAATAACAATTAATGTTTAAATGGTTGTATTAAAAAAATAAATTAATAGTAAATTGGATTAGCAAAAACCTACAATTATTGGATCGCTGCCAAGCACAAATAACATCACTTCAATTTAAACTTCAAAATAATGTTTATGCCATTGGAATTTGTTTATTTGTTTATTTTTTCAATTTGTATTATTTTCTTGATTTTTGTAAAGAAAATTTAATAAATCTAATGTTATTATGATTTGTATTAACAACCACTTATTTCGGCATACCCAAGAGACTTCCCACCATTCCATCAAATGACACCAAACCTTCCAAGAAGACTCTGGGTGCAGAAAACTCACATATTTATTTCTTTTGTCGATCAAAAATAAAATAAAATTAATACGTGAGTGGATGACTCCTTTGAAACACCACAAAAATCACATATTAATATTGAATCAAAGGAAATGATTCTCCAGTTCATTAGTAACTTAGGATTTGTTTTGTATTCCGATATACTTTATTAAATGACTTATTATTAAATGTGCAATGTATTAAGTCTCATACTTTCGTATAAAAAAAATAAAAATACAAAATTCATGCCCTTGTTAAAATTCTATCTAAAGTTGCTTTCCAACAGGAAATTTGATTCTTAGGGTGGGACAAAGTTTTTCATAACGTCTTATAATTACTATATGTAACTGAGGTAATTCAGTTGTCCACTTCCATACATTCTCAACTAAGAGGTAAGGTAATAAATTTTGCCATAGGTAAAGATTGATTATTTACTCCTTAGAGTCATTATTTAATTGTTTATTTCTTTCTTATTATTGTCATGGGTAATGCAACAATACACACCATTCAAAAATATATATATTATAGTTAAGTTAAGATATTTTGTGATATTCATACCACAAAGTATCATAATTAAATTTGATGTATAACTAAACACAGTTTTAGTCATAATTAAAACTACAACCACAAGAGAATTTCCTTGTACCATTGTGTTTATACACACCTTTATATTCTATCTCGTAATTTATATTTTGTTTTTTCATCTCTTCTGTTGTTTTTTTAACAATAAATTCTATAATACATGACTTTTTTTTCTTTTTTCTTTTTTTCTTTTTTTATTATAATACACACCACTCATTTTATGGTATTAGTTATGATTTGGTTATGATTTTTTTTTTTTTTTTTTTGTTATGAGTCTTAAGTAGTGTTTGGTTATAACCCTTAGTTATGACTCAATGTTAACTTATTGTGGTTATGCTCTAAGTGAAGTTTGGTTGTGAACTATTATGTTTTTTTAGTTATAATTGAAAGTGATTTATTTTATTTATTTTTTCATAGTTGGATGTTCGCATCAACTTTCGCATATCTCGACTAATCTGGGGACCTTGAAGTTAACAATAAGATAAACTTCCAGTGATATCAAGATTTAGTATGTTTGGCTTCCGTGTAATTTGAAATTGCGACCTCTTGAATGTTGAGACTTTTGGTTGCATTTTCTTCTCACTAATCCAAAAAGAATTGTGTATTATAAAATAACACATACATTATAAACTCCAATTTGAGTACAGTTTTCAGAGGTGAAGGATGATAAGAGAAAAATATTGACAAAACTATTGAAAATGATAAAGATGAGGTCAGATGAAAACGAAAAGAAGATTATTGTATATGATTATGAGGAAAATGCATTTGAACGCAATTATTATTATTTTTTATAGAGATAGTGTTAATATGTTAGTAGTGTAGTTAGATTACAAACTGAAAAATGATTCGCTGTTATTTCATTAGCGTGAATCCTGACCATCCTCTCACTACACTTCAAAGTGTGATTAATAGACCATTGAACCAAACCCCAATGTCTATTTGAACACAACTGTTAATAACAAAAACATTAGTGTCACAATTTTCATCAGTAAGACGCACTACAACAAAATGCACTAACGGTGGCCAAAAGTGGCTACTAAAAAAAATTTAGTAGCCACAAGTTATGGAATTGGCGACTAAAAATTTTTTTAGTCAGCAAAAGTGAAATATTTAGCTACTAATTTTTTTTAATCAAGGTATATTGGTTATTGGCGACTAAAAAAAATTTAGTCGCTAAAAATGGTAGAATTGGCGACAAAAAAAATTTTAGTCGCCGTATACTGAGTGTTGGCTACTAAAACCATTTAGTCGTCAAATAAAAAATAAAAAAATTATTTTTTACCTTTGGCAACTAAAATTTTGGTCGCCAAAAGTTTATTTTCAGCGACAAAAAAAAAAAATTGGTCGCTGTATATTAAGTTTTGGCTACTAAAACAATTTAGTCGCCAAATGGAAAATAAAAAATTATTTTTTACTTTTGGCGACCAAAATTTTCGTCACCAAAGGTTTATTTTCAGCGACAAAAAAGAATGTTAGTCGCCAAAGAATTAAAATTTTTGGAGGGAGACATTTCAAATATTTTGGAGGAATTTAGAAAATACTTTCAGCGACTAAAAAATTTTAGTCACCAATACCCATCTATATAATTAATATCTCACGATCTCACTCTTCTCTCCTAACCTTAAACAAAACCAGCGCCTCTCTCTCTCTCTGTCTCCTCGGCGTCCCTCTCCCTCTCTTCAAATTATTTTTTTTTTTTGAACTATCACTCTCTTCAGATTCTTCTTCATCATGTTCTTTTCATTCAACCTCTCTCTTTCTCTTTATAAACCTACATTCCTGCAACATCAGATTTGTCCTCCCTCTCTCCATCAATGAACTCGTCGACGGCAATAGAGGGCTTCCGGCATTGACCTTCTAATGTCCCTTCTCTACATGGACTGAGTAGCTTTGTTTACCCAAACACATTAGCAGCCCTAGATCCGCAAATCTCCTCCATTGACAACCAAGAAAATGTAAGTTTCTTTTTTTTAATCTTTTTTTTAAAAAATAAATTCTCTCCACTTAACTTGCATTTGATCCCCATGTTGAAAAGCTGTGTGATATGAATAATAAACTTGCTAAAATGTTTTGTGAATGTTGAATAATGGACTTGTTGAAACACATTACCAGCCTGTGTGATGTTCATACATAATGAACATTTTGTATTGCAAGTGTATGATGAAATGCCCCAATGATTTATTTTTTTTATTTTTTAAAACAATGAGATACATGTGAATGGGAGCAAATGGCCAAAATACATGTGAAAATTAAGTGATTTAGAAAACAAAGCATCTGTAATATGTTTAATTAAATTTAAATCTCATAAGCCAACCATTTTCTTGTGGAATATATTTTTGCTACCTATTGAGCCAATTCTTGTATTGGATTATTATTGGAATATCCTAACATAGGTGTAACTCATCTGAAAGTTTTCAGGGCTATAATATTGTGAAGTCCTCCCACTCATTTTGAGAAGTGGAGCATTGCTTTGAATTTTAGTACAATAACATAAAGGGTCATAAAATAACCACACAACTTTGCCCTTTAAAATATAAAGATCATATTCCCAGTGGTAAGCCTCTCAACATCTAGTTATTATTAGTCCTCATTAATTTCTATTGTTTTACATTCAGCATGGGCACTAGGAAGACCAAGTACGGCCTTGTTCATTTATTTACATCACTAATCAAAAATTTTCACCTCATATGTCCTAACTCCAAAGGTATTAACCAAGAATTCATTGCAGGGGAGAAAGACATTGTGCATGGGAGCTAATATGGATTTTTATTGATTCTTTAATGCCTTGGTAAATGCATGTTTAATTTTCTATGTCATTTGTGCAACTCTTGGCCACTCTTAGTTCTCTTTGTTTAATGTATATAATTTCTGTTCTAATTACTAGCATTTTGTCAAATCTTAATTCTTAGAAACTACATAAAGATTGTGAATTTTTTTGGTTTGATCTGTTCTTGGCAATTATTGAAGAGTGTGTCAAGATGGAATAAACATGCAAGTTCATACCAATGTTGAATGTACAGTAGTTGGATTCACTGGTTTTAACTGAGTGTCAATCTAAAATTGATTTATTACCTAGGCTTTTGCTAATTTGCATTCTAGTTCACCAATTTGATTTTTGATTTGTGGGCTGGACCACTGAAGTCAAGTCCTGAGTCATCTATACTGTTACAGAATCACACAAATGGATATTGATATTGATATTGTGTGGATATATATATATATATATTTACAAGTGTTACTCCAGGTTTAATAAGCACATGCAAGATCATATTTTTGATGTTACTCTATTGACTAGAAGTGTATAAACAAAAGTAGGAAGTGAAATAAAAGAGAATCAGTGTTTTGGAGGTGTGGGGTTCCAAGATTCAGGGAGCAGTAGGCTAAAAGAGAACTAATATGCTTCTTTCAACTTCATAAAATTTTCCCAAGTGCTATGTTAATTTACAGTTCACTTTTTTCTTAGATATATATGCCAACCAAACTGCTAATAGTTATGTATATATATTTTCACCTCTCTTAGTCCCTCATTCTCGTCTGTGAGCTGCTAACGCAAGAGGAGTAGAAAGTTTGAGACTTAAAAGGGAGAGAGAGAGAGAGACAGATAGAGAGAGACAGACAGATAGAGACAGAGACAGAGACAAAGAGAGTAAGGAAGTAGAACTTGAAAGCTAGCCTCCAGGTAAATTACACACCCATCTTCTCTTCTCCAATCCTACTTGCTCTTCTTAATCTAGCTCCTAGCATGTCCTGTGTATGTATGAAATGTTGGTATGCTTGGAAATGGGGTGTAAGTTTAGGTGTTAGTATGAATAAATGATGCTACCTTGTATTTTCTGCAGATTTCATGACTGCTACAACTTTTATCACTCTTGGAAAAATATCAAACTTACTTCTTTTTCAAAATTGAATGTAGAGGATGATCTTTGAGGTGTTTAGAGCATGTGACATTTTTGGTAGCCCCTAATTAGACATTTTTATAGTCTGAACAATTTTCTTAAACAATCCAGCCATGTGTTTCAAGAAAATAGTCCACTTCGTGTATTTTAAAAAAACAATTCTTGAAAAATCATCTTAGGTTGGTTCTTATGTCAAAACTTATCATTTTTAGTCCTCTTTCCAACATCTTGACCTCTCTGCATTTGTTTTTTTCAAAAATATTTGGGCATCAGATTTAAACTGGCTTGTCTGCCTATCTTCTTTGAAGTATCTTAATCTTGGTGGTGTGAACCTGAGTGAAGCAGCAGATTGGTTGCATTCAGTTAATAGCAGATAAAGAATATAAATCATAAGGATAAATAGATGATAAAAGAATAAATTTCATTTACCAAATTTTTATTGGCACAATCTATTAATTTACATTCTTGCATTAGTTTATATTTGTAATTAGTTCCACATATAGGAAGTATTAAGCATAGAAGATTCTAACAATCCACAAGATGTAAAATCTGAGTGATGTTGCCATCACTTTCTTTGTTTTCTTCTTTTTATTTTTCTATACTTTTTTTTTTCCTCTTTTCATGGTCATTCTTCTGTCACTATGTTCTCATTTGATGCCAATATCTCTTGAAATTTGCATTGATTAGTGATGACATAGTTCTTACTTTAATTGCTACCAAAAAGTCTTGCATATATGTAGAAGAATTTCAGGTGAGTATTTAAGAACAAAACCAGTTACACTGACTCAACAAAGTACTAACTAGTTGACAAAAAGCAAAACATCACATGGTTTTTTCATTTTAACTTCATTCATAATGGTCAAAGCTCTTGTGTGAGGTCATATTGAAAAGGTTATTGAAAATCCACATTTGGATTCTTTGCTTAAAACAATTCTATTAGATGGAATCCTGGTTCTGAGTTGGATTATTTAATAACTAAAGACCGGGCTGTGCTTCATGATCTTTTTATGCTCACAACTTTCCCATTCTCTAGATGTATATTGATAGGTATGATAATTGTAAATATGTGAGTATAAAAATTTTACTGTATCTATGTGATTTTTCTGTGTAGTTTAGATTTCAGAGTTGGTAACTATTAGCTACCTGTTGTAAGGGAGTTCTTGTTTTGTCTTTACTTTTACAGGAATAGCTAATGCTAGCAGACAGATTTCTTCCAAGACTGTAGTCATTAAATTGTTTGGGAATATACATGTTACTTGTCCTCTTAGCTAGGATATATCACTTTCTTATTTCTTTCTGCCTCATCCCCCATTACAACTGCTAGAGGCAACTCTTAAGCACTACTTGTTGCAATGTCCATTGGTAGATGTCGATTAGCCCCATTCTCCATCCCCCATCAAAGTATCCTATGTAAAAATGATGTAAAAGAATTAGCCGCTATATTGGTTGGCCATAACACTAACTGTTTGGTTCTGCCCCTTTCTTATGCTAGGCAAGCCTATGGTAGTAACATTTAGGGCCTACTCCAAGGAAAAAGAAAATCACTTTGGATGTAGCTGTTCTCAGGATGGTTTCACATTTGAAGGTATATATGCATTGACAATTTTGATTTAACATGTTTTATTCATTTCCAGTCAAGTTGGCCAAGGAATCCATGTTTCCTCCATAGAAAAAAAATATAAGGTTTAAAGATATGAGAAATTACACACTTGGCATTCAATTACAAGTAGATAATTCAAGAAGTTGCAGGTCGATGTTTTCAGTGTTTTCACTAGAAATGTAGTGTTGTTATCATGGCTTTTCATCACTTAATGTTAGACTTTTTTTTTAAGTATAATGCTATGACACTTTATTAAAATATCTAAATAGGACTAGTTTCCTCATGTCAAATAGGACCTGTAACAACAGAAAAAATGTCATTTGCACGTGTAGGTTGGGAGTTAGAGCCGAAAACAACTTAAACTTAACCGAAAAACGGTGCTAAGGGGGCGAAAATGCAAAGCAGCCCTCAAATCACTGTACAGACATCACAACTAGTTTTCTCATGTCAAATAGGACCTGCGACAACAGACGAAATGTCATTAGCACGTGTACGTTGGGAGTTAGAGCCGAAAACGGCTTAAACTTAACCGAAAAAGGGTGTTAAGGGCGCGAAAATGCAAAACATCCCTCAAATCACCGTACGAATGTCACAACTAGTTTTCTGAAGTCAAATAGGACTTGTGATAACAGATGAAATGTCATTAGCACGAGTAGGTTGGGAGTTAGAGCCGAAAACGGCTTAAAATTAATCGAAAAAGTGCGTTAAGGGGGCGAAAATGCAAAACAGTTCCCGGACCACCGTACGGACGTCACAACCAGCTTCCTCACAACAAATAGGACCTATGACAACAGATGGAATGTCATTAGCACATGTAGGTTGGGAGTTACAGCTAGAAACACCTTAAACTTAACCAAAAAAAGGGTTTAGGGGGCGAAAATGCAAAAGTCCCCGAACCACCATACAGATGTCACAACCAACTTCCCCATGACAAATAGGACCTGTGACACTAGACGGAATGTCATTAGCACGTGTAGGTTGGGAGTCAGAGCCGAAAACGGCTTAAACTTAACCGAAAAATGGTGTTAATGAGGCGAAAATGCAAAAACATCCCTCAAATCACTGTACAAACGTCACAACTAGTTTTCTCACATCAAATAGGACATCTGACAATAGACAAAATGTCATTAGCACGTGTAGGTTGGGAGTTAGAGCTGAAAACGGCTTAAACTTAAACGAAAAGGGGCATTAAGGGGGCAAAAATTCAAAACAGCCCCCAGACCACCGTACCGATGTCATAACCAGCTTCCTCACAACAAATAGGGCCTGTGATAATTGATGGAATGTCATTAGCACGTGTAGGTTGGGAGTTAGACCTGGAAACGCCTTAAACTTAATCAAAAAAGGGCGTTTAGGGGGTGAAAATGCAAAACAACCCCTGAACTACCGTATGGATGTCACAACCAATTTTATCATGTCAAATAGGACCTGTGACAATAGAAGAAATTGTTGGAAAAAAATTATTTTTGGGGACTTTAATTTAATATTAAAGTGTGGTGACTTTAATTAAATATTAGAGTGTGTCCTAACCATTTTTTGTGATGGGTCCAAGTAAGCCAAAAACTATTGGGTTTTGAATAAGAAATTGCCAAGAAATTTCTTCATGATATTAGATTCATGAATAGGATTTTAAAGAGTATTTAAATCTTTTTTCTTGGCTAAATGGTGTGAATCCTTTGGGCATCCATACTTTTCATTTTGTGAAAAGGCGCTATGGATGCTTGGTGTTTTAATGACTAGCCTTAAAGGCTGGAGGCTCTTCCTCTCTCCCCTATACATGTATAAATTGAGACCCTCTTGTCAAGTTTCAATATAGAAATTTTTGCTTCCATTTTACAAGTCAATTTGCTAGATAGTTCCTATTGTGAGAGAGTGCTACCATTGTTTTGTTCGCTAAGCTAGACAGATAGTGCTTCTGCCGTAGCTGGTTTTGACCGTCGTATCCTAGGAGACAGACACCGGGTTTCCTCAAGCACTCGACCCATGAGGCGGCGAAATCTGTTTTAAGGAAACTGCTTCCGTGCAGGCTTCGGTTTCGTCTCTTTACCCTTTTATTATTTTGTGTATTTCTGTTGAAATTTAATTATAATTATCAGCATATGTTCTTGGTATATAATTTGATTTTTTCATAAATCTATTTATTTAATTTCACAATTTGAACAACAAGGTTAAAACATATTATATATATTTTTTCTATGAAATTGATCGAATAGATTTATATAGACTATTAGGTTAGCTTTGTATAATGTTACTAGGAATTGTTGAGGAATTGCTCACTTTTTCAATGATTGTAAATTATGCAATGGTACTCTCTAATTGCTTAGTTTAATTAGAATGCTCTATTATAATTTGCATACTTAATTGTATTAGTATGATCTTGTTTTATGCGTATGGTTCATCATTCCTCTACCATGATTTGCATGAATTTTAAGGTTATAAAATATAATTTATGGATGTTGTAATTTTGACATGCTAATTCTATTCTAGTCTCAATTTGTTACATGCTTATTATTTTCTAGGCTAGATTACATAATTTAATGTATTTGGAGTTATAGAGTTTTATGAATTGTGTACATGATTAATCTGAATTATTTAATTTGGTGCATTAATCTGAATTATTTAATTAGGTGCATTAATCTGAATTATTTAATTGGGTGCATTAACTTTGAATTTGACTTATCTATTTAGAGTTATTAGTTTAAATGTTTATTATGAATTAATTTCATTCATGACTCATGAGTATTGAACTTTATTTTAAAGTTGTAATTTAATTTTAAAGTTACAAATTGTATTTTGTTTTTGTACCTTATATTAGTTGGTTACTTATATAATTAATAGTTGGCTAGATGGTTTCAATTATTTATTATTATTAAAAAAAATTTAGATTATTTGTTTGTATTTTGTTGTGGTTTACTACTAACTTTCTTTGTAGGGATACCAATGCGAAAAACAAAGATAAAACCAAATGAATAGTATTTGGGATATAAAAACAAAAATGTTTGGACTACTAACTTTTGTGTTGAATAGGAATACCTAAGCGTGGAAAGGCTTTTGGACTAAATAGAATCCTTATGGATTGGCTATTTTATTTAAATGTTTGAAGCATGTTTTGCTTGAGATTTAGTTGGTTTGTTTACCAATTTGTAGTAGCAACTTTTATTTGTTTGTTTTGTCAGAAGCATTTTACATGTGTGTAATTGTTATAACAATTTTTAAATTGCTTGTAAGTTTGGAACTTGATTTGGTTTTCTGTGATAGAAACCAAAGTTTTAGCTTTGGCTAAAGAGTAGTTCTTATTTGTTCAGAAATGACAACTAAGATGGATTTGGTTTCAAACTTTTGTAGTTTGAGGAAGTCTTTGGGTTTAATCATTTTATTCCCAAAGAGTTGGAAAACCAAGTTTGGAGAAAGTCTTTGGTTATAATCTGATTATGTCCAAAGTGTTTTGGTTTTGAGAAAGGAAACCAAATTTTAGCATTAGCTAAAATATTTCTGATTTTATTCAAAAATAATGGGCTTAGTTCCGGGAGTACCAGTTAATGAGTGGTGTAATTCTGGTAGCAAATTTTATTTGCTTGGGAATCGGTTTGTTATAACCTGGTTTATCCCCTGGAAATCTTAATTTTTAAATTGTTTCCTATGGACTAGGAGTCAACATGCTCTTGAATGTTTTGTCAAAAGGTTAACTGGGTTTTAAGTGGGACCGATGTGACCTCTCCAGTCTTCCTGGGAACATTCCTGATCATGTTCGATTCTAGGTTAAATGGTGAGACTAGTTTTGAATTAAATTTCCATGTGAGGGATTTTTTAAGGGTTTAGTTTAATTTCTGGAATCATAGGAGTGAAATTCTGTTGTGATGTTTCAGAAATGGCTTCAAAAGGTGACAAACAGAAATGGTGTTCCACTTGACAACCTTAGCCTTGTGAGATTCTTAAAGGAAATCATAAGATTGCTTTAAAATATCTCTGAATTGATCAGATGTAATTAGTATGGTATCCTTGTGTTATTTATAGCATTTATGATTGCTATGTGACTTTGCTTGAGAGCAAAGATGAGACAACCTGTTATAGTGGGTGAATATTTTTTGGATTTTTAAATTCCAAATATATTCTTAAATTGGTGGCTCCTAGTGAGTTCAAGATCACTGATCATAGAGATAGAAAACTGGTGGCTCCTAGGTGGTGTTAGACCACTGGCTACACAGTTATGAGATTGTGGTTCCTAGTAGTGAATAGATTACTGATCACATGTCAAGACATCATGATTCCTAGTAGTGGAGAGTCTACTGGTCATATGTCAAGACATGATGATTCCTAGTAATGAAAGAGTCTATTGATCCTATGTCAGGATGTTGTGATTCCTAGTAGTAAAGTGACTACTGATCACAGGTTAAGACATTGTGATTCCTAGTAGTAGAAAGTCTACTGACCACATGCTGAGAAATTAGTGATTCCTAGTGATAAGACTACTGACCATGTTATGAAGTTCCGAATAGTAGACTATTGAACACTGGATTTGTGTTTCCTAATAGTAAGACTATTGGCTTCAGAGTGATAAGTCGGACCTAATATATTTGGGTGCCTATTTCGGTTGATGACATTCTAGGAATGTATTTATTGTGATATGATTTTGAGAGTTTCATAATCATTGTAATACAAGGATTTGTTCAAAAGACTTTGTATAAATTCTACAAAGAAGACTTATTATCTGACTCCAAAATTGAGGAGGATAATAGAAAGAAAGAAGGGAGTACCTCCTTAGTGAAGACTAATGTCATTGAGCATGGCAAATTTTCTAGGATGAGGAAGAAGCCCCCTGTGAACAAGGGCTCTAAGTTGGGGCCAAGGGGTGGTGTTGCAAAGAAGCTGGCATACAAGCCGCGGGAACCTAGTTATCGGTTCTGCGGGAAGTGCTACAACTGTGGTAGCGAGGGTTTTATCTTTACTAGGGCTACACGCCACATCTGCTCTGAGAAGGAGCTGTTTACAACTTTCAAACCAGTTATAAACGGTGAGAAGTTGTTTATGAGAAACTCTACTACCTCATTTGTTGAGGGAAAGATGGTCTTGAAGTTAACCTCAAGGAAAGAGCTAACCTTGAACGAAGTCCTGTATGTTCCGGATATTCATAAGAATCTTGTCTCAAGAACTCTTCTCAGTAAACATGTTTTCGCATGGTTTTTGAGTCTGACAAGGTCATTCTGACGAAACACAAGGGTGAAACTTGTGTTGAAGTGAAGTGGACAAGATCCCGTATGAGTTATGGAAAGGCATTAAGCCTTCTTATAAATTCTTACAAATGTGGGGATGTCTTGCTATTATGGCGTTTCCTACACCCAAATGGGTTAGGATAGGCCCGAAATCCGTGGATTGTATATTCATTGGTTATGCACATAATAGTAGTGCATATCGGTTTCTTGTTCATAAGTCTGAAATTCCAGACATACACAAGAATACCATCATGGAGTCAAGGAATGCATGTTTCTTTGAAGACATTTTTCCTTGCCGAACCCATGAAGGGGTTCCAAGGTCTTTGGAGCAATTTGATGAGCTTGCTAGTGAGGATGATCGTGTTGATGATCCAGGTGATGATCAAATTGAGGTTTTAGATGAGCCCAGAAGGAGTAAAAGGGCTAGGACATCCAAATCTTTTGGTCCAGACTTCTTGACTTATATGGTTGAGAACGAACCTCAAACTTTCTACGAAGCTGTGACTTCTTCTGAGAGTCCTTTATGGAAAGAAGCGATCAAAAGTGAAATTGACTCCATCTTACAGAACCACACATGGGAGTTGGTAGATTTACCTCCAGGTTGTAAGCCTTTAGGCTGCAAATGGATTTTTAAACGAAAGATGAAGGCCAATGGGTCTATTGACAAGTATAAGACGAGGCTCGTTATCAAAGGGTACATGCAACGAGAAGGCCTGGATTACTTTGATACGTACTCACCTGTAACTAGGATAACATCCATTTGTATTGTGATTGCGATAGCAGCTTTGCGCAATCTTGAGATACACCAGATGGATGTAAAGACAGCTTTCTTAAATGGGGATTTGAATGAAGAAATCTATATGGAGCAACCTGAAGGGTTTTCAGCTCCAGGACAAAGCAAGAAAGTCTGTAAACTTGTCAAATCTTTGTATGGTTTGAAGCAAGCGCCTAAACAATGGCATGAGAAGTTTGACAATGTAATGTTGTCAAATGGGTTTCGAATCAACGAATGTGAGAAGTGTATTTATGTCAAAGACACTGACAGAGGTTATGTCATTTTGTGTCTATATGTTGATGATATGCTCATTATAGGTAGTGACGATGAAATTATCAAAACTACCAAGAAGTTGTTAAACTCTAAGTTTGACATGAAGGATATGGGCATTGCAGATGTTATTCTGGGAATTAAGATTACCAGAATCTCTGGTGGAATTGTACTTTCTCAGTCTCATTATGTTGATAAGATACTTGAGAAGTTTAGTGGATCAGATACGAGTGTGTCATCGACACCTATAGACTTAAGTCTACACTTTACCAAGAATAATAAAGAAAGTGTCTCTCAGTTAGAATATTCTCGGGTAATTGGAAGTTTAATGTATCTGATGAGTTGTACTAGGCCTGATATAGCTTACTCGGTTAGCAGACTTAGTAGATACACAAGTAATCTTGATGCTTCTCATTGGAAGGGCATTGTGCGGGTGTTAAGGTATTTACGCTACACTCGGGATTATGGGCTGCATTATACTCGATATCCAGCGGTGCTTGAAGGATATAGTGACATGAATTGGATATCAGATATAAATGACTCAAAGTCCACTAGTGGATATGTGTTCACTCTTGATGGGGCAGCCGTGTCTTGGAAATCTTCCAAGCAAACGTATATATCTAGATCAACGATGGAATCAGAGTTTATTGCTTTGGATAAAGCAACGGAAGAAGCAGAATGGCTTCGCCATTTCATTGAAGATATTCCACGTTGGTCTAAACCTATGCCAGCTAGTTGTATTCATTGTGATTGTCAATCTGCAATTGGTAGGGCACAGTGTAATATGTATAATGGAAAGTCTAGACATATCCATCGTAGACATAATTCCATACGACAATTACTCTCGAATGGAGTTGTCTCTTTAGACTATGTAAAGTCTAAGGACAACATTGCGGATCCGCTAACCAAAGGGTTAAGTCCAGTGTTAGTCGAAACGTCGTCAAAAGGAATGGGGTTAAGGTCTTTGGAAGTTACCGGAATGGAAACCCAACCTAGTTGACTGGAGATCCCAAGATCTAGGTTCAATGGGACAACCTAATTGCGTGTTACGGTGGTATGTCACTGAGGAGGTTAAACCTCCAGCCATTCCTTCTATCAGTGATACCTGCAAGTGTAGAGGATAAGCTGAGCTTTTAATGACTCTTATGTGTTAAGCTGTTGAGCTAAGTATTGCAGGACACTTTAGTAGAGTCACCTATGTGAGTTTGAAGTGGGGCCGCTTCTAGAAGAATTGGGCAAGCCAAGATTCTTTGAAACCACTCGCTGAACCAGGCTAGTGTCCAGGGCCACACAGGGCACACCAGTGAGAACATAATGGTGGTAGGAGTAATTCCCATGTGAGATCTATTGTCTCAGTTTACATAAACGGTAGAGTAGTTTAAGATGTCTTATTCACTGATCTGCCAGTAAACTCGATAGGTTTTCACTAGGAGAGGTTCAAAGCCAAAAGCTACCTTCTCTAATGTCGAGGTTAGTCCGTTGTACTCTCTCTCAGAGTCTTTATTGTTGAACGATGTCCGTTTGTTGAGTCATTCGGTCAATTTTTATTCATGTGGGGGATTGTTCGAAAAAAATGATTTTTCGGGACTTTAATTTAATATTAAAGTGTGGTGACTTTAATTAAATATTAAAGTGTGTCCTAACCATTTTTTGTGTTGGGTCCAAGTGAGCCAAAAACCATTGGGTTTTGAATAAGAAATTGTTAAGAAATTTCTTCATGATGTTAAATTCATGAATAGGATTTTAAAGAATATTTAAATCTTTTTTCTTGGCTAAAGGGTGTGAATCCTTTGGGCATTCATACTTTTCATTTTGTGAAAATGGGCTATGGATGCTTGGTGTTTTAATGACTAGCCTTAAAGGCTGGAGGCTCTTCCTCTCTCCCCTATACATGTATAAATTGAGACTCTCCTGTCAAGTTTCAATATAGAAATTTTTGCTTCCATTTTACAAGTCAGTTTGCTAGATAGTTCCTATTGTGAGAGAGTGCTTCCATTGTTTTGTTCGCTAAGCTAGACAGATAGTGCTTCTGCCGTAGCTGGTTTTGACTGTTGTATCCTGGGAGACAGACGCCGGGTTTCCTCAAGCACTCGACCCGTGAGGCGGTGAAATCTGTTTTAAGGAAACTGCTTCCGTGCAGGCTTCGGTTTCGTCTCTTTACCATTTTATTGTTTTTTGTATTTCTGTTGAAATTTAATTGTAATTATCAGTATATGTTCTTGGTATATAATTTGATTTTTTCATAAATCTATTTATTTAATGTCACAATTTGAACAACAGAAATGTCATTAGCATGTGTAGGTTGGGAGTTAGAGTCAGAAAGGGCTTAAACTTAACCGAAAAAGGACATTAAGGGGGCGAAAATGCAAAACAGCCCCCGAAGCACCGTACGGACATCACAACCAGTTTCTTCATGACAAATAGGACCTGTAACAATAGACAGAATGTCATTAGCACATGTAGGTTGGGAGTTAGAGCCAGAAACGCCTTAACTAAAAAAGGGTGTTTAGGGGGCAAAAATGCAAAACAACCCCCGCACCACCGTACGGATGTCACAACCAACTTTCCCACGACAAATAGGACCTATGACAATAGACGGAATGTCATTAGTACGTGTAGGTTGGGAGTTAGAGCCGAAAACGGCTTAAACTTAATCGAAAAGGGGCGTTAAGGACCAAAAATGCAAAGCAGCCATCGAATCATCATACGGACGTCACAACCAGTTTTCTCACATCAAATAGGACTTGTGACAACAGAAGAAATGTCATTAGCACGAGTAGGTTGGGAGTTAGAGTTGGAAATGTCTTAAACTTAACTGGAAAATGGCATTAGGGGGGGCAAAAATGCAAAACTGCTCCCGAGCCACCGTACAGACGTCACAACCAGTTTCCTCACGACAAATAGGACATCTGACAACAGATGGAATGTCATTAGAACGTGTCAGTTAGGAGTTAGAGCTAGAAACGCCTTAAACTTAACCGAAAAAGGAAGAGTTTGACATCCAAAAAATGTTCGACAATTTGATTGTAATTGGTGTCATTGTTTCTTCATATACGGTGGTCATTTGGGTGGTAAACGTATTAAGAAAGAATGATTTGGTAATGGAGATTACCCCGGTAGATTACTCATTTATTTTACTTTAACTTAGAAAATGGGAATGAATAAGTGTTAAAATAAATTTACAAGCAAAACATTCTACCAATAAACATTGTATTTTATGAAGATGTATACTCCTAAAAATTGTATTTTTTGTTAATTGAAATCAAGTTTGGAATAAATCTTTCATCAAACATACGTATGATTGTATTTCGAAAAAGGCTTTTATAGATTGTGCTATCTTAAATGCATATTATTATAACATTTTTCCTATGTCTGAAGCAGTTGATATTTTGCAATGGGTGCTATTTTTTTTTTTAAATTTTTTGTAGATGGCTTTTGGCGTGGACTTGTGGATAATCAATTTTTGTGTATGAAGGACAGTTGACACTTTTGTATAATTCTATTAACTATGTCGTCCTCTACTTTTGTATACATTAGTATTACTGAAACAAATAACTTTTGTAATCCAACTGATAGTTACTGGCATGGCATATAGATCGCCTTTTGTCGTGGTACAGATTACGATGGTAATTTGTACCACACCAAATGGCCATTTCACATGGTACTAAATATATATTTTTTTGTATATAGAGGGTTGGATTTTTCTATGTTTCTTTATTTTGTGTGGAAGTATAATTTTAGTTTGGACAATAGTTGGTTTGTATGGAATATGTACATTTACAGTTATTCATTTTTGGATGGATGGAAGTAATTTGGATTGTGGAATGATTGATAAAATATGCATTGTTTTGTTTATATACATACTACAGGTTGCATAGAATATAGACAGGTTGTGGAGAAATTATAATTTTGTGATAAAACATAAGACCATTTTTTTGGCGACTAAACAATTCGTACTAAAAAAGGAAGTACATATTTCAGTGACTGAAATGTTAGTAGATAAAACTTAATAACAAATTTTGCTAAACAATTATGGCAACTATAAAGCTTAGTGTCATCAAAAAGCAGAAATTAGGCAAATAAAACTTAAAAAATAATCAAACATTTGGCTACTAAAATATTTTGTAGCGAAAAAACAAAAAACAGTTAACATTTGTCGACTATAATTTTAGTAGCGAAAAATGTGAGACTTTAGCCAACTAAATGTTTAGTAGGCAAAACAAACTATTTGGCTACTAAAAGTTTAGTAGCCAAAAAAAGTTAGACTTTTAGCGACTAAAAAATTGGTAGGCAAAAATAAAACCAAACTTTAGGCGACTGAACTTGTAGTAGCCAAAAATAATCTGACATTTGGCGACTAAAAAATTTTGTAGCCAAAAACATTTTGATAAACAAGAAAAACACTTTTGCCAACTACAGTTTTAGTAGCAAAAAATGTGACACTTTAGGCTACTAAACTTTTAGTAGCTAAAACACAATCACTACAACAAAAAACACTATTGGCGACTAAAATAAGAATTTTCGTCGCTGAAAGTCGTGGAATTGGCGACTAAAATGGAATTAGTCGCCAAAATTGGTCACTTTTGCCGACTAAAAGAGTTTAGTCGCCGAATGGAATGGTTTTAGCGACAAAAAGGCAGTTTAGTTGCCAAATATATGGGTTTTAGTGACAAAAAAATTTTTAGTAGCCAAATGTTAGTGTTTTTGGCGACTAAAACCATTTGGTAGCCAAACGTTAAGGTTTTGGCGACTAAAAACCACTTTGGTCGCTGATTGTACCTGTTTTGGCGACTAAAAACAGTTTGGTCGCTGAAGGTCAAGCTTTTTGGCTACTAAAAAAAAATTAGTAGCTAAAAGCAGGTTTATGGCGACTAAAATTCATTTTAGTAGCCAAAAGGGGAGTTTTTAGCGACTAAAAACAGGTTTAGTCGCCAAAAGGGTAGGTTTTTAGGTGGAACAATTTTCTTTAGCGACGGAAAATGAATTAGTAGCCCAAAAAAAATAGAATTGGCGACTAAATAATTTTTTTAGTCGCCAAAAATGATGTAAATTTTTTTTAATAAATAATATATTTTTTACATAAATTATATTAAATATATAAAATTATATTTATATATATAATTTTGTATTAATACTAGTGAAAGTAATATATAAATAATATTAGTTGCAACTATACACATGAGATGGTTCAGTGGCATGGTGGGGTGGCGTGTGTGGTTAAGGTCCAGACCACCTGGAGGTCCCAAGTTCGAAGCCTGGGAGCTGTGAGGCACAAAGGGAAATTTTTTTTTTTTTTTTCAAAATGCTTTTGGCGACTAAACACTGTGGTCGCCAAAAGATTGAGCATCGCCGACGAAAAAAATAGTCGCCAATTGTATAAATAATAAAAAAATTAATTCACTATTGGCGACTAATAGTTTAGTCACCAAAGGTATAATTTCCAAAAATAGAATTGACTATTGGCGACTAAAACCTTAGTCGCTGAAGACCTGTGTATTGCCGACTAAAAGTTTTTTAGTCGCCAAAGGTATTGGCGACCGTCTGTTGGCGACAAACCCAACGACTAAAGGATTTTGTCGGGGAAAGTGGAAATTTGACATTTGGCGACGAAAAAGGGACTTTTGGCGACTAAAAATTTAGTCACCAAAGGTGTATTTTCTTGTAGTGAATCACACTTTAGGCGACTAATTTATTTAGTAGCTAAAAAAATAATAGGAGGAACCAAAAATACATTTGGCGACTAAATCTTTAGTAGCTAAATATAAGTAATGTTTTTCGCAACAAATATTTTTAGTCGCTAAAAAAGTGATATTTAATTTTTTTTTCAATACTTTTGGCGACTAAAAAACTAGTTGGCATTGCATTATATTTGGCAACTAAAATAATTTTATTCGCCAAATACCTTATGCGACAATTCCTCAGTGACTATTCTCGCGACCAAAATATTTAGTCGCTAAAAATTTTTGGCGACTAAAAGATGGCTTTTGAGACTAAAAATTTAGTCGCCAAAAGTGTAAATTTTTGTAGTGACGTAACTTTCCTTTCCTTGTCTATATACTTGAAGTGAAATCTGTCATCCACAAAATAAAATAAAATTGGTGTCGTCATAATATAAGTATAAAGAGTGTCCTTATTATTAGGGCAACTTTGCTTATTTTTTATTTTATTTTATTTATTTATTTTGTCAAGGTAATTTTGAATGAATGAACAAATGTGTAATTTAAAAGTTGCAAGAGAGTGCTAGGGGAAATTAATCTGACTTATTATAGTACAATATTTAATTAGAAATAGAGTCTGTGACATTAAGCCTAAGGAGATTAAACAAGCAGCTGTTAATCATTTTAAGGTGCACTTTGATGAAATGTGAAGAGTCATGCCTGGAATTGGTGGGCTCTTCAAGAAAGTGGATTGCAGTCAAGCAAAGTATATACTGGAAAAAGAATTTTCTAAGTCAGAAGCGTGGAGAGCAATAAAAAAGTGTGATGGCAATAAAGCCCCAAGACTAGATAGGTTCAACATGTTATGTTTTCAAAAGGGGTGGAAAGTCATGAAGAAAGATATAATGAAGTTCATGAATGAATTTCATAAAAATAGCAAATTGGGGTATGCAGTAAATTGTTCCTTTATTACTTTGATACCTAAAAAGCATTGCCCATCCTCTCTTGGTGATTACAGGCCTATTAGCCTGATAAACTCTATGATAAAATTTTATCTAAGGTTTTGGCACACAGGTTCAAGCAATTGTTGCCTTTTGTAATTGACAATGTTCATTCTGTTTTTTTGGGTGGGAGAAACATCATGGATGGAGTTTTCATTGCTAATGAAGTTGTGGAATGGAGGAAGAAGTCCAAGAGGAAAGGAATAATCCGTAAGTTGGATTTTGAAAAGGTATATGATTCGGTAAATTGGAATTTTTTGTTAAAAATGTTAGAGAATTTTGGGTTTGGCTTTAGGTGGATTGAGTAGATGAAAGAATGTATTTCTTCAGTAAGAGTATCTATGCTTGTAAGCAGTTCCCCATCTAAAAGGGTTAAGGCAAGGAGATCCACTCTCACCTTTTCTTTTTAATGTTGTAGCTAAAGGGCTTAACATTTTAGTATTAAGAGCAAAGGAGTTGGG
The DNA here is from genome assembly GCA_022316695.1 of Camellia oleifera. Taxonomy (NCBI): domain Eukaryota; kingdom Viridiplantae; phylum Streptophyta; class Magnoliopsida; order Ericales; family Theaceae; genus Camellia; species Camellia oleifera. The sequence continues at coordinate 122,194,393 of CM039314.1, read as the reverse complement.
AATTATTAAAGGGATGGAAGTGGGTTTTAGAAGGATTAATGTTTCCCATCTTCAATTTGCGGATGATACTTTATTTTTATGTGAAGCTGACTGGTCAGAAATTGAGGCCATTAAAAAAGTATTAAGATGTTTTGAAATAGTATCTGGGTTGAGAATAAACTTCCATAAAAGTGTAGTTTGTGAAGTGGGTGTGGGTAATGAGTTGGTAAAGGAGTATGCTGCTAAGCTTAATTGTTTGGGTCAAAAACTTCCTTTGAAGTATTTAGGGCTGCCACTGGGTGCCAATCCTAGTCGAAGACAAACTTGGAAACCAATTATTGACAAGGTCAAGATGAAACTGGCAGGATGAAAAAGAAGACTATTGTCATTTGCAGGAAGAATGGTTCTTATAAAATCAGTGTTGTCCTCATTGCCCACTTATTACATGTCCGTATTTAAGATACCAGAAGGTGTTGCTAAGGATATTGATAGATTGCAAGCAGCATTCCTGTGGGGGGGATACAGAACTTAGGAGAAAAGTGCACCTGGTAAAGATGGAAAGAAGTATTGATGAATAAGAAACAAGGGGGTTTGGGAATCACAGATTTAAGATTGGCAAATTAGCGTTTGCTATTAAAATGGTGGTGGAGGTATGCTTTGGATGATGGTGCATTGTGGAAAGCAGTTGTGTGCAGTATATATGGATCTATTGGTGGGCAGTGGTGGCCATTGGTTACAGATTCAAGTCATATGTCTAAAATCTGGAAGGGTATAGTGGGAGTAGCACACAGCAATTCTGATCTGTATAATTTTTATAGGGAGAATATGGATATTACAATTGGTAATGGTCAGAGAATAAGTTTCTTGGTTGATGTATGGATGGGCTAAGTTAGTCTCAGATCTCAATTCCCTAGATTGTACCAATTGAGTGAAGAGAAAGAGATCTTATTAAGTACTCTGCTATCAAGGAAAGAACTGTCTAATGAAAGGTGCTTTAGGTTTAGAAGACCTTTATATACTTGGGAAGAGAAAGAAAATTGAAGGCTTATTGTTTTGTTGGGTGTTGGTTCCTGTTTGCATATGGAACAAGGTGATTAAATGAGATAGAAGGCAGCCCCAAATGGGCTTTTCAAGGTGAATACTGTTTATAAATGGTGTCAATTGGCTAATGGTTTAGAATCTACCTCCACAGGGCTAATCTGGAATACTTTTGCTCCACCTAAATCCAAGTTTATCATGTGGTTAGCATGGAAAGGCAGGTTAAAGACAGCTGAGTTCCTGAAAAGAATTGGAGTGTTGAGGGACGATGTTGCTTCATCTTTTGTTTTCTGTAAAGAGGAAGTGGAATCTGTGAATCACATTATTCTTTTTTGTCTTGTTGTTTGGAAAATCTAGTTGAATATAATGCAGTGGTGGGCGCTGCCATGGGTAGTTCCAGGGTCTTTGGAAGGGTTACTACAATAGTGGATGAGTTGGAAGTTCAGGAAAAAGGAAAGTCAAGTTTGGAGAGCTATCCCAGCAGCTGTGATCTGGTCAGTTTGGAAATGTAGGAATGATTACCTGTTCTCTGGTATACAACCTAACCTGGTGGAATTATGTGAACTTATTAAAGTCAGGGTAGCTCTTTGGTGGAAATCTTATGACCCAAAATGCTCATTTTCTATTACGGATGTTACCTATAATATACAGCATGTGAGAAGTTGCCTCTAAGCACAAGGTGAAAAGGAATTTCTATGCGGTGTATATGGTTGCTATTTGGGATGTCTTGGCAGTGATCCATTGTTCAAGGGTCAAGCATTGTGATATTCAAGGACTTGGTGGACTGATAGAGCTGGAATCTGGTTTGAAATTTTGCTGGTAAATTCATGCTAGTAATAACTGAGGATATCTGGTTGCTATTTGGGATGTCTAGGCAGTGATTCATTGTTGTAGGATCAAGCATTGTGATATTCAAGGACTTGGTGGATTGATGGAGCTGGAATCTGGTCTGCAGTTTTGCTGGTGGATTCATGTTGTGTGTTGCTGTTGTATGTTGCTCTGTTATTTGGCCTGCTGTTTTATGTATGATGTTGTTGTGTGTTGCTCTGTTTGGTGGTGGTGTTCTGTTTTTATGGTTTTAGTTGCTCTTGATTGGCTTCTCGCCAATCATGGGTTAAGTGCTTATAGATGACTATGTTTCCTTTGCGGTACCAACTTAGTTGGGATTGTGGGGGTGGCTATGATGCTTGGTGCACTTTCCTAATTTGTTGATGTAATTTGCATGTACTTTGCTTTTATCATCAATAAATCTCTCTTTTTGCTGATAAAAAAAAAAAAAATGAATATTCAAACCAATATAATTAAAATTAGAGACACAAGAATGACGGCATGCCTCAAACTCACTGTAGACTTTTTAAATTGAAATAGATAAAATAAAATAAAGAGTTAATTACATTTTAGCTCTATGTAGTTTGATCAAAACACACATTACCTCCTTATAATTCAGAAAGATATACATAAACCTCATGCAATTTGGAGTAAAGGGAAAAAACCAACTCTGTTAATAATTACATTTTCCCTTTCTTTTCTTTTTCTTTTTATCTTTCACTCTTTTCTCTTTTCTGCTTTCGCCCCTACATCATGCCCAACACTTTTTTTTTTTTTGGTTAAAAGAATAAACCCAAAAAGGATTTTTTAATTTTTGTTTTTGGCTTGAAATATTGCTTCAGCAAAATGTTACATTACGGCATTTGAAACTCAAACAAGAAGCTCAACCATGTCGCTTGTCGTAATCAAATTAAAACCACACACGCATACTATCAAATATATATATTATATCATATTGGTATAATTGAAATCACCAACCAATTCTTTCTTTGGCTGCATTACCAATTTATGTTCTTTCCTTCTTCTTTATTTTCTTTTTTCATGGAAGCAAGCTTGGTTGTCCCCCAACCAAACAAGGCACTTGGATCCACGTACCCTTATACATCAATACATATATGGAGTTTTCTTAGGTGTGCAACCCACAAAAGGTGTAAGTGGGTTGCACACCATGTGCCACTTACACAAAAGGTGTAAGTGTAAGGTGTAAGTGTAAGTGTAAGGTGTAAGTGTAAGGTGTAAATGTAAGGTGTAAGTTGCACACCATGTGCCACTTACACAAAAGGTGTAAGGTGTAAGGTATAAAAGATGTAAGTATAAGGTGTAAGTGTAAAGAATAAGGTGTAAGGTGTAAGTTGCACACCATAACCAAACCCTACATATATTATATACATATAACCTGCAACAATGGTAAAACTTAAAGGAAAATGAAAGGGAGGAGATAATGATTAGTGGCAAGATAGAATTAGAAGGGTATAGTGGGTTGGTTACTGCCTATGAAGCACGGATACTTCAAATAAGGTGACGTATCCGTATCGTATTCGTATCGGATACCGATATTCTTTGGATACTCGCGGATACATATCGAATACTTATTAAAAGTATCGGATACTTCTTAATTATTTTTTCATTAATTTTGGAGTATCGGATACTTAATTTTGAAGTATTGGATATTCCAAGTCATGTTTGCTTGTTTTATGAAATTAGAATTGTAACATTTCTTGTATAGTAATATAATATAATTGCAAGTATAAATATAAGAATACTTTTCTAATACTTTGTTAAGTTCTTCAATAAAAAAAAAGCATAGTGAGTTAAGAATATTTCATGCATGTCCCCTATAACTACATAGAAAGTAAGAATTAATAAGAAAATATAACAATGGTAACATTAAATATCAATAAATAAATAAGTAAACTTGAATACAATATTTTTTACTAGTGTCAAAGGAAAAAGCATAGGGACAAGTTTTGAATTGTTCTATTATTGTAATATAAATATATTAAACTTGATATTGAAATGAAATATTTGCAAGATCTATTAAAAATTTAAAAAGTACTAGCTTAAATTAATACAAAATTCTTAAAGGTTAGTATTTTGCATTATAAAATTACATTGTGATTTTTCAACGTTCTTTAGCTTATGTGTAAACTCACTATTAATAATTTTAAAAAATATATTTTTCACAAACGTATCCTAACCGTATTGGTATCCTATTTTTTTAAATTTTGTCGTATCACCGTATCCATATCGTATCGTATCCATATCTCGTATCTGTATCTATGTTTCCTAGGTTACTACATTACAGTATTGAGAGGCAAAAAAAAAAAAAAAAAAATCTTTTTGGGGGCAAAAAGAAAGAAATACAAAAAAAGACAAAAAAAAAAAAAAAAAAGGGTAAAAATATCATTTTATCAATCTGTTTTGAGACTAATGTATGCCTCACGTGGTTAATTCAATGCGTGCTACACATCTATAGTTAATTTGGACAGAATTTGTTACTTTACACTTTACTCCAAATTACAAGGGAATTAAGTGTATATTTTTAAACTATGAAAAGGTAATGTGTTTTTCAATCAAACCACATGAGGTAAAATATAATTAATCCTAAAATAAAAAAGGTAAGCTATTTAGACATATTGTTGGCTAAAATGAGGGAAATTGAACTTAAGAGGAATCTATGTAGATAAAAATATATTGCTCACACTGATTGTGCATTTCACGCTAGTCAGTTTTGAATGTTGATCATCGTATCTCCACAAGTAAGACCCTTGTGGTGTGAGAGATTTTTACTTCTCCAGTGCATTTCCCCCCTTTTTTATAGTAAATTTTTATATTTTTCTTCACAATTTTTTTTATAAAAAAATTCAAGTGCATTTATATTATGTACATCTAAATATTTTTTTTTTAAAAAATCACTCCAAAAAAAAAAAAAAAAAAAAAAAAAAAAAACTCAACATATATTGAAAAACTAGATCAACAGAGAATGTCTTCATATTGTTGACCTCTCATTCACTTGTCTTTATGTAAATGTATGCACCAACATACAATAAGTTGTTAAGTTGTCAACCTCAAGGGATCACTGGAGGTTTGTTTAGACATTAATTTTAAGGATCTGAATTAGTTAATGTGCACGTAAGTTGACTCAAACATCCAATTATTAAAAAACAAAAAAAAGTTATTAAGTTCTCAACGACTTTTAGTTTATTTTTTAAAAAATGATTACAGATCAGTGATAAATTATATAAAAATTAAAAATTAAAATCTTAATTTCATATAAAATTATAATACTTTTATAAAAGTATACCATTGAGTGTTAATTATTTTCCCACTTGTTTTTCCCTAGTATATAAAAGAAGAATTTGATGAGTTTAATTTGACAGTTTACAGATACTTTGATCAATTTGTATGATTTGTTAATTAATAATTTTACAAAGACACGTAATTAATAATTATATGTTATTTGGTTTATGACATAGGTGGGCCCATAAGAGCTATTGGCCCTCCACTTAGAATCCAATACACGATCCAAACATTAAGGCTCAACATTACTGAAACCCAGTATGACATCAAGAACCAATGACATCTAAACACTTGCCAAGAGGAGAACCAGCCACATAAGCAGAAAAAGATCTCGCAAAGTTATTGAACCACACATCAGCCATTAATCAGTTTCCCTACAACATTTAATGCGATAACCCTTTCACGTCGGAACAGAACAGTCTCACCATGAACAAGGCAGGCTAGAATATAGACTTTCGGCCAACATGACTAGTCGGAGTGGACAAGGAAATGATGAACAAAGGATATAAGCTGGTTTCTAAGACAAAGAAAATGTTAAGTTCTTTATTACCATCCTATCTCTATACTCCGTTGATATCTCTTCTCTAACTTGCTCGTCGGAGGATTCGCTGAGGGACTCCCGTTCCCCGTTGAACTCTTGTGCAAGTTTCTCAATGGGCCAGCAATCGGACAACCGTGTGGGAGGCCTGGATCAGGCCGACCTGTTGCTTAGAAACAAGTAATACCATCAGTTGGCATCGTTTGTGGGAATCTTTCACTCCGTGTGGCAACTGTGCTCATTGTCGCCGAAGACCCATTCGCGATAATCCCTACCAGCCACCCACCAAGGTAGACGGTCACAACTAGATCCATGGCTTCTCAACACAACATTGTCGACCCCCAAGCCGACCCTCCTAACCCAAACAACCCACCGTTGCATTTCACAGAACTCACCAACAGCATTAACCGCCTAGCCGAGCAAAACCAAGTCCTGATTAATGCTTTGTTTCAACGAGACCTCCATGTGCCTCCTCCACCACCACAAGATATCCCACCTAACCGAGAACGAACTCCGAGCCATCCCTTCCAGCAAGCCCACCCTTCTAACTTGGAGGGTTTGCGACCCCCTCCCCAAGATATGAACCCTCCATCTCGAGGTCCACATTCATCAGTCCAAGCACCCGCTTCCGAGGAAGAGGCCAATAGTGTCCAGCCTCCATTGCATTCTGGTGGCAACAACGTTCCTATCTGGGATGCGGAACTCCGAGCCATGAAACTCCAGCTTCAAGGAGCCATGCAGAATAAACCCTCCACAACTGCCAATTCACCGTTTGTCGCCTCCATCAAGGACAAACCCCTACCTCCTAAGTTCAAAATGCCCTCGATCAACTCTTTCGATGGTACGACGGACCCAATCGACCACTTGGAAACTTACAGGACCCTGATGGTCCTCCATGCATTCCCTGATGAGATCATATGTCGAGCTTTCCTCGTAACGCTTAAGGGGTCAGCCCGACTGTGGTTTAGTCAGCTACCGACGGACTTCGTCTCTACTTTCCAGCACCTAAGTGACTCCTTTCTTAGCCACTTGATTAGTGCCCAGCGCCAACGGTGTCCGGCAACCCAACTCCTCAACATCCGTCAGTCGGAGGGGGAGTCACTGCATAGCTTTGTCACCCATTTCAACACCGAAGCCTTGCAGGTGGCGAAAAATGACGACAAGATTATTCTCATGGCTTTTATAGCTGGTCTACGATCATCCGATTTCCTTTTTTCCCTCTCCAAAAACCCTCCAACCTCCATGGCAACCCTCCTTTCCAAAGCCCAAAACTACATGAATGCCAAAGATTCTCTGGCCGTGCACCAAGATTCCATGACCAAAAACCCAACCCTCAGAGAGAAGAGAAAGGAATTTGAAGCCAGAACCACCCAATACACACAGCAAACACCCCAGTATACCGACCGAACCGCTTGAGCCGATCGATCGGCACCTACCCGACCGCCCGGTCGGTTCGAACGGTACACACCCCTCAACTCCCCCATTGAACAAGTCTTAAACCAGATCCAACGAAATTACAACTTGAAATGGCCACAACTCTCATGGTCTCCTTCTAACTGGCGAGACCAATTCAAATACTGCCGTTTCCATCAGGACCACGGCTACAACACCAAGGAATGTGTTAACCTTAAAGACCAGGTAGAAAGCTTGATACACCAGGGGCACCTCTGTCGGTTCACGGTAGCCCATCCCTAGCAACGGCCAAGGACCGAACCTGCTAGGGGCAACCGCCGACACACTCCTTTCTGACAACCTGCACAACCTAACCAAGGCAATGATTGGCCCCCGCTGTAACCCTGAGCACAAGGCAACCCTGCTCTCCCGGTTGGAGAGATCAGAGTCATTGCTAGAGGACTTGTGTGCGGAGGACCGTCCCGTTCGGCCCAGCGAGCCAAACTCAAAAAATCAGATAAGGCTCCGACAAAGAAGTCGCAATTTTGGAACGCCCCCTCAAGCACCCCAAACAGTGGATAGAGCCCATCATCTTTACAGAGGGTGATTGCACAGGCATCTGTTACCCTCACGACGACCCCCTTGTCATCTTTGCTCTCCTATCCAATTACAAAGTCAGACATGTGCTTGTCGACAACGACAGTTCTTCAGACATCATCATCCTAAACATCTATCGCCAGCTCAAGGTCGAAGAAGAAAGATTGTTCCCTCTCCAAACCCCGTTGGTCGACTTCACGGGGGATCGGGTGACTTCCATAGGCTCCATCGATCTTCCCATTACCATTGAAGAGTATCCACGGCAGACCACCAAGTTACTCACTTTCTTTGTCGTCGACTGTCCTTCGCTTATAACATCATCCTCGGCCACACAACCCTTAACGCTTTTCAAGCTGTTACGTCCACGTATCATCTTGCCATGAAGTTTCCTACCGACCTCGAGTTCGGCACCATGAGGGGAGAGTAGATTGTGGCTAGAGAATGCTATGTCGCTTCACTCAAAGAGGTTAAGCTGAAGGAGGCTATGATCATCGAAGGACTTGACGTCTGAAACGAAGATGAATTAGTCAGAGGGGAACCAGTGGAAGAACTTGTTGAAGTTCCCATCGACCACACCAACCCAACAAAAAAACCAAGATCGGCAACCAACTATCCTCCCAAGCCAAGGCCAACCTCACAGCCCTACTAACCGAGCACAATGATGTATTCGCCTAGACCCATTCCGACATGCCAGGTATCGATTCCTCCTTCATCACGTATCATCTCAGTATCGTGCCCCACTTCAAACCTTTTCACCAGAAGCAGCTTGTCTTTCACCCAGAATGCAACACCCTTATCGCCTCTGAGGTAGACAAACTACTGAATGCACGGTTTATTAAGAACATGGACTACCCTAGATGGCTGTCGAATGTGGTCCTGGTCCGTAAAAACAATGAAAAATGGCGACTCTGCGTCGACTACTCCGACCTTAACCGAGCTTGCCCCAAAGATAGTTATCCTCTCCCCCGCATAGATCTACTTGTCGACACCACTGCCGGCCATCAGATGCTCAGTTTTATGGACGCCTTCTCCAGCTGCAATCAAATTCTAATGCACCCGGCTGACGAGGAACACACCTTCTTCATCACTGACCGAGGAACTTATCACTATCGTGTTATGCCATTCGGGTTGAAAAATACCGGAGCAACTTACCAACGGTTAGTCAATACCGTATTTCATCACCAGATCGGTTGGAACATGGAAGTATACATCGACGACATGCTTATCAAGAGCAAACTCTCCTCTGATCATCTGACAGACCTGCGAGAGACTTTCGACACCCTATGCAAGTATCAAATGAAGCTGAATAAAGAGAAGTGCGCCTTCGGCATAGGATCTGGGAAATTCTTGGGTTTTATGGTCAGTCAGCGGGGTATCGAGGCCAACCCCAAAAAAATCAAGGCCCTAATAGAAATGCAGTCTCCCAGAACTGTCAAAGAGGTTCAATGGCTTACCGATAAAGTCGTCGCCCCCAACCGTTTTATTTCCCGTGCAACAGACAAGTGCCTCCCCTTTTTCAAAGTCCTTCGACAGGCCTTTGAGTGGACCACCAAATCCGAAGAGGCCTTTCAATAATTGAAGCAGTGCATCTCTACTCTCCCAGGCGCTCTCGGGCGAGACCCTCTTTCTCTACTTAGTCGTGTCAAACACCGTAGTCAGTGCGGCCTTTGTCAGGGAGAACGACTCAATACAGTGTCCGATTTATTACATTAGCCGAGCTCTCAGGGGGGCATAACATAACTACCCTCTGCCGGAAAAAATGGCCCTTGCCTTGGTCATAGCCTCAAGACAACTCCAACCTTATTTCCAAGCTCACTCCATAGTGGTCCTCACTGACCAACCTTTAAAGAAGGTAATGCAACAACCAGAGTTGTCCGACAAACTTATGCAATGGTCTGTCGAGCTCAACTAATTTGAAATCTCTTACCGACCTCAAACAGTGATCAAATGACAGGCTGTCGCTGATTTTATCTTGGAATTCACCAATCCCACCCCAACCACGCTCCCTCCGCCCAAGCAATTCAACACTAAGGCAGAAGATCCCCACTCCTGGACCCTCAATGTCGATGGATCATTCCGTAAAGAAGGCAGTGGGGCTAGTCTCATCCTCACCGTCCCCTGAGGGCGGTTATTTCAAGTGTGCTCTTCGCTTCTTGTTCAACGCCAGCAATAATGAGGCTGAATATGAGGCCTTGATAGCAGGTCTGCGCATAGCCAGAGACATTGGCGTAAGCCATATCCAAGTGTTTAGCGATTCCCAACTGATCGACAGACAGATTATGGGGGAATTCGACACAAAGGAAGACACAATGCGAGCCTACAAGGATATTGCACTCCCCCTTATTTGCCTTTTCAACACCTTCCACATCAAACACATCCCTCGGTCAGAAAACTCCAAGGTAGATGAAATGGCCCAATTAGCCTCAGCCGACCAGTCAGATCTCAGCCATGGCGTCCGTCTTGAATAACTGGCCCACCCCGCTACTTTGCCAATCCAGCAGGAGGTTTACTTCCTCCAAAACGAACCTATCCCATGGGTGACAGACATCCTTCTGTTCTTGACAGTAGGGAGTTGCCAGACGACAAACAGCAGGCCGCCAAAGTTAGAGCCCGGTCATCCAATTACATCTTTGTCAACGGCCTACTGTACAAACGTGGGTTTTCACGACCATACCTCAAGTGCCTCAGTTTCGCTCAAGCGACCTATGTGATGAGGGAAGTCCACGAAGGCGTATGTGGCAATCATTCGGGTGCCAGGTCGCTGGCACATAAAATCCTTTGCACCGCTACTTCTGGCCTACTTTCAACTAAGATGCCACGGAATTTGTACTTAAGTGTGATAAATGCCAACGCTTTGCCAACATCCCCCATGCTCCACTTACAGAACTGATTACACTCAGCAGTCCCTACCCATTCGCCAAGTCGGGCATCGACCTAGTTGGCCCATTGCCCATCGGTAGGGGCCAAACCAAGTTCGCTGTGGTCGCCATTGATTACTTCGCTAAATGGATGAAAGTAGAACCCCTCGCGCACAATCACTGAACGGAATACAACCAGATTTATCTGGCAATCGATCATATGCCGATTTGGGATCTCTCAAGCCATCGTCTTAGACAACGGCAAGCAATTCAACAATGGCAAGTTCAAGAATTTTTGTGCAGAGCTCCACATTCAGCCATGTTTCTCTTCCCCAGGTCATCCCCAAGCCAATGGGCAAGTCGAGGTCACCAATCGCTCTCTTCTCAAGATCATCAAAACTAAGTTGGAAGCCGCTAAGGGACTTTAGGCTGAGGAATTACCAAACGTGCTCTGGGCCTATCACACTACCGCCCAAACCCTTATTGAGGAGACCTCCTTTACTAAACATACGGCGCTGAAGCGGTCATCCCAGTGGAAATCGGCCTGCCAACCTCGAGGGTTTTGTACCAGATCCAGAACTAACCGAAGACTTGCGTCGGGCTAACTTAGACTTGATTGAAGAGCTCTGAGAGACCACTGCTGTCAGACGGGCCTCATAGCAACAAAAAATGAGAACACACTACAACCGCAAAGTTCGACCGAAGGAGTTTGCAGTTGGGGACCTAGTCTTGCGCGAGGCGATTCTTGCCACCAAAAATCCTGCTGAGGGCAAGCTAGCAACCAAATGGGAAGGGCCTTACGTCGTTAAAGCCATACCTCGCCTAGGCACTTACCAACTCCAAGACATGGAACGCCGAGCACTTGAAGTGTTACTTCCAGTAAAATGGCGTCTCCTACTTTTGTATTGATCAATTGTTGTATGTTCTTTTTGACGATCTACATGCTTGTTCGTTTTTGTCGTTTCTGTACATGGTGTAAACTTGCGATCAATAGGCTACGCCTTAAATGCAAATGACTTTATATCCCCATTATCTGCGTTTTGTTTCAATAACGACTTGTTAACTAAAGCTTCAGCTAGACTGAGCACAAAGAGCTCAGCCAGACTGAGTTAATTAAAGCCTCAGCCAGACTGAGCACAAAGAGCTCAGCTAGACTGAGTTAATTGAAGCCTTAACCAGACTAAGCACGAAGAGCTCAGCCAGAGTTAGCTCAAACCTCAGCTAGACTGAACACGAAGAGCTCGGCCAGACCAAGTCGATTAAAGCTTCAACATGGTAGAGCCTTCCCAGTCTTAGTCAGATCTCGAATGAAGAATTCGGCTGGTCCATTTTCATAATTTAATATTACGGCATGGTTGCCATACTTAGTTAAAATCCAAGTTCATAATTTAACATTTTTTACATCACGCTTTTCTCACAAGTTAGCCTGGTTGTCCATTTTTAAACTTTTCACATCACAATTTACTAGCAAGTTTCACAATTCACGCACAAGTCTTACTTTTACACCCATTTTTCATTGAATTCTGCTCAGCCATTTTCAATATTCCAAATTTACAACTCAAAAGAAATAACGACAACAATAATACAAAAGAAAACTCGTTGTTTTATTCACAAACTTACGCTTTCATACAATTCGTTGCAAAAATTACATTAAAAAAAAAAAAAAAAAAACAAACAAACAAACAAAATAACAAAAGTAAAATTTTTACACTTAGTTACACAAATCACTCTTCCTTATTGGAGGCAAGATCTTCCTCTTCAATGCCCTCGTCCAGGGGGGTCTGGGCAACGTCGTCTTCGCGTACCTTCACGAAGCTGAAGTCCATGTCTCGGAACAGCTCCTGCGCCTTATGCTTGAAGGTCATCCAGCCACTGTACCAGAACTCGCTCATTTTATGCTTGTAGAAGTCAGACTGTTGGAAGCTCTAGATCACTTCCTCTTCACTCCTACCTCCAACGGCTGCTCCCGACTGCCCAGCCATCTCATTCCTCTCTTTCGCCAAGCTGCTGATGATAGCGGCATCTATGGCCATCTAGAAGTCGGCTGATCCGTTGAACTGCTCCACGGCCGCTATGCATAAATCGGGGTACGCCGCCTTCTCAGACGCCAACCTAGCCCTTTCTTCCGCCAGAGCCTTCTCCAATTCTGCAATCCGTCGATCCGCCTCTTCTTTGTCTTTTATCGACTGGTCAGACAGGTCCTCGTTATTGGCGAGTGCCTCTTCCCACCTCTTATTGGCTATGGTGCAAGCTTGTTGGACCAGCTCTAGCTGCCTTTTCTCGCCCGCCAGCTTGAACTCTAGCAATACTGCCTTGCGGCGTTCCACTTCCAGCTCTAACTTGGTCACGAGGAGCTCAGCACTAGCACGCTCTGCACCACCGCCAATACTTTCATATTCTTTGCTCTCTACGCCCACTCCAGCCCCTTGGCGCATGCACTCCGAGCGGCTTTCTTCCAGCCCGCTGTCTCTTCCATTAGTTTCTGCAATTGCCTCTTCACCATTTCTAGCTGAACCCTCAGCGGCTCTACCTCCATCTTCGCACGCGCTGCTTTATTCAACAAGGCAGCCGCCAAGGTCGCTGCCTCTATTTGGGCAGAGCACAACCCTCTCAGGAGGTCGGCCTCCCCCAATCCTGCCATCGACCGCACGGCAGTGTCCTCCAGCACTCCAACTAGGTGGTCAGCTGCCACCCTAGCTCTCCTCCCTTCATCCGTCGAACGACCTACCAGCGCGCGTGCGTGGTACAACGCGGTCGTCAGCGTGGCACTCGTCCTTGGCGTACTGGTCCCAGTCTTCCCTTCACTAGGACTGGGGGTTACTTCTGGTGCAGATACCATCGTTGCCAACATTTGGGCACTTAGACCCATGTGTTCTTTCAACACTTGGGCGCCTGGACCCTCGTCTTTTTTCGCCACTTGGGCGATCTCCCCTTCTGGAGCTACCTCTACTCTTCCCTCCATCATCTTCTTCACCATGGGGGCGTCCTCGCTCCGAACCTTCATCTTTTTCAAGACAGGGGCGCTTTTTTCCCCCTCTACAGCCGCCCTCTTCTTCTTTGTTTTCTTCAACACTGCCTCCACCTCTTGCTTGCCCCTCTCCTTCAACGGGTCTACTGGGAGCGGTAGTGGGGAAAAACCAGTTAATTCTTTGTCTCCCAGCGGTTTGGGATGCGGTCGGATCCGCTCCCTCATCACCAATTTAAGGGCAGGCCCTAACCGTGCCTCCTCATACTTGTCCGCTTTGGCGAACACTCTCCTATCTTCTGCCTTCTCCGCCTTTCTCCGCGCCTCCAGATCCTCCCTTACCGGATCCTCCTCTGTCGGCTGCGATCCCAGTCTTAGGGAAAACAGGGTTGAAGGAAGGATTAACTCATCCCACCTCACCCCTTCCTCCTCCCTTCACTTCTTCACCTTCTTCACTCTGTTTTCGACCTCCACATCTAACTTGGGCTCCACCGATTTTGTAGGGATTTTCCATGTTGTACGAACTCATGTCCCACCATTCGCTAATACATAGAACCATCTCACCTCCACCCATTCACCGAAGATGGCAAGCCTGCCACTAGACCCCGGCCAGCCACTGCCTGCAAGGTCACCCACGTCTCTTATTGACTGGAGGCCTTGTAGCAGGAGAAGAATTCCTTCACTGTCATTGCCGCCCCTTCAGTCGCCTGCGGCTAGGCGCTCGCACAGGCCATCAGTATGTTCCAGGCATTCGGCATCAATTGCCCTAGCGCCACCTCCAACTTGTTAAGTACGTCCACCACTTTTTGGGGGAGCGGTAGCCTTAGCCCCCCCCATCCGGCAGTGCCTCCTCGTAAAACATAAAGTCTGTCGACCGTGCATCCGACGCCCTCTCCTTTGATGTGGGCAGCATCAGCTCTATCTCCGCAGGGATTTGGTACTTCCTTCGCACCTCCTCCAACTCTTCCGCCATGAATGTAGATTTGTTGGCCTTGGTATACCAGTGGTCCGGTTCCATTTGGCTAATCGGCTTGGCCGCTACAATCATCGTCGCTAGACGAGCCCGCACCGTTTGCACGGCCCCCCTTTCCTCCCTCCTCTCTCCTCTGTACTGTTTTGCCAACTCCACTGGCTCGTCTTCCTCCAATGAGTCTAGCCTTATGGTTGGTACTTCATCTCGAGCCATTTCTCCTATGTGTCTACGTATCGCTTCCGACGCTGGCACAAGGAATTTCACAAAGTGTTGCAGAGGTGTGTTGCAGGAAATGAATGAGTTCACTTTAGGGATGTGTTGGTTTTTTGCGATGAGGTAAGTAAAGCAAATAACTCCAAACGCCCATGGTTTGCCTATATTCCAAGGGTCGAGATTAAGTTTTGCCAGTTTGAAAATTTTCAAAAATTTTCGCCCTTGCCTTTTCAACGCCCTATATTACCCTATCCCTTCGTTTCTCGCTAATGCATTACCTTTCCCATTACGGGATTCTGCCACGTGTACGACCACGATCCACTACCCCTTTCCCTTACCTTGTCTATTCCACTTGACGTCACCACGTGCCCCGCCGCTCCTCGAGCCCCGCGTGCCACTATTTTCCCTTCTCACTCGGTCACCCTTCGCGGTCAGGCCTCCTCCCAGGCGCCCTCTTTACTCGGTTACCCTTCGCGGTCGACCCTCCTCTCAGTCGGCCTTCTCACTCGGTCACCCTCGCGGTCGGCCCTCCTTCCAGTGGGCCTCCTCACTTGGTCACCCTTTGCGATTGGCCTACCTCCCGGACGGTCTTCTCTCACTCGACCACCCACACCCTCTTCTTCTTCCTTATTCTCTTTGTTGGACTGAATCTACACTTGGAAATGGGAGACTACTGACATAGGTGGGCCTATAAGAGCTATTGGCCCCCCACTTAGAGCCCAATACATGATCCAAACATTAAGGCCCAACATTACTGAAACCCAATATGGCATCAAGAACCAATGACATCTAAACACTTGTCAAGAGGAGAACCAGCCACATAAGCAGACAAATATCTTGCAAAGTTATTGCACTACACATCAGCCATTAATGAGTTTCCCTGCAGTATTTAATGCGATAAACCCTTCACATCGGAACAGAACATGCTCACCATGAACAAGACAGGCTAGAACATAGACTTTCGACCAACATGACAGATCAGAGTAGATAAGGAAATGAAGAACAAAGGATATAAGTCGATTTCTAAGAGAAAGAAAAGGTTAAGTTCTTTGTCACCATCCTACCTCTATACTCCGTTGATATCTCTTCTCTAACTTGTTTATCGGAAGATTCACTGGGGACTCCCGTTCCCTTTGAACTCTTGTGCAAGTTTCTCAGTGAGCTAGCAATTGGACAACCGTGTGAGAGCCTGAATCAGCCCGATCCGTTACTTAGAAACAAGTAGTACCATCAGTTTATTTTAATATAATTGTTTTTTCATGTTCTTAAAACAAAAATCACTGAGTCGATCATATATGGTGGTCAAACGTGATGCAAGCAGTTTTTCCAGTGACACAGTCACTGTTTGATATTATTTGAGGGAATGACTAAAAATAATATTAGAAATATGGGTGCACTAATAAATTCTTTTGACTATTTGGTCTATTAAAAAGTGCTTTAGTTGTTACTACAATATTCTATTTTTTATTTTTTTAGCAAGTGCTGCTAATTATTAATTTTTAATGATATTTTAAAAAATTTGTCATAAAAAAATATCATTTATTGTGATTTTTTAGCGATAGATTTTAAAAAAAAATCATTAATTATCAATTTTTAGTGAAACATTTGAAAAAATATTACTAATTATCAATTTTAGGTCTTTTTGATTTATACAAATACTTGTGAGACTTAATGATGCACCAGTCTTTGTAATAGGACCTGTGAGTAATTAACCTAATAATTTTATGAGTTGGGCTTTTCCAGTCCATCATGTGGATCGAAGGGCGTTGTCTAGGTTGGTGAGACTCACTATGTGTCTTATTTTGATTATTCAAATTATTTATTTTGTCGAGCTTTAAGTGTATATTATCCATGGAAATTTTGATTAATCTAATATTCGGAACCCATTTATTTTATTGTATTTGTGCTAAAACTAAAATAGATGGTCTATTTTTAAAATATATGGACAGTTATTTTTTTGGGTGACAAATTCGATAAAATTAAAGAGTTATAAACATATGTTTGACCTAATTTTTTTAAGGGGTAAAGTACCAATAGGTCATAATAATTTAATTTAATTCTCATCAAGTCTTATTGAAGATAAATCTTAGTAAAATCGTCGTCAAAAATAATTTTTTGTAACGATTTTTTACATGTGGCTAAAAATTGACAATTAATAACTTTTTTTGTCATAATTTTTATAAATTGTCGTTAAAACTTATAATTAGTGACTTTGTTTATGACGAATTTTCTAAACAGTGGCTGAAAATTAAAATTAGTGACATTTTTTATGACGATTTTTTAAAACTATGTCTGAAACTTATCTTTAGTGATATTTTTTGTGATAATTTTTAAACTGTCGTTAAAAATTAACAATTAGTCACTTTTTTAATAGTGTTTGATGAAAAACGCTATTAATTATCATAGAACATATTAGACAATAAGTCCACCTATTAGGATCTACATGTAAATCTTCTAATTTTTGATGAATGATATATATGTAGGGCTTGTTAAAATGAATGATTCAAATCATTAAAATCTTGAACGATTTTGATCATCGAAACTAAAACCATGATCAACATTGTCCGGTCTAGATTTAGATAGGAGGGAAGCCCAATCCTTGTTTTCTGTAATAAGTTTTGTAATTAATTTTGTATTGTAAAATTATTACGGTGCACAAATTTATTAACAACAAAACACACTACAGCTCTAATATGGGATTAGCACTTAAAAGAATGATTAATGTTATGATACCCGATTTATTATCATAAAAATTGTTAAGGGTGTTGCATTGTGTGTTATAATAAATCTTTGGGTAAATTGCATTGTGTGTTATAATAAATCTTTGGGTAAATTACATTTACCTCCCCTGAGGTTTCTAACAAATATAGGAACATCTCTTGTAGTTTGAATAATTATAATAACTTTTCCTACTTTACCTGACAATGTCAAGATTTCTCCTTCTGTCAAATTGTTCCAAACGGTGTTACTTTTTGTTATGGTGAATTACCTTATTGCCCTTCTTTTTAAAATATTAAAAAATATTTTTGGATTGGAGGACAGGTTTGGAAAAAACAAACAATGTTTGGAACAGTATTTTTGGATTTATTTTTTTAAAATATTAAAAAATGCTTAAAAAAATTTATTTTTCTATTTTAAATATATAATTTTTAGTTAAATATTTTTATTTTATTTTATTTTGTAAATATTTTAATTTTTTTTAGTGTTAATATTTTAAACTCAAACTACAACTTCACACTAAAATCGTTACCAAACACATAACTCAAAACTCAATTTAAAAATTATTTTCAAATCTCATAACCAAACACATAATTCAACACTCCACATTACTTTCAAAACTCTACACTCAAATCGTAACTAAACGCATAACAAAAAAATTAAAATATTTAAAAATATATTTATAAAATAAAATAAAATATTTAAAATAAAAACTATATATTTAAAATAAAAAATAAAATTTTAAAATTTTTTTAATATTTAAAAAATATATTTAACATAAGTTTGTATTTTTTTAAATTTGTGTTTGGTTATGAGTTTTGAAAATAATTTTTGAATTGAGTGTTGAGTTGTGTATTTGGTTAAGACTCTATGAATTTTGAAAAGATTTTTGAAAATTTCTAATTGAAATTGTGATTCTAAAGGAGAACCAAACATTTTACTAAAAAAAATCATTTTTTAGAACATTTTTTACTCAAAACTCAATTGAAAAATTATTTTTGGAACTCATAACCAAATACAAATTTAAAACTCAATTCAAAACTCTTTTCAAAACTCAAAACCAAACTTTTTCAAAAAATCTATTTTAAAAGAAAAAAAATTTCAAAAAAAAATTAATTTTATTTTTAAAATTATTTTTAGAATCATGATTTGAGTGTGGAGTCATATTTTGAGTTATGAGTTTTGAAAAGAAAAAATTTGTTTGGATATAAATTTTGAAATTTTTTGAATTTATTTTTTTAAAGTAAATATTTTATATTTTAAATATTTATTTATTTATTTTAATGTGCATTATATTTCATATATCTATGTGTTGTATTTTTTTAATATTTTAAATATTAAAAAAAATTTAATTTTAATTTTTTATTTTAAATATATAGTTTTTATTTTAAATATTTTATTTTATTTTATAAATATATTTTTAAATATTTTAATTTTTTTATTATGCGTTTAGTTACGATTTGAGTGTAGAGTTTTGAAAGTAGTGTGAAGTATTAAGTTATGTGTTTGGTTATAAGATTTGAAAATAATTTTTGAATTGAGTTTTGAGTTATGTGTTTGGTTATGATTTGAATGTAAAGTTGTGTTTTGAGTTTAAAATATTAAAATAAAAAAAATTAGAATATTTACACAATAAAATAAAATATTTAAAAATACTTAAATAAAAATTATATATTAAAATAAAAAAAATTTAAACATTTTTTAATATTAAAAAAAAATAAATCCAAAAATACTGTTCCAAACACTGTTTGTTTCTTCCCAACCTGTCCTCCAATTCAAAAATATTTTTTAATATTTTAAAAAGAAGGGCAATAAGGTAATTTATTATAACAAAAAGTAACACCGTTTGAAATAATTTGACAAAAGGAGGAATCTTGACATTGTCAGGTAAAGTAGGAGATGTTACTGTAATTATTCAATTCACATGGGAAGTCCCTATATTTGTCAGAAACTTTAGGGGAGGTAAATTTACCCTAAATTTTATCTATACAATATAAATTATGAGTAAATTTTTAATTATTTTAAATTTGTAGTGTTAGTTTATAAGAATAACAATCTCTTCTCTTCTCTCTCTCTCTTTTTTTTTTTTTTTAGATAGGATGAGAATAACTATCTACGAGACTGGAAAAGGTCAGAATATATATATATATATATATTTCATTTTGCTTGTTTTTGGTTTTTTAAAAATATTTTTCAAAAAATTCTACTTTTTTGTTTTTTTGTTTTTTTTTTATTGATTTTTTAAAATTTTTTACGTAATTTTTTAAAATTTTAGACACACCTAACATAAATACACATAAAAAATATAATTTTTGTGAAAAAAATCTTTTAAAAATTCACTAAATACCAAAAATACAAAAAAAAGGGAATTTAATATATTTTTTGTATTTTTATGTATTTATTAATTTTTAAAAATATTTTTTCATAATTTTTTTACTTTTTAAATATATCTAAGCAAGGTGCATCTAAAAAAGTAAACAAAAAAAAAGCTTAAAATTTAAAAAATATTCACTAAAAACAAAAAAATGTGAACAATAAAAAATTTAATTTTAAAAAACTTAAGCCAAAAAAATTCAAACCAAACACACATTATTATGAAAAATGGATTTATTATGTGTGACCCATGAACACATTTTAATTTCTGAACTGTTTTTTATTTGTATTTTAGTTTTTAGATGGAACCCTAAACCCTGGTCTTTGTCTTTGGAATTTGGTAAAATAGCACGGGCTACCTTTTGGAATCACTTTTTCTTATCACATCCAATGCCATCGCAATTATACTCTACTGGACGAATCATGATCTGTCCTCCCTACAAAAATTAGAATTAAAAAAAAAAAAAATGTATCTAAAACCTCGTTTAATAAGTGATTTTTTTAGTTAAAAAAATAAAAAATTATTAAAAAAATTAAAAAGCTAATAATTTATACTAAAAAGTCAAAAAAAAAATTTCTTTTACTTTTTACACATCTTTTTGTAAAAAATTAAAAAATTATCCTAAACATATTAATTTTTTTATATTATATTTTAACCAAAAAAATCAAAAAAATTACTAAAAAAATTTGTCCCAAAACAAAGCCTAAAAATAAGTTTGGACTTTTTACAATGAAAGAGCGTAATGGTTTTATAGATTCAAATCATGAATCTCTCACTTGTCAACTGTTTCAAGTGAAAACTACATGGACTCATATGTAAATAATATTGTCTATTAAGGATTGACTCCAGGCACATTTGTTTTTAGAGGTAAAATAGAAGAAATTATTAGTGAGGGGATTAAATAAAATTGTATTTGTTTTGATGATAGTTGTTAGTATAGAAATTGTTAAATTATTTTTATATAAAATAATAAAACAAATAAAAAAATAAAAAAATTAAACATTAATGTTCAAAAAAAATTCTCAATATGTAGAAAATAAAAAAATTTCTAATCCCCTCACTATTTTTCTAATATCACCTACACCTCCTCCATCCCAATCCCTCTTCCAACCTCCATCTTAATCCCCTTCTCTATCCTAATCTCTTCCCCAACTTTACAAACAAATATAACACTAAATAACCCTACCTCCATTATAATCTCATTCCATCCTTTATAACCCAAAACAAACGAGGCCTAAGGGACACAGAATTTATGACTGAGTCAATCAAAGAAAACATAAATTAAATAATTAGATTATATATTTATATATTAATCCTTAGGGATTAGCTTAGTGGTACAACTTGATGGTTGGGGATGTGCTCCCTCCAAATCTCAAATTCAACACTTTAGGGATATGCCTGCGGGTTCTGTCAAAGATTTACCCAGTCCTTGTGCAGGGGGCGCTTTGCTTGGGTCCCAAGATTAGTCGATGCATTTGTAAATTGGTCTGGATACTCGATCATAGAAAATGTATATACATATATAATATTTTTAATTTTAATTTAGAGCTTGTTTTGCATGTAAGATATTAGCACACTTTTTTTTTTTAGATCATATTGCCTCTTTACTTTTTTACACATCTTTTCATAAAATAAAATATATATATATATACTTATTTAGATCATCCAAAACAATTATTTAGGATTCAACCATTAATCTATCTTTTCTTTGCTACATAAAATAAAACAAATAAACAAACTGTTATGGATGCTCTGCTTGTCCACATGAACTAATATGATAGATATAACTATACTATAAATTCAGAAAATTATATTGAGAAAAACACATTTATACATCACAATTATTTTGAATATAGTCCGTACCTCACTAATTTTAAATATGCATCATACAACTCGTTTCAGGATAGGTTTCAGAATAACTTTTCATTATTCATCGCATTTCTGAAAAATAATCACAAAAATATTAGATACACAAAATTATAATACAAAAATTACACTGTATAGTTTATGTTGGGGATGTTTGGGAAGTTGGGTTGGTGTTTTTTTTTTTTTTTTGGCTACAATAGTTAATAAAGGTAAAATATGTTAAAATAATCAATAAAATAAAATATCACATTCAAATTATAATCATTTAATTTTTTCTCTCACAATTATCAAATCGATTATAAAAAATAAAAAAATAAAAAAGCCAACTATATCATCCCAAACATAACTTTTTTTAACCAAATTAAAATAATTAAAAAATCAACTAGAAGTTCTAAACTTAACCTATTTATTCAAATGTGACAAGTGAGGATAAATGCTTAATGTGCACCAACTATTTTTATAATAATAAGAAGAAGAATAATAAAAGAAAGAAAGAAAACCCCACAACTTCTTTATATACATACAAGGGACAAATGCAAATGACATCTTGTTTGTGTTGAAGAGAACCTTATACCTTCCGGTATCTTTGACAAATTTAATCTCATCCTCTAGCTTCTTCTCTTCTTCTTTCTTTGTTTGAAGTTTAGGCATTCAAAGGGATTGAATCAAAGGCGAAAAGATTTCAGACCAGATCTGAGCCTATCGATTCACTCATGGAAGATTCTCGATACCTTAGGTTTGACATCATGCCTGAATCTCCATTCACTGAGATAAATTTTCGAAATGATTCTCTTCCCTCTGAAGCCAATGTTCTTCTAGCTGATGAGAATGTGAAGGAAAAATCTTTGGAAACTGATTCTTGTAAAGGATTTAATGATGAAGAAGGGTTTACTTCAAAGGCGAAAAAGGAGGCAGGAAAGGAAAAGAGGTACATAGGGGTAAGGAAGCGGCCATGGGGAAAGTATGCGGCGGAGATACGTGATTCCACGAGGCAAGGAGTGCGTGTATGGCTCGGAACATTTACTACTGCAGAGGAGGCTGCTTTGGCTTATGACCAAGCTGCATTTGTGATGCGAGGCGAATTGGCTCGCCTCAACTTTCCTGCTGACAGAGTCCAGGAATCGCTTCGTGACATGAAGACGATGAAGTCCAGCAGCAGCAGTTGTGAGAATGGTGCGTCCTCTTCCTCCTCCTCCTCCAACTCCCCACCAGCAGCAGCAGCAGCAGAAGCAGAAGCAAATATGTTGGTATTTGAGTTTGAGGACCTAGGAGCTGATCTCTTAGATGAGCTCTTGAGCTCATCTTAAAGTCCTACTCATGAAACTTGACTCAATAATACATCTCTCCTCTCTACTTCCATATCATTCATGCCTATCATACTTGCATATATCTTGCTCATCACCTATTACAACATTACTATATATATATATTGTATATGCTCATCTCATGTCTAAATCAAATAAAGCAATTCTATTATTTCTCCTTGTTATTTTTACCTAAAAAACAAAATTGTATATCTATACCGATTTAAATATAGGGCAATGTTCAAGTGCTCTAGAGAGGGCAATTATGTGGGGGAGATTTCAGATTCAAATTTATGGAGAAACATTGACTTGTTTTTATGGTCTTGATATGCACATGATTGGACTTGTAAGTAGATGCCAACATAGTTTGGATGCACTTTTTAAACTATGATGCAATTTTTACCAGACCTTCTCAATTGTAATATTCCTCCGTTTTAATAAAATTATTCTTTGTTGATAAATAAATAAAAAATGACACACTGACTACTATTTTGTGTAAAATATATATACTGGTTTAGCCACTTAATTAGTATAAATTTTTTTTATAAATTACATTTTTAGTTTTAATGCATTCAATGAAAACATCTTAGTTTTCTCTCATTTCAGAGTCATCATATTCCTATCCAAACTCCAATTTTATGCCTATTTATCTTAGTCTGGAGGAATAAGATGGCTCTGAAATTTAATACATCCAATGAGTACATCTCAGTCCTCTCTAATTTCAATTCTCTCCAAACTCTAATTTCAGAATCATTCTATTCCTCTCCACGCTAATGGTTATCATGGAAAACCTCAAATTTTATGCCTTCTTTACAACCCAAAATTGGGACATTTAATTGCATAAAAGAAATTTTTGTAGAGAATAAAGAAACAATGCTCTATGAATTTCCATTAAAGAATAGAAGAGAAAGATTGTTTGGTTTAAGAGCCTCCCAATTGTTTCAGGTGAAGTTGTGTCTGACAAAAGCAAAATCAAGCTAGATTACTAAAATTTGTAGTTTTTCAATGTTTGATACTGTTCTAGTAAAATCAAAATATCTTATGTAAGTTGGGAATTTTCTAATAAGATAAAGGAAAATGCCAGTGTCTAATCTTTTGCTAATTTTTTCAGAAAGTTCCTTCGCTCTACTATTCTTCTTCCTTTTTGATCAGCTATATTCTTCTTCTTCTGTTGCTTATTATTTCTCTTCCTTATTTATTTATTATTTTTATCACTAAATTTCTTGGTTATGTGTCTGTGTATGTAGAGTAGTTGTTGACATTTTATAGTCCTATAATTTGTTGGAATTTTCGACAAGCTCTTGTATCATTATTGAAAAAAAATTCTACTATATTTGAATTTTTCTTGCAACAAACTTTGGTGAGATTTTCACTTCTACAATGTTTGAGGATTTGTTTCACGTCTTATTATTTGGGGACTTTCATTTTCTCACCCATAGGAGCTTTTCACTTTTCTTCCCATAGATTAGGATAATTATAGACTCCACAATGATTATAAATTTCCTTGGAACTATGAAAGATCTTGACTCATTCACACATTCAAATACATTTTCCCATCATTTTAGACCCTAAATATTTTGGAAAATTTGAAATTACTTTTCCCAACACCCCAATTAGTAAATTTTAAATATTCATTTCTAGAGATGTGAAAACTTCTTAAACTCCTTAAAGACAGAGTTTAAATGCTTCTTCCTCTTTAACTTGAAATCTTCTGAATTTCCAATACTCTTGAAAGAACAATCTTTGTGGCAATTTCTATGGATATGCTTGGCTTCAATTTGTTTTCTTGCATATGCTATTGAATTTCTTTTTCCCACGGGTTTGCGGTGAATCTTCATGTTCTTTCATTTCTTTATGCTTGTTGAATTTTTCTTTTACTTGATCTTGTGGATCAAAAATTTGCTCAATGCTTACACAACTTGTATCAAACATGAATCTCATTACCAAAGTAAATATTTGAGATTTTTAGATTTTCATTATTCATGCTATCATACAATTAGTAGAGAAATCATTTTCTTCTTCAACTTTTTTTTTTGGGTGGTAGGTGAGAAATCTTTCCTTCTTAGCAACTGCATTATGTTATTGCCACCTTTTATAAGAATTGCATTGTCTTGCTTTTCAATTTTCTCTTCATCTTTGACTTACGCAATTTTTTATTCTTTTCAATCCAACATTTTCATCCACTTCATTTCCTTATCTTTTTTTCTTTTTTCTTTTTTTTTAAACTTCTCTTCATTCTTTTCATTTACCATGTCCTCTTCTTTTCCATTTTCACTAACATTTCTACAAAATTTGGACACAATAATCAATTGCTAAAAATATTTTCTCTTAGTTATGAAAAATAAATGAAGTTTTTTTTTTTTTAAATTTATTTAATTTTTTTCATATCTGATTTGGTGACTTCATAAAGTTTCCAAACTCTTCTTTATGTATTGATTCCTTCATGTATCTTCGATGCACTTTATTTTTCTTCTCTATTTGTTAACTTGCAATGGTTTGGGCTTTATAATAATATCACAGCATAAATTGCATGCTTAAAAATATATGCAAGTTTCAGCACTCCAAAAATTATAATTGAAAAAACACAATATTTTCAAAATATGTGATCAATTGAAAATTTATAAGATGGGCTCACCAACTTTGGGGTGCTGAGGTGTTTGTTTTGTTTATTTATTTATTTATTTTGATCAGCAAAGAGAAAGAAACTTCATTGATGAGACATAAAAACTATTACATCAAAGAGAAAAAAGAGAAGGAGGAGTGCAGAAAGCATCAAAGCGAACCAAATCAATCACAACTAGGTTGGTACCGATAAGGCCGCCCAATCATATGCTAGCACAACTTAAGAGTTGGTAAGGAACCAACCACAAATCCCAAAAAACTACCTCATCCATAAAGCACTGACCACACCTAATACAAACCAAGCAAACAATCTACCTGCAGCAGCACCTAGCATTCAAACTACCTAACAACAAAAACAGGACAACATCTGCACTGCCCCCACAAATCACCACCACACTATACACAGTTTTTATGTAGAAATAACTCTACAGCCAATAGGCTCCTCACACCAAAATAACTATACACAGTTTTTATTTATTTGATTGGTTTCTCATCAACTCTAGAGGTGCTAGCAAATGATAGAATAGGCTCTTTGGTGCTAACTTAGTTGGGATGATTTAGTCTATCGTAATACTTTTGCACTTACCTCTCTTTATTGGTATATTTTGTTTTGTACCTTATACTCTATTCTTATATCAATAAAGTCCTTTTTTTGCCGTTCCACCAAAATAAATAAATAAATAAATAAATAAAGAAGAGTGAAAATTGATAAGACTACCTTACCAGCTACGGCTCCAAACTATGGCTCACAAGGTGCAGCTCAAGTTAGTTAGCAGTTAGAGTATGTTAGAATTGGTTTGT
Source organism: Camellia oleifera (assembly GCA_022316695.1). Lineage (NCBI taxonomy): Eukaryota > Viridiplantae > Streptophyta > Magnoliopsida > Ericales > Theaceae > Camellia > Camellia oleifera. The sequence goes on along the minus strand of CM039314.1, from coordinate 122,168,027 downwards.
TAGCAGGTTGTTGCATTGATCTGTTTTACTCATCTGTATAAATATACACTGTATCTTATCATAATTAAATAACAATGAAAGTTTCAATTGTTCATAAAAAATGATCCATTCTTTTCTTTTCTGTAATTGGAATTCACTAGCTATCAAGACAAACTTGATTCTTCTCGAGTAGTTGCTCTATTTTTCTTTGTAAGCCTAGTTTATGATCGCAATGAACAGTAATACCATGTTCGAGTTTTTGGCAAGCTCTGACACCATTATTTGAAAATTGGGGCTTTTGTTTACTCACTCCTGGAAGCTTTTCACTATTCTTCTCTTTCGCTTATACAACTCAACTCATGACACATTCATTCTTACACTAAGATAATTTTATACTCACTTCACAATGGTAGACAACCTTAGACCTTGACTTATTACCAACACAATATGACATTTTCTGCATCATTCAAAATATTTTGAAATTAAGTTTTCCAACATAATTATTGAAATGTCTAGAGCTTAAATACATATACATTTTGATCTAATAAACATTCTTTGTGCTATTATTCCTACTACCATTGGCAGTTTTTTCTCACTATTATTTTTTTTTACTTCCCATTTCTTTGATATTATTTTGGGGAGTTTAGAATTCTCAAGTACAACTCTTGTTTATATAAGCCTCACTGTCTAACTCACTCTGTAACTTCCTATCTAACAAACTCAAGTAGGCTGATGCTGATGCATATGTTGATGCACTTGATCTTCTTTAGCTTTAGCTAGAGCACTCTCTGATGTGATGATATACCTATCAAAAATTAGAACTCGGAAGATGAAATAAAAGGAAACACATATTTTAAAAGTCATACGAATATTTTCTCTTTAATCTTTTTATTTTTCATTTTTTTGTCATTTTCTATATTTTTCATTATACTCCTAGTAATGAAGCAGACCATTTGGATAAAGCTAGCAAAATGCATGATATTAAAGTTTCTAGCTAATTGAATATCAACTGGAGACTTTCTTTATCTCTTTTAAGATTCTTCTTATATTTTGATATATTTTTATGAGACAACTAATTATTTAATGTATAATGTACTAATTTTTGTACTTTCTAATAAAATAAAATTAAAAAATATATATATATATATATATCAGCTTGTTTTAATGTTGGTTGAAATATTAATCAAAAAAATTTCACATGGACCTTGTTTTTTCACTTAGTTGACTTTGGTACCCGCAGGTGGCCCTAGGCTATATATGTGTTGAATCTGAGTAGATGGTGGGCTTGTGGATGTTCCCATCCTAATGCATTTTGATGTGACTCATATAATATCTGATTTGGCTGGAGGAAATAATAATATATCTACAATCTGAAAATAATAATATAAATAATAGATATAAGTGTATATACAGGGATATAGAACCACTTTTGCAACTCAGCAGAGATAGTGACATGTTTTACTAATGGTATCATTTATTTATGGACAAATTACATGATATTTCATGTATTTATTTATTTATTTTGGTGTCAATTTATTTCATATAGTTTTAATTTGATTTTAAATTTTAAATTTTGTATCAGTTCAGTCCAATCAATAATACCTATTAAGACAACACGTGACCATTTTCCAAAGAAAAAATGTGTATTGTAGACAACACGTGACCATTCTCCTGTCGAATAGCTTTCCTTTCTCAACCTTCTTGTCGTCATCAATGTGTTTGATTTTAGTTTGTAGATAATTATACCTCAATTCTCATGAATAATAAAAACTAGATGCCATCAACAATTAATAGGGATCATGTTTAAGGTCTATTTTCATATTTATATGTTCTTATATTGTATCTAGCTAGATTAGAGTCATTAGACTGATGTCCAATCTTAAATCTTTTTTTATTTTTTATTTTTTGCAGTAGGAGATATTTATAATATAAAAAGTATTGCATCCAAACAATTATAGTCTAACAATTAAAGAAACCCAACAATCAAGAAAGATTGCCATAATTACAAAAAAATAACATAACATAACATAACAAAAAAGCACATAATAGCAGAGAAAAATTATAAAATTTTGCTTTTGGTGCAATGATTGACCTCAGATCTCTAGATAGAACTTCACATAGATGACCAACTGAACTAACCCAACTAAAAAAAAAAAAAAAAAAGTCACCCACTCACCATACATTTGCTCTCATTGATAAGTCAGCTTCAACTTCAGACTCATCTGCTTTAGCTTCAGACTCTGCTTCAGCTTCAGCTTCATCTACATCTATATCAGCTGCACCTGATGCATCTGCTACCAATGTTATATCTGGTTTATATGACAGTTGCAGGACAGCTATTGGTATGCATAATAAGAGACCAGTACAAGCATATGGTCTGTGCACATGAGATCATTTGTATCTGTACTGTAACAACTTTACAACTACTTTTCAATTGATGCTGTAACTGATTCTTGTAACTAATTCTGTAACAAACTTAGTTAGAGCAAATCTTATATCTGTCTATATAAATGAACTCGTGTAAGGTGAAAGCAAGATACTAATAATAAGAAAGATATTTTTTAGTTCTCTCTCTCTACATATCATTCTCTCTTTCTGTTGTCATTATGGTATCAGAGCATCTCTAAGCTCTCACGAGCAACAATGGTGATCCAAACTAACAAGTCTTCCATGGCCGATTCATCAAGTACTACTGGTTCATCTGAGAAGACATCATTACCTTCTAATGTGCTTCTACTTGTCTCCAATCTGAATTCTCTGATAACAGTGAAACTTGAATCAACAAATTATTTCATCTGGAGGAGTCAGATTCAGAATTTTTTTGAAGCTACAGAACTTTTTGGTTTTCTTGATGGATCTATGATCTGTCCTCCTTCTACAGTTCTTGACTCCAACAATCAAGCTGTTACTAATCCTGAGTTTTTGAAATGGAAACTCATTGATTCTTGTCTGCTTAGTTGCCTCATAGCCACGCTTACACCTTCAATCTATTCATCCGTTCTTCATCTAAAACGTCGCACAGAGTTTTGGTTTGCTCTTGAGAAGCGTTTTACTTCTCTGTCCAGATCACATATACACCAGCTCAAGAACAAATTAAGTACAGTCTCAAAGAAGACAAAGTCTATGGAAGTTTATTTTCAAGAAATCAGAGATCTTGTTGATCAATTAGCATTGGCTTGTTCTCCTATCTGTGATGAAGACCTGATTCTTCTAGTTCTTAATAGACTTCCTGAGGAGTATAATGCGTTTAAAACTGCTATTTGTGCGAAATCTGAAATACTTACTATGGATGAGTTGTGTGCTCTACTTTGTTCTGAGGCTACACATGTTGAACACTATCATAAATCTGGCAGCTCCTCTGATCTTACTGTTGCCTTTGCTGCTACACATGGATCTAACATTTTACCTCAAGGCTCCTCTGTTTCTGGTTCTCCACAAGATTCCTCTGGTTCTACCTTTACTAAGAACTTCTCCTTTCACAACAGAGGTGGTCGTTCTTCACAATATCAATATTGTGGAGGCAGATACAACAATAATCGAGGTCGCAGAACTGGAAGGCCTCAAAGCTACGGTTTGATCTATCAAATCTGTGGTAAAGGAAACCACTCAGCTCTTGAGTGTAGAAATCATATGAATCCATCTTTTCAACCTGTGTTTCCTTCATATACTGTGAATCCTAATGCTAGTCCTCCTAATTTCAAGGCCTATACTGCTTCAATACTTGTGAATTCAATTTCATCTTCTCCTCCATGGTATGTGGACTCTGCAGCCACATCTCATCTTACCTATGACTTGAGTAATCTTCAACTTTATCAACCTTATCAAAGTTCTGATTAGGTCATGATTGGTGATGGTAATACACTTCCCATTCACAATTCAGGCACTGGTATTTTGCCTACTCCTTCTTTTCACTTCAAACTTAATAATCTTCTTCATGTTCCTCAAATATCTTCTAACTTGTTATATGTTCATCGATTGACTTCTGATAATAATTGTTCTATTACCTTTAATGATAAGTCATTTGTTGTTCAGGACAATTTCAGCAACAAGGTGCTCTGTAAAGGTTCATACTCTAATGGACTTTACCATTTTCCTTCTTCATTTTCTGCTGCTCCTAAAGCTTTTTCTGTACCTAATTCTCTTGTTACTACTTGGCACAAAAGATTAGGGCATCCATCTTCTGATATTTTTCATACTATGTCAAATAAATGTGTGTAGACAACCCATTTTTGACCGACCTTAAGACTCAAACGTCACCAACTGAGCACTCGGTGATGTCACATGTTGTGCTCGTTCTGAAGTTGCGGAGTCACGGCTGCGAGCCTTGCCTCCAGACTTCCGGACTTTTTTATGCTTTGCCTCGGTTTGCGAACTAGGCCCCGTTTTCTCCGTTTTCTCCTCCTGAAGGGAGGGAGAGGTCTCGTAAACCATCGCTCAGTGGCCGTAGGTTACGTTTCGTGGTCGTAGGCCATTTTTCCCGTTTGGAGCCCGGTTCTCGATTTTTGGAGCCGTCGGCCGTGTGCCTCAGTTCGGGACCGCTTAACCACCTCTATTTGCTCCGGTTTTTGGCATCCACGTTGTTTCCTTCCTTTTGAGGGACACTGTGGCCTGAGAGACCAACTTCATGGTCGAGCGCCACCTCTAGTGCTTAACAGCTTGTTTTCGGGGCCCCAGGCCGTGCGTTTTGGCCTTCGAACCTTCGTTTTACATCGGTTTGGGTTCATTTTTGGCGAAGACCTTATTTTCATTGTTAGAAAGGTTGTAGAAGGGTGGGAGGCCAGCAATTGTTCTGAAGACCAGCTTTATTCCTTCATCGCTCTTTATCGCCCGTTTTCTTCACTAGAAAGCTGACTTTTTCCATTCCCGGGTCACTTTTCTGACTTTCCACCACACCATTGTGTTGTATACACCTGGGAGGCCACCAATATGGATAGGCTGACCAACAACTCTTCCTGACCCTTTTGAACCCCTCTAAAAAGTTGGTTTTTCTCTCTCTTGAGTTACATTTTCTGGTTTTTCTCCACATAGTTATGTTGTACTCACCTGGGAGGCCACCTTTTTGGGATGGCCGGCCAACAATTGTTCTTGAACCTTTTGCACCTGGCTGGCCGGCCAGCTACCTGAACCTCTTGAACCTGGCCGGCCATTCTTCTCTCTCCCGGTGCATGACAGTTGTGCCAGCTGTTTTGCACTAGACCCCTGCCCGGGGGACTGCCCTTTTGGGGGGGAAATTTGAATTGGTTTTTTCCCACCCTTTTTCCTTGGCCTCTCCTCTATATAACCAGCACCCCTCCTCCATTTCTGAGGGTTACAAAAAACCAGCTGAAGCTTCTTGCATACAACCCTCCATCTCTCTCTCATCCAAGCTTAAAACCACCTTGTTCTTGCACTATTTGCCCTACAACCTGTAGACGTCCCCGAACGCCCCAGGAGGGATGAGTCCCGTTCCATTCGATTTGGGCTCACTACAGTTCAGGACTCAAATGTCACGGTTCTTAATCTGAACCAAAGAGTCCAAATCTGGCAAATCGTTTTGAGAAAATAGATTTTTGAAAGAAGTGCCAAACATGGACTGCTTTGCCAGATACAGAGTCGCTACCTAAATATTTTATTTTTGGAAAATTTAGGAATCCCTGACTCGTTGCCTAAGGCCACGTGTCCGTCATCACCAAAGTTGCCTCGGCTCGGGAACTTGGGTACGATTGAGGAAGGTCACTTTGTGGGCACCCTCGCTTGCTCGATCAAAGATCGGCCTCTACTAACCATGATATTTAGTTTTGAAAACATTATGCATTCTTATTCCGGTTATTAGCCTAGATTTACTATGTGATGCGCACAACATACAAGTATAGACTAGATCGCCTGAATTGGAACAAAACGTTTCATGTTTGTTTTTTGAAAGATGGTTTGCTACCTACAAGTAGGCTTAAAATGCAGATTTTGCCACCCTCGGATGGGCTTAGAAAAGATGGTTTTGCCACTATCTAGTGGGCTTAAAACTCACAGTCAATGCATTGTTCCAATCCAAATAACTTAACATTTACCCACAGGCATTCAGGCAGTTATATCACATAAGCAAATAGCCTCATGGTAAGCATGTTATCATGGCAGTCACTCACACACATGCAAGGATGCTAAAGCGTAAAAACTCACTGAGTACTCCAAGCCAAAACATAAGCTAATTAGAAATCCATGCATGATCCTAACTATACAGAAATGCCTAATGCAACACATACAGGAATGCAACTAAGATAGGCTCGGCTATTCTAAACATAGCATATGGAATGCTACAGCTAACAAGTATTCAACTTGGAATTGAAATACAATGTAGTGAGTTATGATGCGCCGAGCTCGGTGCATGCAAAACAGATGAACGAATACAAACATGCTATCATGCTGTATGCTAATTGAAACATGACCTATTCTAACCATCATAAGCTGGTAAATAAAAGGAAGAGAAAGACGTGGGATTGGAAGACATACATCGCACGCACGCACACACACACTTATTACAATTGTGCCCTCGCTCGGAGGGTCCAAATAAATAATATATAGTCCCAAATAAATAATACAGTCCCAATAAGTACAAAATCCTAATTAATTAACAACTTAATCTAGGAAAGCAATAAATGGCATGCAAATCCATGGACCGCCTCGGCTCTGTTCCAAATGATGAATGATGCATGCTCGGGTTGCTTGGTGCAGAAATCCATTGCGATGCCCCTATTTGCCTCTGTTTGCAATTAATCCCGGAATATTGCACGAAGCCCCAAAAGATTGCCGGTTTCTGATTTGCTGCAACAGAGAGTAGGAAAGGGGCATGACAAAGTGTTTTTACATATGTATGCATGACTACTCTTCAGGGAGTGTAGTCCTCGATCCTCGTGCCACCAATCACGCATCTCGATGCATGATGGCCGAGGAGTCAAATTGCACGACTCAATATGGAATGAATGCACATGAAAACATAACAAGGCTTGGACTCCATCATGGATAATCCGGAGTGTCGGCGACAGGGAATTGAGACACGTTCCGTCACTCGGAGTACGAAACGTCCCTCGTTTCCCTTGCTCGGGCTAACTCCTACCCCAAACACAATGCAATATGCATGACATGCATGAATGCAACTAATATACAACCTAGCATACACAATGCTATGAAATGGCATACACAATGCTTGATCTAACACGGCATACACAATGCTCTAACATGCAACCTAGCATACACAATGCTATGAAATGAAATGACATACACAATGCATGATGGACTTACACCAACATGAGTGGACCTCAGCCACACTCACATCAGCGGCCATGAGATGAAAATGAGACACTCGAGATGCGTGTACACATGCACGCAAACCGAGGACCGATCCTAAGGCACAAATGCCACTCTAACAAGGCATGGCAAGGCATGAAATATGGCATACAAACATGCAAATTCCAACACTGAAATGTGATGTAAAACGACCCCGAAACATGGAAACATGGCACCTGATGCATGGAATGGTCCCGAAACACAAAACTAGGCACATGCATTGGCCTATAGCTATACAAAGCATGCATTATTTGATCATGAAGCATAAAGACAGAACCAAGGCAGTCCCAAAACATGAACATTTCTAGTTCAAAGAATGGCCAAAAGATCCTAGCAAGATGGACTAAAATAGCATGCAACTTTGACTAGCAAACATGATTTACATAGCATGTATATGAAGTAAGTGAGAACTCATAAAACTAGAAAAAAAAATCAGTGAATAAAACATGCCAAAACATTTCCAAATAACCTCTGAAATCCAACCAACACATGCACAAATGATGGGTTCTTTTAGAGGGCATACAAAGGGGTTATTAAGCACATGCATCAAGGACACTTAGCATGGTACAAAAAACTCTGAAAATCAAATATGATTGCTCTAAAACTTACCAAATTGGCCCTGAAATCAGTCAACAAGGCATGCAAGATAGGGCCTCTTTGGAAGGCCAAAAAGACCATCAAACAAAACAAGGTGAGAGGGGGTCACCCCCCTCTGATTTTGAGGCTCAAAAATGCATCAAAGCCACTAAAAATCCACTAAATTTCAGTGTCTAAGAGGCCAAACCATGTCCAAGCAAGTGCTCTAACGTATAGCCCTAATCATAAAAGAATGAAGCATGCATAGGGGAAGATGTCCCCAAACAGAGAATAGGCCTTAATAAAACATGAAGATGATGTCAAGACAAGACTATTTTTAGTTTAGGTCGAGGTCCAAAAGGGCTCACAAATAAGGCTAATGTATCATGCAAAAATTGTCCTAAAAGAGAGATTAGAGACAAGGGACAGTAGATTGCCTCAAACAGTAAAGAGTCCTTCAACAAAGTTGAAGAGGGGCTCAAAACAAGACACTTTACAGTTTATGAAAAGTCACTAAAATAATCACAAGTAGGGCTAAAATATCATGCAAAAATAGGCCTACAAAGAGAGATAGGAGACAAGAGATAGTAAAAGACCTCAAACAGCAAAGAGTTCTTAATCAAACATGCAGAGAAACTCAAAATATGATCTTTTTCAGTTCAAGAAAAAGTCCAGAAATGCTTGCAAGTATGGCTTATAAATGAAGCAAAAAAATGCAAGTTTAAGGGAAATAGGTGTTTACCCTTGAAGAGCAGCAAACCAGCAGCTTTTGGACCAAATTTCTAAGCTTCCAACCTCTTCAAATGTCCTCCAAGGTGCTGGAATGAGTGATGGAGGTGTTGTGCTATGGATTGGTGTGTAAATGGTGAAGAACCAAGGTGTTTGGAGGCTTGGATGAGAGAGAGACGAAAAGTTGTATACAAAAGCTCAAAGAGGATTTTTTCTAACCCTTAATCATGGAGGAGGGGTGCTGGTTATATAGAGGGAGAGGCCAAGGAAAAGGGGGAAAAAAACCAATTCAAATTTTCCCCCAAAAGGGCAGACCCTCGGACAGTGGGTCAAGTGCAGAATAGCTGGCACAGCTGGAACACACTCAGGAGGGCAAAAATGGCCGACCAGGTTCAAAAGGTTCAAGTGGCCGGCCGGCCAAGCAAGGTGGCCGGCCGACTAGTTCAGGTGGCCGGCTGGCCAGGTCAGAAGGGTCAAGGTGGTCGGCCACTCCATAAGATGAAGCCCCAGAAGTTAGCTTTCCAATGCCGTAAACCTTGCATCAAAATTCCTTCTGTGCAAAAAGTTATGCCTGTTTTGGTGAAGCCGCGCAGATTCGGTTCAAACAAATTTCAACCAACCATATCTCCTCCACCCGGACTTGGCTCTAGGATATTTTTGAGTGAAAAATGAAGCCCCAGAAGTAATATTTCCAACGGTGGTGGCCTCATATCTTAATTCCTCCTGTGCAAAGAGTTATGCTCGTTTCGGTGAAGCCGCGCAGATGTTTTCCTCCTTCCCGGATTCATGCTGAATCACTTTTGACCAAAAAAGCTAGTTTTTAAGAAAAATTGCTGGCCTCCCACTCTCCTACAACCTTTCTAACAATGAGAATAAGGTCTCCACCAAAAATGAACCAAGACGGATGCAAAACGGAGGTTCGGGGGCCGAAACACGTAGTTCGGGGCTCCGAAAACAGGCTGTTAGGTACCAGAAGTGGCGTTCGACCACGAAGTTGGTCTCTTAGACCGCAGTGTCCCTCAAAAGGGAGGAAATAAGGTGTATGCCAAAAATCAGAGCAAACGGAGGTGGTTAAGCGGTCCCGAACCGAGGCACACGGCTGACAGCTCCGAAAAATCGGAAACCGGGCTCCAAACGGGAAAAATGGCGTACGACCACGAAACGTAGCCTACCGCCACTGAGAGATGATCTACAAGACCTCTCCCTCCCTTTGGGAAGAGAAAACGGAGAAAACGGGACTTGGTTCGCAAACCGAGGCAAGGTACAAAAGAGTTTGGAAGTCCGGAGACAAGGCTCGCAGCCGAGACTCCGCAACCTCAGAACGAGCACAATATGCGACATCACCAAGCGCTCAATCGGTGACGTCTGAGTCTTAAGGTCGGTCAAAAATGGGGTGTCTACAGTTGCCCCTCTTTGACAGAACTCGAAAGTCAAGAAGTGACGGGAGTGAATGTCAAAGCCTAGAGACGACCCATTTTTGACAAAGCCGAAGACTTGGACAAACAAACAAAATATAGACAAATAAACGGTTGCGCCCGCGGGCTGCCTACGTATCCCTTTACAAGGAATCAAACCAGCGTAGTTCAGGGGCAGGATGCAAAATGATATGTAGAAAGATTTTGATAATTGGACTTATACGCTACGCGAAGCCGGTTTAAAAATTGAGGATTTATGCAATGCACTGTAATGTAGTGGCTAAAATGCAATGTAATAGCTAAGAGGTGAAGGTACTATATAAGGGCAATTGGCAATGACTTACCTCATGCCGTTGGGGATCTTTCGCTTCTCCTTGGTTGAACTGCAGGTACTACTTTTCTCCCTGACTATGGTCGCAGCTTTCCCTATTCTCCAACAGGGTGACAGACTAGGTTGGTTCAGTATCCAGAATTGAGGCGCATACACATGCTATCTCAATCTATGGGGTTGCCATACAGATTTTAAGCCGAGGATATACCCCTGGGTATTTAAACCAGACTTTAGTCTCGGAAATCCAGAACCTTTGCGTTCTAGGCATGAGCCGTTCGAACTCTAGTTTCCACCGTCTCAGTTGGTCTCCTAGGAACTCACTGAAAACACAGGCAGGTGGCTATACCAGACCACTGGAAGTCGTTCGGGCATGACAAACACCAAAGGAATTGCACCTTTAGAGGATTTAAGGTCTCCTAGACTAGAAAGTGCACGAGATGGTGCGAATAAATGCAAGTGCGATGCGCAAAACAGCGCGAATGATGATGCAGGATTTAAGGTCTCCTTAGACCGGAGGATTTAAGGTCTCCTGGACCAGGTGAGTGCACAAGACAGTGCGAACTAAAGGTGCACAAAACAGTGCGAGTAGGGTGAATGCACAAAATAGTGCAATGCTAAAGGTGAGGTGCACAAGATAGCGCGATAAAATGCATGCACAATGCAAGTAATGGTCACGGCGCAAGATAGCGCGATGCAATACACTGACAAGTGCAGGTGAGGTGCGCAAGATAACGCGAATGATACAATGTACAAAATAGTGCTATACGCTAAACAGCGCAATTGATTTGAAATGTACAAGGTAGTGCGATGTGATATGTGAAGCACAAAATAGCGCGATGAATGTAATGCCCAAGACAGTGCGATGGAGGTGTGCAAAATAGCGCAAATGATAAACTGCACAAAACAGTGTGATTGTGGTGCGCAAAATAGTGCGAGTGATAAACTGCACAAAATAGTGCGATGCGCAAAATAACGCGAATGTAAACTGCACAAAACAGTGCGATGGAGGTGCGCAAAATAGTGCGAATGATAAACTGCATAAAACAGTGCAATTGAGGTGCGCAAAATAGCGCGAATGATTAGAAATGCACAAAACAGTGTGATACGCTAAACAACGAGAGTGATTAGAAATGCACAAAACAGTGCGATACGCTAAACAGCGCGAGTGACTTGAAATGCACAAGACAGCGCGATACGCTAAACAGGGCGAGTGATTTGAAATGCACAAGATAGTGCGAGTGAGATACAACCACAAGATGCACAAGACAGTGCTGGTGAGATACAAAGTGTAAGTGCACAAGACAGTGTGGGCGAGATAAAATGCACAAGAAAGTGCGATAAAATGCATCTTCTATGCAAGTATGGGGGCATTTTCCATGTAAAAGATATGAGCATTTTCTATGCAAGTATATGCAATATTGAAAGCAAGCATATTCTATCCATGAAACAAGCAAAGCATATTCTATGTGGAATAGAAAGCAAGCATATTCTATGCATGAAACAAGCAAAACATATTCTATGCGGAATCGAAAGCAAGCATATTCTATGCATGAATCATAACGATGCGCGGCACGCATACAACAATAGTGCATATGAAAGTTCACATTCCATGCAATAGAGGAGCATCAAATATGTACTCTGGTGCCTCTGATTTGCCTCTTAGAGGACTTCGCAACTCACTCAGCTCAAAAAGGGCACACCATGTTCATATTGGCGAGAGATAACATCTGCATGTGAAACCCCCGGGTGCTGCTTGGACTGACATTCTGACTTGAAGCAGGCTTACACTTGGGGTCAAGATACACTCATACTCCAGAGAAACAACGAGGCCTGAGAAGGTGCGCCTGGAATGTAGTCTCGGATTTTGCTAAAGTTGAAACATGCTAAGATGCTCCAAAATTTCCCTATTTTCTTTTGCTTTGCAGTCTGGAACCTAAATAGCTTCAGATAGGTCCTTGTTTTACTATTATGACATGACCTGGGTTGAACCTTGCGGCTTTACGAAAGAACTGATCCTTTTTTGCACAAATGTGGAGAATGACACGGCACTCTGTGCACAAAACGATTTTTGAAATTGAAATGAGAAAAGGGTTCTCAACCGGGTATTGAGCCTACAACTGACCACAGCCAAAACGACTCAACAATGGAAAATAAAGGTAGAACGACCTAAACACAACTCAACAAAGGAAAAACATGGTAAAATGACCTAAACGCATTTGTTGACACTCAAACGACTTAAAACAAGAAACGAGACAAACAAAACGCACAAACACAACACTCAGCTGTGTTACAAAGGCGAGAGACCTCTCGGTGCACGAGGAGCCAGTTTCTCCGGGTATTGTTTCCCACCATTTCTCATTTGTGATTCTCACATCACTCGGCCCTCAAGCTCTGTTTTTCTGAAAAAGTCCGTTCCTCACTTTTTCTCTCAGCGCACACCTCTCTATTCTTCAATCTTTCATTTTAAATCCCTCTCCTGGATGGTTGATGGATAAACAGAAAGTTGTGGGCTCTTGCCCCTAGCATTCCGCTAGATTCTTCTTTTTCTGCACACAGCAAGTGAGTTTCTCCCACAGAGGGGCTGTGCTACAACTGGGTGTGTAGCAAATCTGCAGCCGACATCGGTTGACGATGCTCTGCTGGGGAGTTTGGACGTGATCAGATCTGTCCAGATGAGGGAGTGGAATATCTTGATCCATTCCAGTTTGTGCTTCGCACTTGGCTTGATACCTCGTTGCTCGGAGGTTGAGAGAGCTTTCAGCCCTTTTGCTGTTAACTTCAGTTGTGCCCTTTTCTGGCAGGTAGAGAGCCCTTCTTGGCAAGTATTGTGGCAATGGGGAAAAGAAAGAACACCTGACTCAACTGTGCCCCTAATTCATTATTTCGACCATTTTTTTTTTTTTTTTTTTGTTTTTGGCTTTCTACTAAGACAATTTTGACCAAAATGAGAGTTAGATTAACATGCTTGTTCAATTTTGTAATTTAAAATCATGCAAGTTAGGCTGTGAGTACTGAAAATTTTCTCTTTTGGGGTCCAAGAAATGGTCCAGTTTTGGAAAAATGGAATAATTTTTGAGAGAAAATTAGTCAACCTCATTAAAAATTCTCAAAAACTAATTTTGCAAATGGCCACTACTCAACGAGCACGGAACCCACTCTTGAGATGCACAACTTTAGATCGGAAGGAAAATTGCCCCCCTGCTTGAAGAGAGCTTCCTAGCAATGGAAAGTTGCCTCTTGTTTGAACGGCACCGCAGCGTATTGAATGGCAACGGAAAGTTGCCCCTTGTTTGGATAGCACCACGGCGCATTGTAGTCAGTCCTCAGAGTGACGAACACAACCAAATTCTCAGATTCAGAGAAAGCAAAGATGATCAAAACCATTACATGGACACAGTCGAATTTTGAAGTGTTTTACGGCTGGACTTCAGAATGAAGTTGCCTACGTATCCCAAAAATGAGAATCAAGCCTCACGTAGTTCGGGGTTAAGGTACACTCGGGTATTTAACCTCTCCTTTTTATGCTCTACCTTTTGCCAAGGCGCCTATTGCGGGTTTTCAACCTTGCGAGCTTTGTTTTTCTTCTTTTCGATTCCTTTTTTTTTTGTTCTTTTCTTTGCATTTTTTTCCCTCTTTTTTTTTTTTGTTCTTTTGTTCTTTTCTCTTTTTTTTTTATTCTTTTTCTTCTTTTCGTGCTCTAACTTTTGCTTGGGCCGCCCTTCCAGGTTTTCGGCCCAGCGAGCCTCTCAAGGGTAAAAGTGTAGCTTTGTCCATGTTAGATGGTTTTGAGATCCTGAAGTCATCTGAATCCTGAAGATTGGCTGCTGTTCGCTGACGATGCAGGAGTCCTTCCAATGGGGGGCCGAATTTGCCCCTAGTGTTGTGGATAGGAACTTGGTGACTCATCTTTGACTCTTCGAGCGCATCTGACATTTTTTCCCCTTGTTCGGGGGGGAGGGGGGGCGGCTTTTGATTAGCTTCGCAAGCTTCCTTTGATCACATCTGATATTTTTGCCCCTAGTTCATGGGCTGCTTCTAATCCGGCCACACGGGCCTTACATTGTGGTTGACCGTTGAACATTCTGAGTTAAGGTTCAAGATTCAAAAACAAAGGGGGATCGAGTCTCGAGGTTAAGAGCGATCGTAAGCTGCACGATCTCAAGAGCGATTCCACACAAGTATTCGCAGGATCGCGCAAAAACATTTTTTTTTTTGAAATCTTTTAAGAAAGCGACTAATCGCTCGTGTGGAAGACGATGTGAAACCAATCTATATCAAGACAGGATCTTTCTCAGTACTCACATTAACAAACATGATCTCATTCATTAAGGGCTTAGCATGCCTCTCTTTTTCTCAATTGATGAAATTTTTGCAAATCCCAAGGAATTCCTTCCTCTTTGTTTTCACCGCAGTGTTCAAAAAGTTTTGAAAAACTTAGGTCAATGCAATAATTTCGAGGCACAGAAGAGTAGGTGAAATGCACCGCCGTTTCATTCAAACTTCTAGCACAACTGGCACAAGGCAGAAGTAAACACAAGGATGTGAAAATCACTGTTGTTTCATTTCAGATTTGTTGGCACAACCGGCTCCGTGGCAGAAACGACTCAAGACAAAACAAAAAGACAAACACAAAACAAGATAGTGATGTCCGAGGTAACACCCCTGAAATCACCCGACTCCAACAAAATAGGACTGACTCGATACAACAAGACAGACCCAACTGACTTAGTAAGAAAAGACTGACTCTGTACAAACAACAAGACTGACCCAATACCCGAGTCAGAAAGTACAAATTAACAACATTTGCAAATGTGCTCAAAACAGTGCATGCCATCCACCATATCTGGAGTAAACTGAGCGCCATCTACAGGCGGTTCATCCCCCGATCACATGGTCACATTATCCCCCAAGTTCACTGATCCAGTGCCGATAGACTTTGCAGGACCTGACGCGAAGATAACCTTTTTTATCAATCAGATCTTGTATTTCATAGTGAAGACGAAGACATATGTTAGTGTCATGGCCAGCTTGTTGATGAAAGACACAGTACTTCGTCGGGTTGTGGGAGAGAGGAAGTTTATTCAGTAATGGCCGTGGCTCTAGGGGCTTCAGATGCCCCTTTTCGATCAGGACCCTCAGGGCCGTTGACAGAGACATGTCCAGTGGGATGAACACCCTCTGGCCCTGAGGTGGGTATTTGGCAGGTTGTGAGCTGGTTGTGTTGGATGTACCAGTGAAAGGGTGGGTAGGTGCTGACTTTTGATGATCTCTTCTGAGTGTAGGATTGGAGCTGAAAGGGGTGTTTCTGGTACAACATCTCTTATCTCGGCTTGCCCCTTGATTCAGACTACCCCCAACTTGAGTGGCAAAAGTATCATCTACAGTTTTTGCAACAACTGCGAGCACTTGCTCTTTGTTCAGTCCCTCGGCTTTCAAAGCCTCAACAACCAACAGAAGATGTTCATGGGGATCCATGTCTGCCCCTATCTTGTTCTTTCCACTCGCCTCCACTTTGCCAAGGGATTGGCACTCCTCAAATGCAGCCCGTTCCAAGACTGGGGAGCCTTTTGATATGAACTCCCTGGTATGTGATGTGGTTGATGACGGAGCCAATGTCCCGGAGGCCAAATCTGTCACAGTTCTCTGAAGATCTTTGATCATTCTCTTCAGCTCAGAAGTAGTGGGTTCACGGGTTTGAGATGACTGAGGTTCAGGTACACCCATCATGCATAAGTCCATGCTTTCTGGGATAAACACCTCAGGCTTGGGTAGATGGGCTGGGGTGATGTATATGCTGGGGTCATAGGTGGATGGCTGTATATGGATAAGATTGAGGTAGGCAGGAGATGTTTGGTCATTGGGGTCTGAGGGTGGAGCTATCGTCTGGTTGTCGATGAGATTTTGGACCTCATGACGAAGGCGGTAGCAATGGTCGGTGCCATGACCGCGCTGCTGATGGTACACACAGTACTTGGAGGGGTTATGTCTGGCTGGGAGTGGATCAGGCAGAGGTTGAGGATCGAGGGGTTTGAGATACCCTCTTTCCATCAAGACTTTTAGTGCCCTAGTTAGGCTCATATAGAGAGGGGTGAAAGTTCTACCCTGAGCTCGGGCTAGGCCGACAGTTTGTAGGCTTGGTTTGGCAAAAGGGTTGGTTGTGGCAACTGTATTGATTTCTACTCCCTGAAATCACCCTCCTTGTCGCTTCACTTGTTCTGGGAATGATCCCACTGTTGAACGCATTCTCGATATGAACCCCTAGTTCATGCAAACTTTTGAAAGTGAATAGCGGAGCGACTATCAACTTTTGCAACATATCATGCTCGAGGTTTCGCACCATCATCTGCACTTGATCCCTCTTAGAAGGGCGACGATCTGTCATTTGTGCTGCCTTTGCTCTCCACCTCGCAATGAATTCCACAAAAGGCTCTGTTGGGTTCTGGCGAGTTGCTTCAAGCTCTTGGATGGTCATTTCAACTTGGGTATTGTAGGAATACTGATCGACAAAGGCCTCAGCCAGTTCTTCCCAGTTTTGCTTCACTGCATCCTCCAACTTCGCATACTAAGTGGCTGCTACACCCGACAGGGTTCTTCCATACAGAGAGAGTTTCTGTGGCTTAGTCAGACCCATCGGCTTCAGGATATCCAAGAAAAGCTGGATATGTACCATAGGATCTCCAGACCCGTCGAAACGGTCAATATATGGCATTTTGAATCTATCTTGGAGCCGTACGGCAGCCTCGGTGTACCCATCCTCAATGTCAGGAATGGAGTTAAGGCCATGTGCCTTTTTGAATTGCTTCTCAAGGTTTGCAATTTTCACTGCGGTCAGATCGAGCTCATTAACATCAAGGGGATAAAGCCTCTCATTAGGCTGCACCAAGGGTCTGAAAACTCGGGCTTGAGCCAACCCTTCTCGAGGATCTGGACCCTGCAAATCTTCAGCTGGCGGAAGTGGGTCAAAGTTCGGCTGGGGTCCCAAAGCTAGATGTGAGGTAGATGCCCCAGGTGGGCGCTGCGTTTCAATACTGGTCTCAACCTGCATGGCAGTTCCCTGATTTAGCGCTGCTATCACGGCCACAAATTCTTCCGAACCCTGTGCCATCACGGTCTGCTGAGTCTGAACAAAGGTGATGTGACTGGCGACTGACGGATCAGATGAACCGGTGAGCCCTGATTGGCCTTTCTTTGCCTTGCCTCAGCAAAAGAACACCGGTTTCCCTTGAATCGAATTTCTAACCTAAGAAAGTCTATCAGCACTAGTCCAATGTACCCAGGGGATATCGAAGCCTTTTGAAGCAATAGTTCCAGGACTATCAAGCAAAAGAGAAAACATACAGTATCTCAGCCTGATTTTACCAAAACAGATATGAGCATAACAGGATGACTGTACCCTCTACTGAATTCTGCCCCAAAATTCGGCCTGTAAACTGTTACCCACAGGTAAACTGAATCCCAAAATACTGAATTGGTGCCCGCAGGCCTGATGCCCAAACTTGTAAACTGATACATGCATTTCTGTAGAGACGCACTCTAAAAGCACATAACAGATAAGTGAGAGCCAAAACACCCCTATGTTGGGGTAGGGTTTCCCTGTCCTATTTTGTCAGGAGCTAGGGTTTCACTACGTACGCAGCGGTTTCAAACAACCTATCGGGTAAGCAACCGGTCCTAGCTTAGAATGGTCGCTACGGATTCCGAATATGCACTAGGTCGAATGGTCACAAGGTGCCCCGGTAAAACCAGGGTTTGTGTTCCTATACTGGCAGAGCCCGTAACCGGTAAGCCTTATGGCATGCAGCCTCCGGCAAACTGCTCAGGAATAGCAGATGGCAAACACGGTGTCCTAGGCGCACCAATGCATATGCAATGCAAAGAAACACATAAGTGTAATCAAAACAAGATATCATGAGTTCGAGTCAAGCTCTCTAACTCCCCAGCAGAGTTGCCAGAAACTGTAGACGTCCCCGAACGCCCCGGGAGGGATGAGTCCCGTTCCATTCGTTTTGGGCTCACTACAGTTCAGGACTCAAATGTCACGGTTCTTAATCTGAACCAAAGAGTCCAAATCTGGAATATCGTTTTGAGAAAACAGATTTTTGAAAGAAATGCCAAACATGGACTGTTTTGCCAGATACAGAGTCGCCACCCAAATATTTTATTTTTGGGAAATTTAGGAAACCCTGACTCATTGCCTAAGGCCACGTGTCCGTCATCACCAAAGTTGCCTCGGCTCAGGAACTTGGGTACGATTGGGGAAGGTCACTTCGTGAGCACTCCCGCTCGCCTGATCAAAGATCGGCCTCTACTAACCATGATATCTAGTTTTGAAAACATTATGCATTCTTATTCCGGTTATAAGCCTAGATTTATTATGTGATGCACACAGCATACAAGTATAGACTAGATCGCCTGAATTGGAACAAAACGTTTCATGTTTGTTTTTTGAAAGATGGTTTGCTACCCGCAAGTAGGCTTAAAATGCAGATTTTGCCACCCTCGGGTGGGCTTAGAAAAGATGGTTTTGCCACTATCTAGTGGGCTTAAAACTCACAGTCAATGCATTGTTCCAATCCAAATAACCCAACCTTCACCCACAGGCATTCAGGCAGTTATATCACATAAGCAAATAGCCTCATGGTAAGCATGCTATCATGGCAGTCACTCACACACATGCAAGGATGCTAAAGCGTAAAAACTTACCGAGTACTCCAAGCCAAAACATAAGCTAATTAGAAATCCATGCATGATCCTAACTATACAGAAATGCCTAATGCAACACATACAGGAATGCAACTAAGATAGGCTTGGCTATTCTAAACATGGCATATGGAATGCTACAGCTAACACGTATTCAACTTGGAATTGAAATACAATGTAGTGAGTATTGATGCGCCGAGCCCGGTGCATGCAAAACAGATGAACGAATACAAACATGCTATCATGATGTATGCTAATTGAAACATGCCCTATTCTAACCATCATAAGCTGGTAAATAAAAGGGAGAGAAAGACGTGGGATTGGAAGACATACATCACACGCACGCACGCACACTTATTACAATTGTGCCCTCGCTCGGAGGGTCCAAATAAATAATATACAGTCCCAAATAAATAATACAGTCCCAATAAGTACAAAATCCTAATTAATTAACAACTTAATCTAGGAAAGCAATAAATGGCACGCAAATCCATGGACTGCCTCGGCTCTGTTCCAAATGATGAATGATGCATGCTCGGGTTGCTTGGCGCAGATATCCATTGTGATGCCCCTATTTGCCTCTGTTTGCAATTAATCCCGGAATATTGCGCGAAGCCCCAAAAGATTGCCGGTTTCTGATTTGCTGGAACAGAGAGAGCAGGAAAGGGGCATGGCAAAGTGTTTTCACATATGTATGTACGACTACTCTTCAGGGAGTGTTGTCCTCGATCCTCGTGCCACCAATCACGCATCTCGATGCATTATGGCTGAGGAGTCGAATTGCACGACTCAATATGGAATGAATGCACATGAAAACATAACAAGGCCTAGACTCCATCATGGATAATCCGGAGTGTCGGCGACAGGGAATTGAGACACGTTCCGTCACTCGGAGTACGAAACGTCCCTCGTTTCCCGTGCTCGGGCTAACTCCTACCCCAAACACAATGCAATATGCATGACATGCATGAATGCAACTAATATACAACCTAGCGTACACAATGCTATGAAATGGCATACACAATGCTCGATGTAACACGGCTTACACAATGCTCTAACATGCAACCTAGCATACACAATGCTATGAAATGAAATGGCATACGCAATGCATGGTGGACTTACACCAACATGAGTGCACACATGCACGCAAACCGATGACCGATCCTAAGGCACAAATGCCACTCTAACAAGGCATGGCAAGGCACGAAATATGGCATACAAACATGCAAATTCCAGCACTGAAATGTGATGCGAAACGACCCCGAAACATGGAAACATGGCACCTGATGCATGGAATGGTCCCGAAACACAAAACTAGACACTTGCATTGGCCTATAGCTATACAAAGCATGCATTATTTGATTATGAAGCATAAAGACAAAACCAAGGCAGTCCCAAAACATGAACATTTCTAGTTCAAAGCATGGGCAAAAGATACTAGCAAGATGGACTAAAATAACATGCAAGTTTGACTAGCAAACATGATTTACATGGCATGTATATGAAGCAAATGAGAAATCATCAAACCAGAAAAAATCAGTGAATAAAACATGCTAAAACATGCCCAAATAACCTCTGAAATGCAACCAACACATGCACAAATGATGGGTTCTTTTAGAGGGCATACAAAGGGGTTATTAAGCATATGCATCAAGGACACTTAGCGTGGCACAAAAAACTCTAAAAATCAAATATGATTGCCCTAAAACTCACCAAATTAGCCCTAAAATCAGTCAACAAGGCATGCAAGATAGGGTCTCTTTGGAAGGCCAAAAAGACCATCAAACAAAACAAGGTGAGAGGGGGTCACCCCCCTCTGATTTTGAGGCTCAAAAATGCATCAAAGCCATTGAAAATCCACTAGATTTCAGTGGCTAAGAGGCCAAACCATGGCCAATGCAAGTGCTCTAATTTATAGCCCTAATCATGAAAGAATGAAGCATGCATAGGGGAAGATGCCCCCAAACAGAGAATAGGCCTTAATCAAACATGAAGATGATATCAAAAAAAGACTATTTTCAGTTTAGGTAGAGGTCCAAAAGGGCTCACAAATAAGGCTAATGAATCATGCAATAATAGCCCTAAAAGAGAGATTAGAGACAAGGGATAGTAGATGGCCTCAAATAGTAAAGAGCCCTTCAACAAAGTTGAAGAGGGACTCAAAAAAAGACACTTTACAGTTTATGGAAAGTCACGAAAATAATCACAAGTAGGGATAAAATATCATGCAAAAATAGGCCTACAAAGAGAGATAGGAGACAAGAGGTAGTAGAACACCTCAAATAGCAAAGAGTTCTTAATCAAACATGCAGAGGAGCTCAAAATATGATCTTTTTTAGTTCATTAAAAGGTCCAAAAATTCTTTCAAGTATGGATTATAAATGAAGCAAAAAAATGCAAGTTTAAGGGAAATAGGTGTTTACCCTTGAAGAGCAGCAAACCAACAGCTTTTGGACCAAATTTCTGAGCTTCCAACCTCTTCAAATGTCCTCCAAGGTGCTGGAATGAGTGATGGAGGTGTTGTGCTATGGGTTGGTGTGTAAATGGTGAAGAGCCAAGGTGTTTGGAGGCTTGGATGAGAGAGAGAGGGCAAGTTGTATACAAAAACTCCAAGAGGATTTTTTCTAACCCTTAATCATGGAGAAGGGGTGCTGGTTATATAGAGGGAGATGCCAAGGTAAAGGGGGAAAAAACCAATTCAAATTTCCCCCCAAAAGGGCAGACCCTCGGACAGTGGGTCAAGTGCAGAATAGCTGGCACAGCTGGAACACACTCAGGAGGGCAAAAATGGCCGACTAGGCTCAAAACGTTCAGGTGGCCGGCCGACCAGGTCAAAAGGGTCAAGGTGGTCAGCCACCCCCTAGGATGAAGCCCCAGAAGTTAGCTTTCCAATGCCGCAAACCTTGCATCAAAATTCCTTCTGTGCAAAATGTTATGCTGTTTTAGTGAAGCCGCGCAGATTCTGTCCAAACGGATTTCAACCAACCATATCTCCTTCACTCGGACTTGGCTGTAGGAGATTTTTGAGTGAAAAATGAAGCCCAAAAAGTAAGCTTTCCAATAGGTGGTGGCCTCATATCTTAATTCCTCCGGTGCAAAGAGCTATGTCCGTTTTGGTGAAGCCGCGCAGATGTTTTCCTCCTTCCCGGATTCATGCTGAATCACTTTTGACCAAAAAAGCTAGTTTTTCTGAAAAATTACTGGCCTCCCACTCTTCTACAACCTTTCTAACAATGAAAATAAGGTCTCCACCAAAAATGAACCAAGACGGATGCAAAACGAAGGTTCGGGGGCCGAAACACGCAGTTTGGGGCCTCGAAAACAGACTGTTAGGCACCGGAAGTGGCGTTCGACCACGAAGTTGGTCTCTTAGACCACAGTGTCCCTCAAAAGGGAGGAAATAAGGTGTATGCCAAAAATCGGAGCAAACGGAGGTGGTTAAGCGGTCCCGAACCGAGGCACACGACTGACGGCTCCGAAAAACCGGAAATTGGGCTTCAAACGGGAAAAATGGCCTACGACCACGAAACGTAGCCTACGACCACTGAGAGATGATCTACGAGACCTCTCCCTCCCTTCAGGAAGAGAAAATGAAGAAAACGGGACCTGATTCGCAAACTGAGGCAAGGTACAAAAGAGTCCGGAAGTCTGGAGGCAATGCTCGCAGCCGAGACTCCGCAACCTCAGAACGAGCACAATATGCGACATCACCAAGCGCTCAATCGTTAACGTCTGAGTCTTAAGGTCGGTCAAAAATGGGGTGTCTACACAACCCATAGCCTACCACCTCCATCCTCCATTCCAGCACCTTGAGGCTGATTTTCAGAGGCTAGGAGCTCCTCTTCTTGGACTAGAAGCTGCTGGAAAGTTGTGCTACAAGGGGGAGTCCTCTTTTCCCTCTTTTTTGCCTTATTTTGCTCTATATTTTATCTCCTTTTGCTTACATTTTTGGACTCCGACCCAAACTGAAAAAGGCCTTATTTTGAGCCCCTCTTCAACTTTGTTGAAGGGCTCTTTGTTGTTTAAGGCCATCTGCTCCCCCTTTCCCTTTTATCTCTCTTTTAGGGCTATTCTTGCATGATATATTAGCCTTGCTTGTGAGCATTTCTAGGCTTCGAGCCAAACTATAAAGTACTTTATTTTGAGTCTCTCTTCAACTTTGTAGAAGGACTCTCCACTGTTTGAGTCCATCTACTACCTCTTGCTTTCTATATCTCTTTTAGGGCTATTTCTTGCATCATATTTTAGCCTCACTTGTGAGCATATTTAAGATTTTCCATAAACTGAAAAGTATCTTTTTTTGAGCCCTTCTTCAACTTTGTTGAAGGGCACTTTTTTGTTTGAATTCATTTACTGCCGTGTTTGTTCATCCTCTCTTTTTGGGCTGTTTTTGCATGCTATATTAGCCCTATTTGTGAGCCTTCTTGGACCTCTACCTAAACTGAAAAAAGTATTTTTTTGACATCATCTTCATGTTTGATTAAGGTCTATTCTCTATTTGGGGTCATCTTCCCCTATGCATGCTTCATTCCTTCATGATTAGAGCTATGCATTAGAGCACTTGCATTGGCCATGGTTTGGCCTCTTAGCCACTGAAATCTAGTGGATTTTCAGTGGCTTTGATGCATTTTTGAACCTCAAAAGCAGAGGGGGGTGACCCCCTCTCACCTTGTTTTGTTTGATGGTCATTTTGGCCTTCTAAAGAGGCCCTATCTTGCATGCTTTGTTGACTAATTTCAGGGCCAATTTGATGAGTTTTAAGGCTATCATATTTGATTTCCAAAGTTAATTTTTCCATGCTAAGTGTCCTTGATGCATGTGCTTAATAACCCCTTGTATGCCCTTCCAAAGGAGCCCCTCATTTATGCATGTGTTGGCTGCATTTCCATGTTTATTTGGGCATATTTTGGCATGTTTTGTTCACTGATTTTTTCTGGGTTTATGAGTTCTCACCTGCTTCATGTACATGCCATGTAACCCATGTTTGCTAGTCAAAATTGCATGCTATGTTAGGCCATCTTGCTAGCATCTTTTGGTCATGCTTTGAACTAGAAATATTCATATTTTGGGACTGCCTTGACTCTGTCTTTATGCTTCATGATCAAATAATGCATGCTTTGTATAGCTATAGGTCAATACATGTGCCTAGTTTTGTGTTTCAGGACTGTTCCATGCATCGAGTGCCATGTTTCCATGTTTCGGGATCATTTTGCATCATATTTCATTGCTGGAACTTGCATGTTTGTATGCCATATTTCATGGCTTGCCATGCCTTGTTAGAGTGGCATTTGTGCTTTAGGATCGGTCCTCGGTTTGCGTGCACGTGTGCACGCATCTCGAGTGTCTCGTTTTCATCTTATGGCCACTGATGTGAGTGTGGTTGAGGTCCACTCGTGTTGGTGTAAGTCCATTATGCATTGTGTATGCCATTTCAATTCATAGCATTGCGTATGTTAGGTTGTATGTTAGAGCATCGTGTATGCCATGTCACATCGAGCATTGTGTATGCCATCTCATAGCATTGCCACTACAAGAAATTGCACTTTTGGCGACGGCGTCAATTTTTCATCGCCAAAAGTATATTTTTGGCGACACAGTGATCAATTTCGTTGGTAAAAGTATACCTTTACCGACGCAATTTGTTGTCGTCGCTAAAAAGGCATAAAATTATTTTAGCGCCAAATTTTTTGGTTGGCGCCAAAATTTCATAACTTTTACCTACGAGGCTTATGTTTTAGCAACACAATGAGCGTTGCTATTAGTGTGCTTACTTTTGGCGACGACAAGTTGGCGTGGGCAAAGAGTTAACCATTTAGCAACGATGACACTATTCGTCGGTAAAAGTTTTGCTAGTAGAATGATGTGATTTAGTGATTTGTGTTTTTTATTATAATTTTTGAAAGAGTTTTAAATATTTTAGTTACTGAATTGTAAAATTAAAATGATCATTGAATTAGATCACAAAATGAATCCATTGAGCCCAAACACACTCTTAAGTTTAGATGACTAATTTGAGATAATTTAAACTTTTTTAAAGAATATGGTTAGATTATCAATTTCAATATGTTTGTTTTTATTTTCAAAAACTAGTTTCAAATTTTTTTTTTCCTAAAAAACTAAAAAAAAAATTGGGCGAAAAAAAAAACTTATTATTTTTGTATATTTTTATCTTTTAGGTCATAAATACTTTTTAAAATTTTTAAAATATAATTTTGATTTTTATTGCTTTCAAATTATTTTTAATTTTTTCAAAAAAAAAAAATCTAAATTTTTTTTGATTTTTTTTTTAATCTTTTAGGTTATAAATACTTTTTAAAATTTTTAAAATATAATTTTAATTTTTATTGATCTGAGATTATTTTTAATTTTTTTTAAAAAAAAACAAATCTAAAAATTATTTTGAATACTTTATTTTATTTATTTTTTTGGGGTAATCTACTGATCGGCGGTCTCCCTCTTAAAATTCCCTCTCTTTTTTTCCCTCATCAATTCTCCCCAAATCAATCTCTCAATGTATGTGTTTCTCTCTCTCTAAACGGGGAGTGACCAGGAAAATGGATTTGAAAGCCGCTGCCACAACCACAACACAAAAGAGACACCTTTGAAAGACACAGAGAGAAAGAGAGAGAGAGAGAGAGAGAGAGAGAGAGAGAGAGAGCCTTTGCATTTCAAAAATCAAATCCTATACACTCAAAATACACATGGGCATACTCTCATTTCTCTCGATTTCAGTTGAGTTTTATCCAATTTCGCCAAGATCACAGTCCTAGGGTTCGGATTCATCCTCATTCTCTCTTTACTTCACCAAATCCTTCTATATCCTCTCACTTCAATGGCCTTTTTTTGATCTTCGTATGCTTAAATAGGTAACTATACATACTTACTTACTTACACACTCTTTCTCTGTATATATATTTGCATTTGTGTTTTCAAAGAGATTTATGTGAAGCGATGGGTTCAATCTGGGTATCTTTTGTTTCAATACGTGGATCTTCATTTTGGGTGAATCTTAGAATCGAGCTCTGGACACTACTACAAAAATGCTTAAAGATCACATTTAAATAAATTAAAACATGACACTTTTAATGAAAGTGTGATTAAAAAAATCAAATTGATATTTTAATCACATTTAATTTAATTAAGTGTGAAAGTATTTATTTTTTATCACACCTTTCAATTAAATGTGGTTATATCATTTTTTTTTATCACACCTTCTAACCAACGTGTGATTATATGTATTTTTTTAATTTTTTAAACAAATGAGATAAAAAATACTTCTTTTTTTTCTAAAAAAAAAAAAAATTACTGCCCACCTCTACATTAAACAAATCATTTTTATCTTTTGGAATTCCAAACTAAATAGCCTCTCTCTTTTTTTTTTTTTGAATACCGAACCTATCTCTCACTTCTCTATCTCTCGCTCTCTCCAAACCCTAACCCTAGTCTTCTGTATATTCTTGGATTAGCCAGCACTATCTCCTTTCTTCGACCAGTGGAGAGTGATGAGCGGCGACGGTGGAGGCAATCGGCTAGTGGCGGCAGTGGCAGCGATCGGCTAGCGGTGGCGATAACTGAGGTATATTTTTCTCTTCTCTTCTTATTCTTCATAGAAACACTGCTATGCTTTTGATTATCGGATTGAGTTACTTATGGTCATTGAGTATAAATAATCCTACTTTACGATGTAAAGTTTCCTGAAAATTGGTCTAAAGCATCGCACTTAATTAGCCAATTCGACAAGGGGATTTGGCCATATGGACTGACATACAATTTATCCCCATAGAAATTAAGAGATTCACACTTCGTAATAGAAATGCTCACAATAATCTAGTTCACACCCACTAACTCATGGTTGATGAGTCTGCTGTAATCAAAGTCTATGTTATTTGCATATTACCTGGAAATAGTGATCTAAAACAGGAATTACTGTGTTTAAATTAATTACATACATAATAGTAGACAGTCCCCATTTTGAGCAGAGGCATCATTGGCAACAAATATAGGATGGCAGGCACCAGGGGCGTGGGACAGAACAATCTGCTAGAGTTGGTGTTAATCATGGGGTCAAGTGGTGGTATTAGTTTGAAACTTGAGTTTATTATCCTCACTAGTTCAAAATTAAAGGGAAATTTTGACATTGAAAATTTATAATCACAAAGAACTCTTAAAGCCAGCAATTGTAAATAAAGATATTATATAGAGGAGGGGAATCACTGGAAAATAATAATGGTTGAGCTAACTAAAGACTCTGCTTCCTAAGAGCAATCACTGCAAATCTGAATCATTTACATTAAATGGGAATCATTAAAATTTTAATAAAGGTTGAGCCGACCATAGGCACTGCTTCTCGTGATTGTAATTTCATTAAATTTATTACTGCAAATTTTAAATAAGTTATAATAAGTGGAATTGTTGACATTACTAGAATCAACTTTTGCTATCAAAATCAAAGGGAATGCCACCCATGTAGAAAGGAGTCAAAGTTGCCACAAGATGAAGGTAAGAAGATTTCCTCATTTTATATTGATAGTTATTTCTGTTTGGGTGTGGTTATTTCTCTCTCTCTCTATGCTTTTGTCTCCCCACTAGGTTCAATTCATCTTGTGGAGGACGGTTTCTCATTGTTTGAGCACACCGTAGAGACATTTTTATAATCTTCACGTTTTTGAAATCTTTGCAATATCCATTCATATGGATCTCAGCAGTGTGTCACCTTTCTGTGAAGTGAATTCCTAATTATTGACTATGCATTTGATGAAAGGTAATTGCTGCGAAAAGGCCAAAGAATAGTGCATCAGAAGTTGATCTAGATTTCGAGCACAATGTGAAACCTGCCCCTGTAATCACAGAGGTAAGATTAGCTAGAGTTTGGTTCATTTATACATACAGACAAGCTTCAAAGAAGCCGAGCTGCAACTATTCTTGAGCAGTTTGGTTCACTTGCAGCCCTAGTCAAACGGATAATAGTTTGCCAAAAATACTCACTGCCAAGGGTCATTTACAAATATATGATGTTATTTGTGATTTCTAATTTATGATGTGGAAAACTGTATTATTTGCTGTCACAGCGGAGTTCTGAAGTATGGTATGATGAAAAACACTTTCTTCAATGAAAAGTAGCACAATGCCCCAAACTTTAGTAGAATTTTTGGACATTACTATTTTACCTTGTCATTCATGTTATGGTACACATCTATGAATCCTATTATTTTATCATTTTTTTCAAATGTTGTGTTCTTTTCTTACTTGTGATACTCACTATCAGTGTTGCTCTAGCATTATTGATTGTTACTATACCAGCTTGTTATGGTATACATCTATGAATCCCCTTGTTTTATCATTTTGTTCAAATGTTACATTCTCTTTTTACTTGTCATGCTCCATTTCTTCTATCAGTGTTGCTTTGACTTTGTTAAACATTTGCTTGAATTGGCTTTGGTTATCTCTCTATGCATACATGTCACTGAATTGCTAATAAGAGATATCTATTGTATCATATTTCTTAGGGGCATTTTGATGATGTTCAGAAAGCTCCTAGTCTGCCATCTAAAGCACCAAAAGAATTCAAGGAATTGGTAATCAATGCTTTCCAAAATATTTTCATTATTTCATTTCTCTTCTTTATATTATTATATATATTTTAAATATGAAAGTAAAATGTAACATGAATGAGCTTCATTTTACTTGTATTTTGCAGGATGATAATAAGAGCAAGAAAGGACTTGCTGAAGTTCACGAGGTTCATATATCCTAAACTTCATTAGCTGTTTGATACACAAATTCATTGGCTGCTTATTTATGATGTAGACTAAATTCTCCATTATATACGTAGCATTATATGATGCCTATCAGTTCATTAATTGTGAAATGATGTGCATTGATTCTTCTTTAATTAGTTTTAACTATCATACATTGATTGGTTTTTAATCATTGTAGGAAGAATATGTTCAGAAAACTGGCCTAGTTTCTGCAGCATTGTCTTTCTCAGATGAACAAAAGAAAGAGGTGCACTTTGTTTGTTTCACTAGATATGTACTGCCTTCTATTTCTATTACATTTAGTTAGTGATTATATCTCTAGAGTGATTGAATTGAGACAACTTATCTCTGTTAGCTAAAGATCAGTATCACTATTACAAAAGAAATAAATAGAATAGGCTACGTGCTCATCATGATAGTGAGTGGCCTTTTTTTGTTCAAACCCTTTCTTTTGGCCTTATTTTGTTCACACCCTGTCTTCTATTTGATGCCAATTGCACTGCCCATTAGATCATATATAATATAGCCATCATCGGTATAATGAAATATTAAATCTTAGAATGTCAAGCTTGAGTACTGTGTAATGGTCATTTTAGGTAATGAATACATCCAATGAAACTTGTTTCATATATCGAATAATTTTTACATATAAGAGATGGAAGGAAGCCAGACGGTGTTTGCCTTCTTGTTGGCTCTTGTTGTCGTGGGTTCACGGATAACTCTATGAGTGATGTCATATTCAGTTTCATTAGTTAGGTCTCTGTAATTAACACACACACAAAACTGATATTTAAAACAACCTTGTGATTTTTTTTTCTTCAAATATTGAATTAAATAAAGCACAAGTTTATAATATGCATGTCTGGTTGTTGACCCTGTAGTTTCTTTTGTTTTTTTGTGGATGCAGATAATTTTATATGCAGAATTATATGTAAGTACAGTTGGTTCTTCTGTGTTTTTGTAGTTTCTTTTATTCATATCATTGGACCCATACTACTACTAGTGCAACTTGACATTGGTCAGCTAAAGTTGCATGACATAAAGGAAAAAATTTCTGAATGTGGGTTGATATATAGGGGACCATCCATGTTTTGATAGGTCTTACAATTTGGAAGGTAATGGCTATTGGTAATTGTGTCTCTAACCAATGACTCATCTGTCTAATAGTAAAGTGATTAAAGGTCTAGGTTTCGATGGTTTGTTGTCGCGGAGCCTATATTTTCCACTATAGTTCTCATTTGTTTGAGATATCTATGTAGTGAGAAATGCCTCATGAAACAAGAATTTCACCAAATCAGCCATCTATTGGCCCCATAGGGGCAAAAAATTGCCAGAAACTGGCCTTATAATAGTGGGGTAGGGCATCTTTGAGGTAAAATCCCTACTCTTGTCAATGTGGCAAGAATCCGTTTGGACCCACCAATTACAGAATCCACTTGATCATTTCTATATGTAGAAAACTGGGAATATCATTTTTTGAGATGATTTCTATATGTCACCGTAGGGAGGAGGATCCTCATGAGGTTTTGCAAAGTTACATCCCTTCTCACCCATGCCTCAGAATGCACTGCTCTTGTAGAGATAAGCACCCTTTCATAACTTCTTAACCAAACTTGGATGTTATCTTTCTTTTGTTTTGGCAAATGTTTATTGAAACCTAGTAGAAACCTGGAATTACTTTGTGATTTTATGTTTCTCTGCTACTGAGGTAGTGTTTGGCTCACTGGAATGAAGGTGGAATGGTCATTCCTTAACCTCCTTATGGAATGACCATTCCCTTATAATAGTGATAATGGACATGTTGTTGGGATGAACCAAAACACTACCTGAAAGTGTTGCCAATACACTTAAGGGGCATGTTATTGATTTAAAACCACTAGAGATCCATGGTCTCCGAGTAGTTGACAACTCAATTAAGATCTCCCAAATCGCAAATTCTAAACTTTTGAGTCCATTGTTAAATTTGCTACCTGGAGCTTCCTCTGTGGATATAATTTAGAGTAGGATTCTCATCTTTGTTATATTGACATAGAGAAGCTTACTCCTTTTAGGGTTCTTGTGATTGTGCAGTCCTGTTCAGGTCATTAAATAGTAATCTCTTTGAAAAACAGTGTATTATGTGATATTTGTACTGAGTTACATATTGTGGGCCTAATGCCCATGGTATCATTATTTTCATGGTAGAAGAAGAATCAAACAGGTTTACTGAGACTTTGTATTTGTTTTCCTTTTTCTAAAATAGTCTTGGAATATGACCTCCTAGTGTCTAGGATTTGGTTTTTGGAAAGTACATACGATCTCATCCTTGTGGAATCAATTTCAAATTTACTGTTATCCAACAGCAGAACTAGGTTAATGGTACTAGTGCTGATAAATTTGCAACTCCAGTAACCAGATGTGGGTGAGTGGAGACCTTGAATCACGAACCATGATTTGTATAACATAGTTGCACAATGCAAAATGTTTCTAATTGTTTTAGTTATTCTTTTGTGAACAAGTGCCATTTTATATTTTATGCAATCCAATTTCTAGTCATTCTATAGGGCCATCCTTTGTAATGCCACGGTCCAGTCAAACTATATATTTGCACAAATCTCTAGAGAAATTAGCCAAGGGCTTAAGAGCTTCCTTGGAAGTTGGATCTCTTATAATACCATCAAGGCATTAACCATTTCTATCCTGAGTCACTGATGACTAAAACAGAAGTTTTAGAAATATTGAACTTGCAATTGCTTCTTGTCTAATATAAATCTCTGTTTCTGGAAATTGGAACATGGTAACTGGCTAGTGGTTTTTCTAGATTCTGAAACTACTGTTTGTATTTGGCTTGTGAGGATATTCAGTGCAAGTTTTCAATGTTCAGGGATTGATGGAGCACCATAACGAAATTTTGGAGTACTTCAACAGTAGAGGTGTTTCTCTGATATTTCTCTTTCGAAGAAATCTGTTGCGTCGGTTGCTTTCAGTGCTTGCAAATTCCTATGATAAACATGCTAAGCAATTGAATGGGACCCACAAAGCTCATGTCCACTCACCAAAAGAGGTCTCTCTCTCTCTCTCTCTCTCTCTCTGTCTCTGCATACGCACTCATGCGTGCTGTGATTGTGATCTCATAGTAGGTTACTTATTACAGGCAGAAACATTGTCAAAATACAAGCCAACAATTAATTCTGCGTCAGTGATGAATGATTTGAAGCAAATGGATGTGACAGCGGCCAAGGCATTGGAATACTTTCACAGCACTCGGCACATCATTTTGTACTATGAAGACCTTATCAAGAATCACACTGTGAGGACTATAACAAATCCCTCCAATTTTTTTATAAGTCTCATATATCAGTGATAGTTTTGTTCTCAACCAACTCATCTGAAATTTGAAGCTCTTGAGAGGATGGGTTCAACAATGTTTTAAACATCACATGATATTAGCAAATTTTTTAAACGTGAAATTCATAACATGCACTTATTTATCCATACCATATGTTCTTCTTGTGCCCCAACAAGTTCTTATTGTAACTTATATTGTTTGTCATAATATTTCCTGCAAATTTTGTCTTGAAAAATTTGGAGTCGGATTGAACATATATTTCTCGGATGCCTTGAAATAGTTTCCATCTCACATCAGTAATTTCTTCATACAGCATCTACCATTTGATAAGATATTGATGCTCAGTCTGTGATGAGACGGTTTCACTTCTTGCTTTGATTAGCTATCTGGTATGCCTCAACTCACTCTCCTCTGCCCATTGTAGCAGAAATTGGTGGACGTTCAAGAGTTTCTAAGGCTCCCAGTGATGAACTGAACCGAATTGGTTTTATTGGTCTTGGAGCATTGGGGTTTGGCATGGCAACTCACCTGCTGAGATCAAATTTCTGCGTTATTGCTTATGATGTAATGTTTTGCCTCCATTTAGTATTGTATTTGGTATTAGCTTCCAGTTTATTACCTGAAAATGGAAATTGAAATACTCCATTGGTTGCAGTCTTGGTCCATGTTTTATTCATAATATCTGCAGTTACATATTTTCTTCAATTATGTGCAATAATTCTACTTATTAGGAATTTCAATGACATCCTCGGAGGGACTGTTGAGATCAGTAGAAAATAAAGCCATTAATGGGCCTGCTTTCTTGCCTTTAGACAATTGGAAATAATAAATAATGAAATATAGATATTTGTGTTTGCCTCTGAGAAACCTTTACTTGGTATTATCTGTTGAGAAGGATGTCACTCCTAATGATCTCTCCAAGAAAATGATATTTTTACCTAAAGATAGAACCACTTCGACTTTGAGTATACATGTTTTTTAGAGAAAGTGAGAGACAGAAACAGAGATGGGCAGAGCAGGAGATGGAGGAGAAGAGGGTCTTCCATTAATTGAAACAAGAGTAGGGAAGAAGAGTAGAGTTGCATACAGGATATTTGGGATCACTGTATTCATAGGAATATGTATGATATGGGTTTATAGATTAACCCACATCCCAACAGCTGAACAAGGAAGATGGGCTTGGATTGGTATGTTCATGGCCGAGCTCTGGTTCGGTTTCTACTGGATCATCACTCTCTCTGTTCGCTTGAATGTTACTTATCGTTACCCTTTCAAGCACAGGCTCATAACCAGGTCTTCTCTCTCTCTCTCTCTCTCTCTCTCTCTCTCTCTCGTTTATGTTTGAATCTGGGTTATGATTCTTATTGGAGTTTTGAGTTAGTTTAAGTTCAGTAATCAGTACTGCTTGATTCCTATCTATGGCTCCATTCATGTGTTAATTTGCTCAGATTTTCTGTTTTTAATTTTTTAATTTTTAATTTTTTGTTTGTTTTAATGTACTCTTAACTATTAGATCGTGCAAAAATTTCACAACACGTAAATTTCAAGACATGTATTGAAACAGAAAAACCTAGATAAATATTAAAACAAAAAGATTTGAAGATGGAGAATCTTGTCCCAGCTTTTGCAATTTACTACTTAACACCATATGGAAACATATTTTTTTATTGTCAAGACATTGATGATGTGTTTGTTATAGGTACGGGGACAAATTACCAGCTGTCGACATTTTCGTGTGCACTGCCGGTGCCTAACTTTCATCGAACTTTTTGTTGTAATTTTTTTCCCCCCAGAAGTTTCACTCTTAAGCAATTGTTAAAAGAAGCCAATAACACCTGCTTTCTTTGAGAAACTCCAAGAAGCCATGACGAAATACACATGTGGTCAAAGATATATATATTCAACATTGATAATATCTTCTTAAAGTTGCATCTAAAAGAGGACATTATCATTTCTCTTAAGGTTTCATTGAAGTTGCTTTCAAATAAAGCCTTGATTAAGATTAAATTTGTTAGGTCTTTACTTACGGTTTTTGAATTTCAATGTGCTTCACTGCAGTCTGTCTGCCCTCATTGAGAACAAAATATTTTGTGTTCATGGTGGTCTTTCTCCTTCCATTTCCACATTGGACCAGGTCTGTTAAGTCATCCTCCATCATATGGTTGTTTTTCTTTTCAATTTTCTTATGTTATTCTATTAGTATTTTATATTGCCAAGAAAACTCTGTTTTTGGTTGTTAACATGACCTACTGGCCAGATTCGAACAATTGATCGGAAGCAAGAAGTACCCCATGATGGTGCCATGCGTGACCTCTTATGGTCAGATCCAGAAGATGTAGTCGAGGGTTGGGGCTTGAGTCCCCGTGGCGCTGGTTTCTTATTTGGTAGCAGTGTTGTCACGACATTTAACCATGCAAATAACATTGACTATATATGTCGTGCTCATCAGTTGGTAATGGAAGGCTATAAATGGATGTTCAACAGCCAGATTGTTACTGTCTGGTTAGCTCCAAATTATTGTTACAGGTGCCAACTAATTTGGACTATTTTCTCTTTCGCGGTGTTCAATAGCCAGATTCTTTATTCACATGCAGTTATGTTGCAGATGTGGTAACGTAGCTGCAATTCTTGAGCTGGATGAAAATCTTGACAAGCAGTTTCGCGTGTTTGATGCAGCGCCACAGGTTTGTTTATGTAGTTGGTTGGACGAAAAAATTGATTGCATCTTTTTGTCATCTTGATCAACAGCACTCACAGAACAGATTCCTGATGTACATGGGAGTGCTGTTTTCTGGCTGTTTTCTTTTGTGCAACTTACTTATCAGAAGAAATAAATGATGAGCATCAATAGGAGAGCAGAACTAATTCATGTTGGCAATTTCTTATTAAAGTTACTTCGGAGTCAATTTGTACTATAGGACTAGTGATCCTCCTGAGAATATCGTTAATGGTCTATGATTTTACAGTTCTTCAAGACTTGAGTGGCTAGTAGTACTGTATATTTCCATGTAGTTGAGAGGCATAGAGTTTCTTGATACATATTCTGCCTCATTAATTCTCCTTTTGACTTCTTGTCCATTAAGAGATTATTGTGAAATGCAGGAATCAAGAGGGCTCCTGCTAAAAAACCTGCACCAGATTACTTTCTATGAAATTAGTTTGTGGAACTTTTGCCTGTTTTTTTCCCATCCGATATATGCTTGAATTGGTCAACAACACGAGTGTACAATTGCGTAGTGAAGGTAATGTCATGTTATACAGAGGAATTGATAGGTAGACTTTTCAATGGTTGACATTTGAGATATGGCCAGCGGGAAGGTCTGCTGGATTTTCTTGATGAGTTTCGGTTGATGGGGTTTGCCTTTGTCATATGACTTCATTTTCATGGTTTGATATTGTTCAGGTGATTATTATTGCATAAAAACACTATGTAATTAATAGTACTATTTTTTGTCATCAGAAGATTTATTACTCTTCTTGCTTGTTCTGTGTTGTTTTGTTTTCAGATTTTAATTGATGGTAGGAAGGTGAGTGCAGTGGATGATGATGGACATCAATTGCCAACACTAGTGTACTTGGCAAGAGAAAAGAGACCTCAGTGCCCTCACAACTTCAAAGCCGGGTCCATGAATGCACTGGTAATTAATCTGGGTTCAACTTTTTATACATAGTGCATCTCCAACAGACTAGCTAAATCGCTAATCATTTTGAATGTGCAGATAAGAGTATCATCAGAAATAAGCAACGCACCTATTATCCTCAACTTGGACTGCGACATGTACTCCAATGATTCGGATGCAATAAAAGAGGCTCTATGCTTCTTCATGGATGAAAAACATGGCCACAAGACCTCGTACGTGCAACACCCACAGAGTTACAATAACATCACCAAGAACGATATTTATTCGAATGTTGCCAGTACAACTCATTTGGTAAGTGTTAAAAGTAGTACTAGTTTTGATTTTTTTTTATTATTAGGATATTTATTCGAACGATGTATTTTATTTTTAGGGATTTCTTTGCTATAATTTGTGTGTTGGTTAGTAGACTTTTCTTGGGCTGTAATCCAGCCAATTACTTGTTTAGAACTACTTATTTTGGTAGATTTTGAATATTTTACAGTCTCTAAATGGGGTAATTTTTAGAAAGTTTATTTCTCATTATGGTTTACTAGTGTCCACATAAAGAGGCCCCTGCTTGATTATGAATTTAGAGTTGGAATTAAAGTGCTAGTGTGGAAATTCCGTGTTGACTTGTGTGTGTATCTCAAGCCACCCTTGTGGAGTAGGCTACTCCTTTCATGCTTTTGTTTTCCTATTTGCTGAATTTATGTCTAATTCAAATCTGTCTAACAAGTAACCAGACCTTAATGCAAGAAGCACTAACACTTCTACTCATATGACACTTCTACTCATGTGACACTTTTACTCATTACACTGCCGAGTTGAAATGGTTTTCTGAACTGGTGATGATCTGTGTTGAATCAGTTTGCTGATTTGCTATTCTTCTGGTGCTGCTGTGATGTTGCTGCTATTGCTGAGATGCTGTGGTGATGCTGCTGTGATGGTGTTTGTTACGATGAGGTGCTGCTGTGTTGTTGTTGGATGTTTGCTGGTGTTGTTGATGTTTGGAAGGGTGCAGGACTTTTTTTCCAATCTGTAATAGATCAGGTTTTCATTAATGGGGGTTTTCATTAGGTGTAAGTTCGGGCAACTGCTGGTGTTTTGGCTGGAAGGGTATGGAGGGGGTATGGAGGGGGTATTTTGTGTGATTTCATATCCATGTTATTAGTTTGTTATAGTGGTGCCTGAGGGATGCCTCTTGTAAATCTGTAAATCTTTTAAAAAATTATAAATGAGTTTCAATTATTTTTGCCGTTGCAAATTTGTCGTTGTTAAAAAGTGAAGCTTTCTCGACAAATAACTTGTCGGTAAATGTGTAGCTAAAAGTTTATTTTTGCCCACTCATATTGTGTTGCTAAAAGTGTATTTTTTGCCAATGCCAATTTGTCGTTGCCAAAACTAAAGCTTTATCGACAACCAAATCGTTGGCAAATGGCAACATTTACCGACGTAAATGTGTCGCTAAAAGTTACTTTTCCCCACTCATATTGGGTTGGTAGAAGTGTATTTTTTGCCAATGCCAATTTGTCGTTGCCAAAAGTAAAGCTTTAGCGACAAACAAATCGTCGGTAAATGGCAACATTTACCGACGTAAATGTGTCGCCAAAAGTTTACTTTTGCCGACGCATATGTTGTTGCTAAAAGTATATTTTTTGCCCATGCAAATTTGTGTCGCGAAAAGTGCTACACAATCATCATTTTTGAATGACTTTTACCAACGCAAGGTAAATTGCCGACGATGGATGGAGGCTTTTAGCGACGACTATGTTCGTCGCTAAAGGCATTACTTTTACCAACGCAATCATAATTTCGTCAGCAAAAACTTTTGCCAACTCACTTTTGCCTACGGGTTGCCAACGTAGCTTTGTGTGTCGGCAAAACTCTTTGCCAACGAATTTTCCCTTTTAGCAACATATTTTGTTGCGTTGCGAAAAATGCAATTTCTTGTAGTGCGTATGCTAGGTTGCATGTTAGGATTGCATTCATGCATGTCATGCATATTGCATTGTGTTTGGGATAGGAGTTAGCCTAAGCACGAGAAACGAGGGACGTTTCGTACTTTGAGTGACGGAACGTGTCTCAATTCCCGGTCGCTGACACTCCGGATTATCCATGATGGAGTTTAGGCCTTGTTGTGTTTTCATGTGTGCATTCATTTCATATTGAGTCGTGCAATTCGACTCCTCAGCCATCATGCATCGGGATACGTGATTGGTGGCACGAGGATCGATGACTACACTCCCTGAAGAGTAGTCATGCATACATACGTGAAAATACATTGCCATGCCCCTTTCTTGCCCTCTGTTGCAGCAAATCAGAAACCGGCAGTCTTTTGGAGCTTCGCGCAATATTCCAGGCTTAATTGTAAACAGAGGCTAATTGGGGCATCGCAATGGATTTCCGCGCAAGGCAACCCGAGCATGCATCATTCATCATCCGGAGCAGAGTTGAGGTAGTCCCTAGCTTGCATACTAATTTACCGCTTTCCTAGATTAATTTGCTAATTAATTAGGAATTTTGTATTTATTCGGACTGTAATTATTCATTTGGGACTATATATTATTTGGATCCTTCGAGCGAGGGCACAACTGTAATAAGTGTGCGTGTGTGTGATGTATGTCTTCCAACCCCACGTCTTTCTCCCTTTTATTTACCAGCTTATAATGGTTAGATTAGGGCATGTTTTAATTAGCATACAGTATAATAGCATGTTTGCATTCATTCATCTGTTTTGCATGCACCGAGCTCGGCACATCATACTCATTGCATTGTATTTCGATTCCGAGTTAAATACATGTTAGCTGTAGCATTCCATATGCCATGTTTAGAATAGTCGAGCCAATCTTAGTTGCATTCCTGCATGTGTTGCATTAGGCATTTCTGTATAGTTAGGATCATGCATGGATTTCTAATTAGCTTCTGTTTTGGCTTGGAGTACTCGGTAAGTTTTTACGCTGTAGCATCCTTGCATGCGTGTGAGTGGCTGCTATGATAGCATGCTTACCATGAGGCTATATGCTTATGTGATATAACTGCCTGAATGCCTGTGAATGAAGGTTGGGTTATTTGGATTGGAACAATGCATTGACTATGAGTTTTAAGCCCACTAGATAGTGGCAAAATCATCTCTTTTAAGCCCACCTGAGGGTGGCAAAATCTGCATTTTAAGCCTACTTGCGAGTAGCAAACCGTTTTTCAAGAACATGAGATGTTTCGTTCCAATTCAGGCGATCTAGTCTATACTTGTATGTTTTGCGCATCAAATAGTAAATCTAGGCTAATAACCGGAATAAGAATGCATAATGTTTTCAAAACTAGGTATCATGGTTAGTAGAGGCCGATCTTTGATCGGGTGAGCGGAGGTGCTCACGAAGTGACCTTCCCCAATCGTACCCAAGTTCCCGAGCCGAGGCAACTTTGGTGATGACGGACACGTGGCCTTAGGCAAACGAGTCAGGGTTTCCTAAATTTCCCCAAAAATAAAATATTTAGGTGGCGACTCTGTATCTGGCAAAGCAGTCCATATTTGGCACTTCTTTTCTAAAAATCTGTTTTCTCAAAATGATTTGCCGGATTTGGACTCTTTGGTTCAGATTAAGAACCGTGACAATTTGAGTCCTGAACTGTAGTGAGCCCAAAATGAACAGAAGGGG
Source organism: Camellia oleifera (assembly GCA_022316695.1). Classification (NCBI taxonomy): domain Eukaryota; kingdom Viridiplantae; phylum Streptophyta; class Magnoliopsida; order Ericales; family Theaceae; genus Camellia; species Camellia oleifera. Next base: position 122,128,618 of record CM039314.1, on the reverse strand, counting down.
ACTCATCTCTCCCGGGGCGTTCGGGGACGTCTATAGTTTCTTGCGACTCCGCTGGGGATTTAGAGAACTTGACTCGAACTCATGATACCTGCTTTTGACTACACTTGTGTGTTTCTTTGCATTGCATTTGCATTGGTGCGCCTAGGACACCATGTTTGCCATCTGCTATTCCTGAGCGGTTTGCCAGAGGCTACGTGCCATAAGGCTTACCGGTTACGAGCTCTACCAGTATGGGAACACAAACCCGGTTTTACCAAGGCACCTTTTTTCACCATTCGACCTAGTGCATATTTGGAATCCATAGTGACCATTCCAAACTAGGACAAGTTGCTTACCCGATATAGGTTGTTTGAAACCGCTGCGTGCATAGTGAAACCCTAGCTCCTGACAAAATAGGACAGGGAAACCCTACCCCAACATAGGGGTGTTTTGGCTCTCACTTATCTGCTATGTGCTTTTAGAGTGCGTCTCTATAGGAATGCATATATCAGTTTATGAGTTTGGGCATCAGGCCTGGGGGCATCAGTCAGTGTTTAAGAATCAGTTATCTGCGGGTATCAGATTCAGTTTTCGGGGGCAGTGATTCAGGGATAATGATCAGTATCGGAGATAGTGTGTATTCAGCTTGTCGACCGTGTGTCGTTATGACCAGCCGTGCGTTGTGTATTTATTTTAAGCTGTTATGCTGTCCGTTTGTCTGGTTATTTATTTCCTTATTGCTTTATTTATCTTTTTGCTAGGGCAGTTTTAGCACAATTGCTTCCGACTCAGCAGATATTCCCCAAGCACTTTGGACAAGAGGTCGTCGGCTTAATCGATCTGAGGATCTGGTTGACGGACAACCAGTGTTCCATTCTCTACCCCCGGTTGTCAGAAGAAGGCCAAGAAAGCGCAGTGTGTCTAAGCAAAGGTTACCAGAGCAGTGGCCTACCCTAGCAGTGAACAGTCGGGCTGAGGTCTCAATTTCTACCATAGAAATACATATACCAGTCAGTCAGTAGGACTAGCAGAATATGGCCGGAATGGAAGAAATGATGCGCCAACTCCAAGAGAGTATGAAGCAAATGCAAGAGGACACTGTCCGCCAAGCAGAGTTCTTTAAACAGCAGGCCACAATCATGGCCCAACAGGCGGAGCTAATTACCCAGCTACAACAGCAAGCCGGAGCATCAGCCTCACATCCAAATCCTCCCCCACCAAGAGTCCCAATACCCGAGCAGACACCAACTACCCAGAATGTCCTGCCAAATACCTAGAACATTTTGCCAAATGTCCATGCCGCTCAGGAAGACACAAACATTCCAACGGGGCCGGCTCTACCCCCGCTTCCACCTCAATTATCCAAAGTACATACACCTGTCAACCACCCGGACTCTCCTTTCGAGTTCGAAGTAGACCCTACAGCACTGAAATTGAGCAAGCTCGAGAAGCTATTCAAAAAATCCCAGGGGGTAAAGGCTATCTTGGATATCGAGGATAGATATACCGATGTGGCTGTGACATTGCCAGATAGATTCAAAATGCCGCAGATCGATCGCTTTGACGGATCTGGGGATCCCATGGTCCACCTCTGGCTATTCTCAGATATACTACGGCCAATGGGCCTAACCAGACCCCAGAATCTTTCACTATTTGGCCGGACCCTATCGGGTGTGGCCGTTATCTGGTATGCGAAGTTGGAGGATGACGTCAAGCGGAGTTAGGATGAAATGGCCGAGGCCTTTGTTGCGCAATACTCTTACAATACCCAAATTGAGATTACAACTAGTGATCTCGAAACAACAAGGCAGGAGCCCAAAGAGAGTTTCTCGGATTTCGTGACCCGGTGGAGGGCGAAGGCCTCGATGATGACTTTAAGGCCCATCGATAAGGACCAGATCAGGATGATCGTGAGCAATCTCCAGCGAAAACTGATGCAAAAGATGATTGTGCTCCTCTTTCACACCTTTTCGGATCTGCACGAGATGGAGGTACAAATTGAAGATGCAATTAAACAGGGTCTGATTGACCAAGACAGGGAGCAACCCCGAAGAACCTTTAACCACAACAACAATGTAGGCCCGAGTGGCACTGCAACTGCAAGAACTTTGGAGGTAAAGTGCAATTCATAAGACGGTTTATCTCAAAATTAACCTTGACTTGTGAATCACTTTTTGGTCTCCTGAAGAAAGACAAGAAATTCCAATGGGACGGTCGATGCCAAGCTGCTTTTGAACAAATCAAGGAATACTTACAGAACCCGCCCGTGTTGTCACCGCCAGAGCCAGGGAAACCGTTGATATTGTACCTTTTAGTGACTGAGACTACAATGGGCTGTATGCTCGCGCAAGAATCAGAGGACAAAGTGGAGAGAGCCATCTACTATCTAAGGAAGAAGATGCTAGAGTATGAGACTCGCTACACACCGTTGGAGAAGGCTTGCTTAGCTTTGGTATGGGCTACCAGGAAGCTGCGGCACTACCTGTTAGCTCACTCCGTAATGTTGGTTTCATGACTCGATCCCATCAAATATCTTTTCGAGAAACCAGCACTTACGGGTAGGCTAGCTCGCTGGTTGCTGTTGCTCTCTGAATTTGATCTGAAATATGTGACACGCAAGTCAGTCAAGGGAAGAGCAGTAGCAGAATTCTTAGCCGATCATCTAGTGGAAGGGGGTGAAGCAGTCGAGTACTTATTCCCAGATGAAGCCATTTTGCACATCGACGATGAAACTTGGACGATGTACTTTGACGGAGCGTCAAATCAATACGGGTATGGGATAGGGGTGTTGCTGATAGCACCCGACAATTCCCATATCTCTCTAGCCTTCAAACTCTGGTTCAAAGTCTCGAACAACGAAGCAGAATATGACGCATGCATTGCCGGTCTAGAAGCAGCCCTGGAACTAGGGGCAAGACGGTTGGACGTCATCGGGGACTCGAACCTTGTTGCGTCTCAAGCAAAAGGAGACTGGAAAGTCAAAGAAGAGAAGATGATGATGTATCACCAGACCTTGGATTTGTTAATTCCTCGGTTTGAGAAGCTAAACTTTGCTCATCTACTAAGAGAGAACAACAGGTTTGAAGATTCTTTAGCAACTCTATCTTCCATGATAGACATTCCGTTCAGAGTCCGGATGCATCTAGTCATCATTGACTAGAAATTTGCGCCAGTCAACGAGTCGATTGCTGCTATTGATGAAGTTCAGGACGAAAACCCCTGGTATTATGACATTTGGAATTTCCTGGAGAAGGAAGCATACCCGCCAGGGGTAAATGCCAAGGATAAAAGGGCAATCAAAAGAATGGCCGTTTAGTTCATCATCTGTGGGGGGAAGTTGTATAAGAGAGGTCATCTGGGAATGCATAAGCTGTGTGTCGATGCCGAAGAATCGAAGCGCCTAATAGAGGCCATCCATGGAGGGGAATGCGGTGCGCATATGAACGGAGTAATGCTAGCACGGAAGATCCTCAGACAGGGTTACTACTAGTCCACCATGGAGGAGGATTGCATTGGTTTTGTTCGGCGATGCCACAAATGTCAAATTCATGCAAATCGCATGAACATTCCGCCGTCGAAGCTGTACAATATGACTTCGCCATGGCCATTTTTAGTCTGGGGAATTGATGTGATCGGGGCTGTCACTCCGAATGGGTCAAATGGGCATGAGTTCATCCTGGTCGCGATAGATTATTTCACGAAATGGGTCGAGGCCCAATCTTATGCGGTGTTGAAAGCTTCACATGTTGCAAAGTTTATCAGAAACAACATCATCTGTCGCTACGGAGTCCCAAACGAGATAATTTCAGATAATGGTTCCCACTTCAAGAAGGAAGTGATTGACTTGTTGGAAAAATACAACGTGGCTTTTCATAAGTCATCTACCTATCGGCCGCAAACCAATGGAGCGGTTGAGGCCGCCAACAAGAATATCAAACACATATTGCAGAAGATGGTGGAAACCTACCGGGACTGGCCAGACAAGTTGTCGTTTGCTCTGTGGGGCTATCGGACTTCAATTAGAACTTCTACTGGGGCGACTCCGTATTCATTGGTTTATGGGATGGAGGCCGTTCTACCTATCGAGATTGAGGTTCCGTCATTGCGAGTATTGGCTGAGTGCCAAATAGCCGAAGCAGATTAGCAGCAGAGCAGGTTTGAGGAACTCATGCTCTTTGATGAAAGAAGACTGAAAGCACTGTACCATGTTCAAGGTTATCAGTGCAGAATTGCCCAGGCTTTTAACAAGAAGGTTAAGTCCAGGAATCTAAAGGAAGGAGATTTGGTGCTTAAGGACAACCGAGCTCCCATCTACGACCCAAGGGGCAAGTTCAGACCCAATTGGACTGGCCCCTACATCATTAAGTCTATCTGGTCAGGTGGAGCTGTGGTTCTGATGGATCTAGATGGCTTGGAGTTCTCACAACCGATCAATATGGACAAGTTGAAGAAATATTACCCTTGAGAGGCTCGCTAGGCCGAAAACCCGAAAGGGCAACCTAGGAAAAACTCAAAGCACAAAAAATTTGAAATTATAAAAACTGAGCTCGCAAGGTTGAAAACTCGCAAAGGGCAGCCTTGGCAAAAGTTAGAGCGTAAAAGGAGAGTGAAAATACCCGAGTGAACCCGAGCCTGAACTATGTAAGGCTTGATTCCCATCTTTGGGATACGTAGGCAACTTCATCCTGAAGTTCAGCCATAAACTCTTCCCCGATCAACTTTGTCCATTTGATCATCTCAGTCATCTTTGTCTATCAGCATTCATCGTGATCTCCAATGCAGTGCTATTCAGACTAGGGGCAACTTTCTGTTGCTGTGCAGTGCTGCGGTACTATTCAGACTAGGGGCAACTTTCCAGTTGCTAGGATCCGGGGTTGTGCATCTCGATGATAGATCTCAGGCGTGTCCAGTTCTGATCCATATCGAAAATGGTTTTGAAAAGTTTTAATAAAAGTTGACTTTGTTCAAATTAATCTTTTTACAACTAAGACCATTTTTGGACCAAAGCGGAAAAGTTTTAGTACCCACAACCTTCAATTTCATTGATTTCAATACAGAGTTCTCCTGCTCTTGCATACAAATTGAAGTTGCTTTTTATTACATTCATAAGGAAAACTTGAAAGTACTGGTAAAGCAATAAATCCGGGGCATAGATAAGTCAGGTGTCCCTGCGCCCCCTCCCAGAGCTGGTCGAAGCCTCTGATACCAAGCTGGGCTGAATCTGTGCGTCTTCATTGAGCCAATCCAAGCACTAGTCAGACAAAGTGCAACTAAAAGTGGGAGCGGGGGCTAGGAGCTCTCTAGTCCTCCACGCTGTGGCATACCGGGCAAGCTGTGTGCCTCGAATCGGGAATATGGCAGGATACTCTATCCACTCTGGCAGGCAAGTCTGATCATGACCGAACTGGCGTTGGAACCGGAACGGAAAGTAGAACACACAATGGGTCAGACTAATCAATTGGATCCCAGTCTGTCGGGACATGCTATAGCTCATTGCCGGGAGGTTGAGCCAACGACAGCGCCAAGCAATGCGATCTGCAGACAAATTGCACATCCAGTCAAACCACCATCCCTCATCAAGGGCATCGACTAGGCGTTGTCGAAAGAAGTAGCCGAGAGCTGAGTAGGCTAGGCAAGAGTCCACAACCTTCAATTTATCCATCAACCATACCTGGGGAGGGATGAAAAATGAGAGAATAAAGAATAGAGAGATGTACAACGAGAGAAAAGTAAGGAAAGGGTTTTGTGAGAAAAAACTGAGCCCGAGGGCCGAGTGATGTGAGCAATACATATGTGAGTCTGGGTGGGAAACATTACCTGCAGCAGTAGTGGACTCCCCGCAAATCTGGTCGTCTCCTGGCGATAGAAAGCATCTAAGCCCATCAGTGTCTTGGCCAATGTCATGGCAATGCAGCTCTTTCCTTCTTTCAAGCCTTGAGCAACTTCAATCAGACGAATGCTAGATCCACCAAAGCCTGGGGCAAGCAAAAAGTGAGATAGCATGCATAGGCAAAGTGCGTGTTGCCGAAAACCTTGCCAATAATGGTTGACGTGGTCACCGACATCAAAAAAGTGATGAATCCAGCCAAGGATGTCCAGTTCCCCGTTACAAATCAGAGACCGAGCGTCATGCATGGTGAGCCCACACATCTGCCCTAAAGCTTGGGTGTGGCCGAAGCGAAACTAAAGCAAAATTTCTTCATAGCGTTCAGATTCCATCAAAACTTGAAAATCTTCGAAAGTTGAACATACCTCTTGCCCGCCGAAGCTAAAAACATGTGTTACCGGGTTCCAAAACCTTGCCGCGGCATGAAGGAAGGGAAGGTGTAGCGGAGTATTGCTCAGCGTGAATAGTGCATTCAAGCCAAAGGCTCGGAAGTTCAACTTTTCTGAGCCATCTAGAGAGGCGATCCAAGCTGTGAGATTTTCGACGAGAAATGCCTCCATTTTTGGTGCAAAACTGAGATGAAATGAATCAACTACGAGGCTGGGACTTTTAAAGAGGATAGGGCACTATTCGGGGACACATGTTGAAAAACTGGTGGTTGCTGAGTTAAGTGGCCGGCCGGCCACCTTTTCTGGTAGGCCGGCCACCTTTCTCCCCTCAAATGCAAAAAGCTGGCCGGCTAGCCCCCAAAGGTGGCCGGCCATACTGCAAAGTGGGTCTTTGGCCCTGTTCTACCCTCTAGAGGAAAGTTCCTAGCATTTCCATGCATCGGGAGTGTCGAAGTCCTCCATCTCCCTCTGTTTCGGATGCGTTCCGTCACCCAGATCGTCTGAAATACACTTTGTTCATAGAGTTGTTGTTAAGCCTTGCTTATCAAGTTGTTGCTTTGTTTGTCAAGCTGTTTTGTTTATCAAGTCTTGTTTATCATAGCTGTCGAGCTTTGTATTTTGAGTCGTTACTCTTTGTTTAAATCAGCGTTGTTGTGTCTTGCTTATCGAGTTGTAAACTTGCTAAGGTTTTGTTATTTCTTAGTAAGTTAAGTTGTTTAGTTTGTTGTGTCGGTTCACTACCTGCCTGGGCAAGTACACAATGCACATTTCCATTCAATCTCATTTTGGTGCAAAATAATGCGATGCGATGCTAAGAGCATAAAATACAACACTTTTTCAAAAGCTTTTTCATTCCATCATGCTTCCTTTGTTACAACCTTTTACAACATGGGTACAAGTTTTACAAAAAAAATAAAACTGCCTAACAATGTACAATGTGCTACAACTACTAGTAAAAAGGTAAATAAAGCATGAAACAACTGCATCAATGCTCTCAAGAGCAAGAATGAGAGGCCCTCTTCGTCCTCTTCTGCGGAACAGACTCTGCACCATCATCACCATCATCTGAGTCGGGGCTGCCATCCTCAAAACCCTCATCAACCTCATCTCCACTACCGGAACCAGGGTCGGAGCCACCCTCTCTGTCAGCAGATGTCTCTGACTGGGGATCTGCAGCCTCCTCCTCCTCACTGGACTTCTCCTCTATAATGTCCACCTTGCATCTACCTCGTCCGCGAGACGATTCCCCTCTCCCAGCTCCTCGAGGAGGCCTAGATGGCCCAGCTCTTCGGGAAGGCCCAGGTGGCCCGGACTGTGGCCCAGTATATATCGGCAGCATCTGAAAAGGAAGAATGCAATTTGAATACATCAGCTCAAATATGTATATCAGATGCAGATACAAGAAAGCTACATGAAGTGGGTGCATGCAGGTACAGTACGTAAGTGTGGTGTGTGTCAGACGTGCTCTACACAGGCAGCCTATCAATGCAGTAAAAATGTTTAAGATCAGCATGTCATCAAAAGTATGATAAATGCAAGAAAACTAAAGGGTACCTGGACACCCATGAGGGACAACTGCGCCTCTCTCCGTAGGACCATACCCTTAAGTGAGGCTACCATCCCGAGCACCTCATCCATGTACTCCCTAGGTGGCTGCAGGTACAAGCTCAAGTCATCAATGAATAAACAAATGCCAAAGTATCTGTGTGATAAACGGAAAATGGTGGAACATACCGGTGGTGAATCAGGGTCACTAACATATCGGTGGTCAGGCATAGGAGGCTCTATCGTAATCGGGTAGGAAGTCCCATATCGCCATCCTGTCAACTCAGTCGGCATATCTGGCCATCCCGGATGATGATGAGTCAGAGGAATCGGGAGAACCAGTCCACTCCCGCCTCTAGACGTACCAGCCCTGCTGGTGGAAGGGACATCTGCAGTCCGAGCCCGGCTCGATGAAGGCATACCAGCAGACCTCCTCGTCGGAGTACGGACTCCCATCAGTGGAGGCATCAAGTATGTGTGATGATAGGTCGCATACTCCCCCTGCTCTAGATGTAAGAATGCATCAGTACCTTGCATAGCACTAACGACACCCTGAGGAGAGAGCCTATCAGCGGTCCGCATGTCGTCTGGGGGCACTGAAGGACGGTCCTGAGTAGGGTAGCCCCATACCTGTCGCAAGAAGCGATCCCCCAAAAACCAGGCCCTACCAACTGGCCCCTCGAAGAGGATCCTATATCGAGAGGCACCCCATGCTCTGGCAAACTGAAATCAGAGGTCTCTACCTAAAGACGCCCAAGGCTGCCATGTGATCTGCGGATAACCGATGCATAAGCTGATCAGAAATGGTGAATGTGCAAGCCAAATCAAAGACCAGAAGCATGAAGAACTGAGAGTTCTGAAATACCTCTGACGGCCACACTGTATCAAAGTACTGCTGTAGGTAGAGGAAAGACTCCCGAGGTCTCGGCCGGTACTGGCCCTCGAATACGAGTGAATAAGGGGTCGTGAGGGGCACCTTCACCTCAAGCTCTGGGGCTAACGCCGAGAAGTACGTGTAGACCCATAGCTGTGGAAAACAGAACAGTAGCCATCAGAATACAGAGTGCTGAGTGCAAAATGTAAATAAAAAATGCTGACAGCAAAGTGCAAGGTACAGAATGTAAAGTGCGTCGTGTGTGCAATGTACAAGTAATGAGAAGCAGAAATGTAAATCAAGGGGGCAGAAAGTACCTCCCTGGCTCTCCAATAGCCACCCACCATGTTCCCCCATCCGCGGGAGGTCGCGCTCATATAGCAGTAGAGAGTAGCCAGGCTGGCGCCACCCCAATCATACTGGCTAACCTGTGATAGGTCCACTAGGGCACTCAACAGATAAAGCCCGACAGTGTTCCCCCTATCGGCGAACAAAGTGGTCCTGAAGAGGAACATCAGAAATCTGCGGGTGTACTGTGCCACCTCCTCAGGAGTCTCAGGCTCCATCTCCGCCCTCTTGAAATTGGAAGAAAACCAGGTATATCGGACTCTGCCTGAAGATCTGTCAACCGGGGGGCGAGCCCCCAACAAGTAGATCCAGGCAGCGTCCCACTGGCCCATATCCTCGTCATATGGAATGGCCCAGCCTCCCACATCAAGGCCCGTCAGCATGGCAAAGTCAAAAGGGGTCATGGTCATGTCCCCGGTGGTAGAGAAATGGAAAGAGTTGGTGGTGTCCCACCATCTCTCTACCAAAGCACCTATCAGTGTCCTACTAGCAGGACAACGGGAGATCCTAGTGCAAAAGGGCCCAAACCCTACCACGTCAACCAAATCCCGGACAGCCTCCGAGAGCTCCGCGTACCACTCTCTCGCCGTGATGGAACCACATCCTCGCGCAGCGCGAGAAGTCACCTGCATTCAGGATGAACACATGTATTCAGTTTCAGAATGAAATGTATAAACTGCGTGCAAATGAACTGAATAGGCTGTGTGCAAATGAAATGTATAAGCTGTGTGCAAAATCAAATCAGATACAGAATTTGGGCTGCGTGTTCAACTCTCAATCAGTGTGTGCTGCGGGTTCACAATCAGTTCGAACTGTGTGTTCAAAATTCAAAATCAGTGGGCTGTGTGTTCAACTCTCAATTAATGTGTGCTGTGTGTTCACCTCAATAATGGGCCGTGTGTTCAGAATTCAAGTGTTTGGGCTACGTGTTCAACTCTCAATCAGTGTGTGCTGTGTGTTCACCTCAACAATGGGCCGTGTGTTCAGAATTCAAGTGTTTGGGCTGCGTGTTCAACTCTCAATCAGTGTGTGCTGTGTGTTCACCTCAACAATGGGCCGTGTGTTCAGAATTCAGGTGTTTAGGCTGCGTGTTCAACTCTAAATCAGTGTGTGCTGTGTGTTCACAATCAATTTGAACTGTGTGTTCAAAATTCAAAATCAGTGGGCTATGTGTTCTACTCTCAACAAGTGTGTGCTGCGTGTTCACCTTCAATTTGGGTTGTGTGTTCAAAAATTCAAAGTTCGGGCTGTGTGTTCAATTCTCAAACAAGTGTGTATTGTGTGCTCACAATCAGAAAAATGGGTTGTGTGTTCATCATCAAAGTTCAAGCTACGTGTTCAACGTCAATATCAAGTATTTGAGCTATGCGTTCAGATTTCAAAATCAGTGGACTGTGTGTTCATCTCAAAGTTTGGGCTGTGTGTTCAATAAGTGTGTGATGTGTGTTCACAATCAATATACGGGCTGCGTGTTCAGAAAGTCGGAGTGTTTGAACTGTGTGTTCAAGATGCAAATAGAATATGGTGTTATAGAATAAACATTCAAAACAAGCTGTGGGCTTGAGTGAGCAGATAAACATAGCGAAAGCACGAAATACGCCAAAAATACAGAATGCATTGCAGAAAATGTAAAAGTGAAGTAAATACCTCTCGTGCCTGGTAAGAGAGGTGGGACTCTGGCTCCCGCAGTAGCAGATCCCTAGGCACTCGATCATCGAAATCAGTAAAGTAGTAAAAAACTGCCTGCGGGAGGATGTGCACCGGAGGGTCATAGACATAATGTCTGGCTCACCCCCGATACCTGGAGAACCTCAATCTTAGGGAAAATGACCCGCCATTTCGAAAAATCTGCAAAAAGGAGCAAAAACGAGCAAAATGAGCCAAAATTGGAAAAAGTCAACAAAAGTCAACTCCCGAGAAAATCTTCCAAATGTTGAGACAAACTTACCTCAAGTGGTGAAAATGAGAAAAGAAGGACCAAAATCAAAATTTAATCAGTTCAAAGTGACGAAAACTGAAAAATTTCACGAAAACAACTTGTGTGGGGCGTTGGAAAACATGTATAGAGCACAGATTTGAGAGAGAAAGTGGTCTAGGAAGGAAGAGGAGGAAATTTTGGAGCTGATGTTATGAGGACAAGTGCTTTGGATAAGCACATTTAAAGAAAAGAGAGCAAAAGGACCAAACTGCCCCGAATTTGGGCTAGGTGGCCGGCCAGCCACCTTTTCTGGCAGGCCGGCCATCCCTCTCCCTCACCCCTGGCTGGCAGCCTCCCCCATGGACCAAACATGGCCAGCAGCCTTCCCAAGGTGGCCTCCAAGGTCCCTGCAAATTTTGGTGATGATTGGAGTCCCCGGCACCCGAGAAAGTACAAGGAAAGTGCACTTTTCGTCGCGAAATCCCGCCGCAGGAACTTCAACTCCAACTTTCGATGCGTGTCTGATCGTCACTCGTCAAGAGCAAGGTGTATCCTTTTTGAAATATGTTGTGACCCCTCCGGGAGGTAAACCGGAGGTCGCGATTGAGCCACCTTCGTCGAAACTTGCATTGCTTTGCTCGTTGTTTCGTTTCGAAATGTGCATTCGAGTTTACGCTTATCCTGCATTGTTATGCACGTCACTCGCATTCTCATGAACACCACTTGCACTGTTCTGCACGTTTCACGAGCATTTTCATATCCTTGTGCTTAACTTGCGTTGTCATGCGCGTCGCTTCTCGCATTGCGATGCATTCACCCATCAACACCGCGTTTGCCTGCATTCAATATCACACTGAACATATGTTGCTAACTATGTTTTGCTTGTTGAGTTTCTTCCTTTTGCAGGCACGATATTGTATGTATGGTTCATTTGAGGCTGGTGCGACCAGACGTACCGCACAGGTATTGTATCTTCTCCGTGTGAGACATGGTGAGAATTTGATGATTCTCCACATTTTTCAACTGCATGAAATGTAGTATTGCTTTGCATTCTCGCTTAAAACTGTTGCATCTATTTTGAATATTTGCTTCATTACAGCTTGCTGCCTCGCATGATCATTAAGTTACATCCGTCTTTGTGTATACCGCTTTGCATTTTGCCCCCTGCCTGCGGGCACATCTTTTTGTTTATCTCGCCTGCTTATCTGAGTCTTCGGCCTTGTCAAAAATGGGTCGTCTTTGGGCTTTGACATTTACTCCCGTCACGTATGATTTTCGAGTTCTGTCAAAGAGGGGCAACTGTAGACACCTCATTTTTGACCAACCTTAAGACTCAGACGTCACCAACTGAGCGCTCGGTGATGTTACATATTGTGCTCGTTCTGAAGTTGCGGAGTCACGGCTGCGAGCCTTGCCTCTAGACTTCCGGACTCTTTTGTGCTTTGCCTCGGTTTGCGAACCAGGCCCCGTTTTCTCTGTTTTCTCCTCCCGAAGGGAGGGAGAGGTCTCGTAGACCATCTCTCAGTGGCCGTAGGTTACGTTTCGTGGTCGTAGGCCATTTTTCCCGTTTGGAGCCCGGTTTCTGGTTTTCGGAGCCGTCGGCCATGTGCCTCGGTTCGGGACTGCTTAACCTCCTCCGTTTGCTCCGGTTTTTGGCATACACCTTGTTTCCTCCCTTTTGAGGGACACTGTGGCCCGAGAGACCAACTTCGTGGTCGAACGCCACCTCTGGTGCTTAACAGCTTGTTTTCAGGGCCCCGGGCCGCGTGTTTTGGCCCCCGAACCTTCGTTTTACATCGGTTTGGGTTCATTTTTGGCAGAGTCCTTATTTTCATTGTTAGGAAGGTTGTAGAAGGGTGGGAGGCCAGCAATTGTTCTGAAGACCAGCTTTATTCCTTCATCGCTCTTTATCGCCCATTTTCTTCACTAGAAAGCTGACTTTTTCCATTCCCGGGCCACTTTTTCTGACTTTCCACCACACCATTGTGTTGTACACACCTGGGAGGCCACCAATATGGATAGGCCGGCCAGCAACTCTTCTTGACCCTTTTGACCCCCTCTAAAAATTTGGTTTTTCTCTCTCCTAGGTTACATTTTTCGGTTTTTCTCCACATAGCTGTGTTACACTCACCTAGGAGGCCACCTTTTTGGGGTGGTCTTCCAACAATTGTTCTTGAACCTTTTGCACCTGGCCGGCCAGCCAGGGGAGGTGGCCAGCCGGCCACCTGAACCTCTTGAACCTGGCCGGCCATTCTTCTCTCTCCTGGTGCATGCCAGCTGTGCCAGCTGTTTTGCACCAGACCCCTGCCCGGGGGACTGCCCTTTCGGGGGGGAAATTTGAATTGGTTTCCCCCCCCTTTTTCCTTGGCCTCTCCTCTATATAACCAGCACCCCTCCTCTATTTCTGAGGGTTACAAAAAACCAGCTGGAGCTTCTTGCATACAACCCTCCCTCTCTCTCTCATCCAAGCTTAAAACCACCTTGTTCTTGCACTACTTACCCTACAACCCATAGCCTACCACCTCCATCCTCCATTCCAACACCTTGAGGCTGATTTTCAGAGGCTAGGAGCTCCTCTTCTTGGACTAGAAGCTGCTGGAAAGTTGTGCTACAAGGGTGAGTCCTCTTTTCTCTCTTTCTTGCCTTATTTTGCTCTATATTTTAGCTCCTTTTGCTTACATTTTTGGACTCCGACCCAAACTGAAAAATGCCTTATTTTGAGCCCCTCTTCAACTTTGTTGAAGGGCTCTTTGCTTTTTAAGGCCATCTGCTCCCCCTTTCCCTTTTATCTCTCTTTTAGGGCTATTCTTGCATGATATATTACCCTTGCTTGTGAGCATTTCTAGGCTTCAAGAAAAACTATAAAGTGATTTATTTTGAGCCCCTCTTCAACTTTTTTTAAGGGGTCTCTACTGTTTGAGGCCATCTACTGCCTCTTGCTTTCTATCTCTCTTTTAGGGCTATTTCTTGCATCATATTTTAGCCTCACTTGTGAGCATATTTAAAATTTTCCATAAACTAAAAAGTATCTTTTTTTGAGCCCTTCTTCAACTTTGTTGAAGGGCTCTTTTCTGTTTGAAGTCATTTACTGCCCTGTTTGTTCATTCTCACTTTTTGGGCTGTTTTTGCATGCTATATTAGCCCTATTTGTGAGCCTTCTTGGACCTCGATCTAAACTAAAAAAAGTCTTGTTTTGACATAATCTTCATGTTTGATTAAGGTCTATTCTCTGTTTGGGGTCATCTTCCCCTATGCATGCTTCATTCCTTCATGATTAGAGCTATGCATTAGAGCACTTGCATTGGCCATGGTTTGGCCTCTTAGCCACTGAAATCTAATAGATTTTCAATGGCTTTGATGTATTTTTGAGCCTCAAAAGCAGAGGGGGGTGACCCCCTCTCACCTTGTTTTGTTTGATGGTCATTTTGGCCTTCCAAAGAGGCCCTATCTTGCATGCTTTGTTGACTGATTTTGGGGCCAATTTGATGAGTTTTAGGGCTATCATATTTGATTTCTAGAGTTAATTTTGCCATGCTAAGTGTCCTTGATGCATGTGCTTAATAACCCCTTGTATGCCCTTCCAAAGGAGCCCCTCATTTATGCATGTGTTGGCTGCATTTCCATGTTTATTTGGGCATATTTTGGCATGTTTTGTTCACTGATTTTTTCTGGTTTGATGAGTTCTCACCTGCTTCATGTACATGCCATGTAACCCATGTTTGCTAGTCAAAATTGCATGCTATGTTAGGCCATCTTGCTAGCATCTTTTGGTCATTCTTTGAAGTAGAAATGTTCATGTTTTGGGACTGCCTTGACTCTATCTTTATGCTTCATTATCAAATAATGCATGCTTTGTATAGCTATAGGTCAATACATGTGCCTAGTTTTGTGTTTCAGGACCGTTCCATGCATCGGGTGCTATGTTTCCTTGTTTTGGGATCATTTTGCATCACATTTTAGTACTGGAACTTGCATGTTTGCATGCCATATTTCATGCCTTGCCATGCCTTGTTAGAGTCGCATTTGTGCCTTAGGATCGGTCCTCGGTTTGCGTGCACGTGTGCACGCATCTCGAGTGTCTCGTTTTCATCTTATGGCCACTGATGTGAGTGTGGCTAAGGTCCACTCATGTTGGTGTAAGTCTATTATGCATTGTGTATGCCATTTCAATTCATAGCATTGCGTATGCTAGGTTATATGTTAGAGCATCGTGTATGCCATGTCACATCGAGCATTGTGTATGCCATCTCATAGCATTACGTATGCTAGGTTGCATATTAGGATTGCATTCATGCATGTCATGCATATTGCATTATGTTTGGGATAGGAGTTAGCCTAAGCACGGGAAACGAGCGACGTTTCGTACTTCGAGTGACAGAACCTGTCTCAATTCCCGGTCGCCAACACTCCGGATTATCCATGATGGAGTTTAGGCCTTGTTGTGTTTTCATGTGTGCATTCATTTCACATTGAGTCATGCAATTCGACTATTCGGCCATCATGCATCAGGATGTGTGATTGGTGGCACGAGGATCGAGGACTACACTCCCTGAAGAGTAGTCATGCATACATATGTGAAAATACATTGCCATGCCCCTTTCTTGCTCTCTGTTGCAGCAAATCAGAAACCAGCAGTCTTTTGGAGCTTTGCGCAATATTCCAGACTTGATTGTAAACAGAGGCTAATTGGGGCATCGCAATGGATTTCCGTGCAAGGCAACCTGAGCATGCATCATTCATCATTCGGAACAGAGTCGAGGCAATCCCTAGCTTGCATACTAATTTACTGCTTTCCTAGATTAATTTGCTAATTAATTAGGAATTTTATATTTATTCGGACTGTAATTATTCATTTGGGACTGTATATTATTTGGATCCTTCGAGCGAGGGCACAACTGTAATAAGTGTGCATGCGTGTGATGTATGTCTTCCAACCCCACGTCTTTCTCCTTTTTACTTACCAGCTTATGATGGTTAGATTAGGGCATGTTTTAATTAGCATATAGTATGATAGCATGTTTGCATTTATTCATCTGTTTTGCATGCACCGGGCTCGGCGCATCATACTCACTGCATTGTATTTTGATTCTGAGTTGAATACATGTTAGCTGTAGCATTCTATATGCCATGTTTAGAATAGTCGAGCCAATCTTAGTTGCATTCCTGCATGTGTTGCATTAGGCATTTCTGTATAGTTAGGATCATGCATAGATTTCTAATTAGCTTTTGTTTTGGCTTGGAGTACTCAGTAAGTTTTTACGCTTTAGCATCCTTGCATGCGTGTGAGTGGCTGCCATGATAGCATGCTTACCATGAGGCTATATGCTTATGTGATATAACTACCTGAATGCTTGTGGGTGAAGGTTGGGTTATTTGGATTAGAACAATGCATTGACTGTGAGTTTTAAGCCCAGTAGATAGTGGCAAAACCATCTCTTCTAAGCGCACCTGAGGGTGGCAAAATCTGCATTTTAAGCCTACTTGCGAGTAGCAAACCGTTTTTCAAGAACATGAGATGTTTCGTTCCAATTCAGGCGATCCAGTCTATACTTGTATGCTGTGCGCATCACATAGTAAATCTAGGCTAATAACTGGAATAAGAACGCATAATGTTTTCAAAACTAGGTATCATGGTTAGTAGAGGCCGATCTTTGATCGGGCGAGTGGGGGTGCTCACGAAGTGACCTTCCCCAATCGTACCTAAGTTCCCGAGCCAAGGCAACTTTGGTGATGACGGATACGTGGCCTTAGGCAAACGAGTCAGGGTTTCCTAAATTTCCCCAAAAATAAAATATTTAGGTGGCAACTCTGTATCTGCAAAGCAGTCCATGTTTGGCATTTCTTTTCTAAAAATCTATTTTCTCAAAACGATTTGCCGGATTTGGACTCTTTAGTTCAGATTAAGAACCGTGACAATTTGAGTCCTGAACTGTAGTGAGCCCAAAATGAACGGAACGGAACGGGACTCATCCCTCCCAGGGCATTCGGGGACGTCTACAATGTGGTTTTCATTTTTCTCATAAAGATTGTTCTTCTTTTTGTAATAGTTACTGTGTATCCAAAAGCCGCAGACTTCCTTTTGTGTTGTCTACTAATGAAACTACATCTCCTCTTGCTTTAATTCATTCCGATGTTTGGGGGCCATTTGTTCAATCTGATTCTTTCAAATATTATGTTGCGTTTATCGATGATTTTAGTAATTTCACCTGGATTTATCCTCTCTCTTACAAAAGTGAAGTGTATGCTAAATTTTTATAATTCAAAACTTATGGTGAGAAGCAATTCTCTGCATCTCTTAAGATCTTAAGGACTGATGGTGGCGGTGAATATACTTTAAGACAGTTTCAGTCTCTTCTTCAGTCTATGGGTATTGTTCATCAACTGAGTTGTCCTCATACCCTATCACAGAATGGTGTGGTTGAAAGAAAACATCGTCATCTTATTGAGACTGCTATTACCTTGCTTGATCAAGCTTCTGTTCCTTTGAAATTCTGGTTTGAAGCTCTTGCTACAACCACCTATTTGATAAATCGAATGGCCAGTCCAAAGCTGGGCTCTCTTAGTCCTTTTGAAGTGTTATACAAAATAGCTCCAGACTATGCATTTCTCAAGGTGTTTGGATGTAAATGTTATCCCTGGTTACGTCCCTATACCTCTCACAAGTTAGAGCCTCGATCCAAGGCTTGTGTGTTTATTGGCTATCATCCCAGTTACAAAGGTTACAAGTGCTTGGATCCTCTCTCTGGTACTATTTATATCTCCAGACATGTCATCTTTGATGAACTCTCTTTTCCTTTTTCTTCCTCACCTGCAACTCTTCCCCCTCTTCTTTCTTCTAAAGATGCTGTTACTTCTTGTTTCTGGGGTTCTACTCCCTCTTCACCAACTAATTCCTCTGCTTCCAGTTTATCTGCTTCTTCCCTTGATGAGTCAGCTTCTCCACTTCCTGCTTCCAGATCTGCTACTGCTAATTCTATTTCTGTAGTGAAAGATCTAAAGCAGAGTGCTAATTCTGTTTCTATAGTTCCTGCTTCCAGATCTGCTACTGCTGATTCTGTTTCTATAGCTGCTGCTTCTGTTTTGCCTAGTTCTGAGTCTTCTCCCATATCAGTTTCTCTAGATTCTGGTTTTATTTCATCTCCTCTTTCTTCTTCTCCACCTGGTATTCATCTGACCATTCCCATTTTACCTGCACCCATTTCTACTAATTCTCATTCTATGATTACTAGAGCAAAAGCTGCTCAATCTGCTGCTTCTCAATTTGGTCTCACTGCTCCGACTTCTTTTTCTTCTTCTGCTTCTCTTATTACCTCTGAACCACTCTCTTATAAACAAGCTCTTACATGTCCTCATTGGTTTAATTCTATGCTTGAGGAGTTTACTTCCTTACAAGATCAGCAAACTTGGACTTTGGTGCTCCCTTCTCCTACACAGAATATTGTTGGGTGCAAATGGGTGTTTCGGATTAAAAAAGGGTCAGATGGTTCAATTGCTAGATACAAATCTCGGCTGGTTGCTAAGGGCTATCTACAGGAAGAAGGCATTGATTTCTTAGATCCTGTTGCCAAACTTCCTACAATCAGAGTTTTCCTTTGCATTGCTCTTCACTATAACTGGCCTATTCATCAATTGGATGTGTCCAATGCTTTTCTTCATGGTCATCTAGAAGAAGATGTTTTCATGTCTCAGCCTCTGGTTTTGTTCATTCCAAATTCCCTACCTATGTTTGCAAGCTTAACAAATCTCTCTATGGATTGAAACAAGCTTCCCGAGCTTGGTTTTCTACTTTCTCTAACTTCTTACTTACTCTTGGTTTTGTTAATAGTCATTGTGACAATTCTCTGTTTGTTCAAGCCACTTCTTCTTCTTTAACCTATCTTTTGGTTTATGTAGATGACATTCTCCTAATTGGCAATTCCCCTTATCATCTCAAGCATCTTATTACTCAATTACATTCAGCCTTTTCTCTTAAAGAATTAGGCACTCTCTCTTACTTTCTTGGCATCTCTGTTACTATTGCTTCTTCAGGTTATTTTTTGTCCCAACCTCAATATGCCTCTACTCTGCTCAAGCATGCTGGCATGACAGATTGTAAACCAGCTTCTTCTCCTCTTTCTGCTAAACCAGCTGTCTCTTCTTTTGATGTTCCCTTTTCTAATCCTGCTCTTTATCGCAGTCTGGTTGGTGGTCTTCAGTACTTGACTATTACTCGTCCAGATTTGGCTTTTGCTGTTAACCAGGCTTGTCAGCATATGCATAGCCCTTCTCAAGCTCACTTTGCTCTGGTTAAGCGGCTGTTACGTTTTGTTAAAGGTTCATTACAGTCTGGTTTGACTTTTTCCTCTGGTGGTTTCGATCTTCATGTTTTCTCTGATGCTGACTGGGCTGGTAGCCCTTGTGATAGGCGGTCTACCTCTGGTTTTTGCATCTTTCTTAGTCCTAACTTAGTGTCTTGGGCTGCTAAGAAGCAACCCACTATTGCTCGATCTTCTACTGAAGCCAAATACAGGGCTATGGCTCTTGCAAGTGCTGAAGTTGCTTGGCTTCAAATGCTTCTTAAAGATATGCATGTCTGTCCTCCCTCCATTCCTGTGCTTTGGTGTGATAACTTGTCTGCTCTTTCTCTTGCTGCTAATCCAGTGTTTCATGCTCGGACAAAGCATATCGAGATCGATTATCATTTTGTGCGCGAAAAAGTTTCAGCTAAGCAATTTCTTATTCGTGGTGTGGCTTCTTCTGATCAAGTGGCAGATATTTTTACCAAATCTCTGCCTATGTCTCATTTTCTTTTTCTTCAATCCAAGCTTTTTAGTTGGCCTCCCACCTTTTAGCTTGAGGGGGACTGATAAGTCAGCTTCAGCTTCATCTGCTTCAACTTCAAACTCATCTGCTTAAGCTTCAGACTCTGCTTCAGCTTCAGCTTTATCTACATCTATATCAGCTGCACCTAATGCATCTGCTACCAATGTTATATCTGATTTATATGGCAGTTGCAGGATCAACCATTGGTATGCATAATGAGAGACCAGTACAAGCATATGGTCTGTGCACATGAGATCATTTGTATCTGTACTATAACAACTTTACAACTACTTCTCAACTGATGCTGTAACTGATTCTTGTAACTAATTCTGTAACAAACTTAGTTAGAGCAAATCTTATATCTGTCTATATAAATGAACTCGTGTAAGGTGAAAGCAAGATACTAATAATAAGAAAGATATTTTTAGTTCTCTCTCTCTCTCTCTCTACATATCCTTCTCTCTTTCTACTGTCATTACTCGTTTCTTATTAGGGCAAATTTTTATTGGATTTCCATTTTCTTTTTTGAAAAAAAAAATTAAAAAAAAATTAAAAAAAGAAAAAAAAAACAAGGCTATGCAAGTAGACAATGTTGTCCCTTTATTTTATAAAACACTATGAGAACTTGAATGTAGACATTAAATGAAACTTACGTAAATGTCATCAGTGGAGTGGATTGCATCTCTATTTGAAACTGGGGTTAGAGATTACTTTTCTTTAGTGGAGCATGAGAAGAAAGCGTGACGTTCTTGTTGCCAATTTTATTTTTTTAATTCCACTTCCTAAATTTCAAATCAATCACAAGAATGCATTAAACTAGTATTTTTTTTTATTTATTATTATCTGTTCCATACATGTGTTGCGTTTATAAATTTGAGTTTATGTGAATATTATTTTAATATAATAATTATTTTTCTACAACCAATTGAAAAATTATATGTCAAAGTTTAATAATCAAGTTTAAAAATGTTATTAATAAGTGAACCGATTAAAGTTCATTCTTCAAAATAATCAAAACATTGTATTCCTATGCAATTTCCCGTGCTTTTTGATAGTTTTTCGTAATTCAAAGCGATTCAGATAAATTTTACAAATTTAAATCCAGTTGAATTTAATTTGATATTTTCTTCCTTTTGCAATCATTGTGATATATTTCCTAATAAAGAGATTGTTTTAGATAAAAACTAAAAACTTTATGCTTTTAGAACTAACAATTTCAATCCATAGAATTTCTGAAAATATATTGGAAATAGTTTTTTAAAAAAACCAAAAAATTTATAAAAGACGTGTGTACTTGGATTTCATAAAGCGAAATTTCTAGTTGTACAAAGAAAATATTCTAAAAGGAGAGATTTCAAAATCATTTTTTTTCAAATTAAGAAAAGAAAAATTAATAGTGTGAGAGTAAAGAGAGATTATCATAAAAATGGATGGGGAAGAAAATAATAATCTAGTCAACATATTATATTTGTTACATTAATGACATTTTCTTTTCGAACACAAAATATAAATTTTTTCCAAACTATCAATATTATATATATATATATATGTGTGTGTGTGTGTGTGAATGTATATATTTGGTAAACTATATGTGGTTAAATACATATGCATCAAAAAAAAGAAAAAAAAAATTTTAATGAATTTATTTTCATACTTATTTTTTTTTTATTTCTATAATTTTTAATATATTTATCAGGTAAATAACATCACGATTTCAATTCAATTCCAGCTGAGCCTACGATTAAACCAATGACCTTTGCCCCATCTGGGTTTTATAACTAAAATAATAATAATAATAATAATAATAATAATAATAATAATAATAATAATAATAATAATAATAAAAAAATAATTGAGTGGCACACCTCAATACCTATGAAATATGGGGTTCACAGTATAAAAATTAGCAATTTGGATAAAATATAACCACCCCCCCACTAAAAAAAAAAAAGACTTTTTACAACTATTGTCAATCAATTGTCATATAATTACTATCTTTTGTAAATCAACATGAATAATATAATAAGGTAATCAAAGACCAACCCCTTAAGAATGATTTGAAAACTAAGTCCACCATTAAAAGTTTTCATCATGAGTGAGAGAGATGGAGATTTGCGACCACCCAAAGGCAATGGAGGTTGGATCTCGATCGTAAAGCAGTGGAGAGGAGGTAGAGCTCGGGGTAAAGAAGTAAATCAGGGCCTTTACACTGTATTTGTGTAACGCTTCGAAAATTGAGCATGATATATCTATTTATGCAACAGAACCCACCTGATAAACAAACACATATATATAGCTAACTAATCCATGCATCCATTTCCATTAAATCCCAAATGTCAAATACATGTTGTTCGCATCTCAATGCCCCAGTTCTAATCCCAAACATGCATTTTACAATAAGTATGAAATGGAAGCCAAACAGATAATAAGTGCCCTACAGGCTTACAAATTTATCCAAGAACATTCTTGGTTACACAAAATGGAGTTTCAACTCAACACAAATACAGCATTGGGCCTACATTCAACAAATAACAATAAAACAGAAATGAAGCCTCAACTTCTAGTCCTCTCAAGTCAATGCCTTGGCAGAGGTATAGCATCTGTACCTGAAATGATTTCCCTTATAGGGTAAGCCACAGCCCAGTAGATATATACTACACAACATATGAACAATGACAAGACTAAAGAGGAGTATGTTCATGCCATGCTCATGATAAAACAGTTTATTTCTCTTTTTATAAAGTATGCAATGCTGAGATGTAACAACAAATATAAAACCATTTCTATTTTGAACCATATCTATTATATAAATACAGGCCATGTGAATCTTTAGGTGAGTGTCTGCAAGTAGGCCCTAATGCACTCCCACTATCATTTTTACTAGTAAACTGGAAGGCTCGACACTTAACTGCGCGGTTTTACACCCCTACCCAGATTCACCAAGTATTTATCTTTTTGCAAACAGATACATTTCCAAACATTTCCCAAAAACAAATACATTTCCAATGAAATGAATGTAATGCAATGTCCAATGCAACAAATGAGGAATATGGTTCAATTTACCTAAGTCTCATGTATTTCTACAACAATCATGGCTATCCTCCACCGATAGCTCAAAATAGATATTTTTATACAGATATTTAAACAATTAAATTCTAAAAATTTTGATAAATACAATCTATTCCATATCTCATCAAATATGAACAACTACACTAGTGTTCATATCACAATCACATCCGGTAACCTCTCAAGGTCAATTTCTAACTGTGTTAGTTTTATTCCAACAGATACATTAAGCGTTAATGCCCAAGAAAACATCATTTTCTTTCCAAACTCATCCTCTAAGCATTATTCAATTATGACATCCTATTTTGATCGAAAGCCCCAAAAATTAAACGTAATTCCTTTGTTTTCTTTAAAAATGCTCTTTTGGTTGCAAAACGGTAAAAATTTCAAAACCGATCGAATCGAAGTCTATTTTTATTCAATTTTAAAACATAGCTCTTTTATAACCTTACAAACATATTCCAAGTTTGCACTTTCGCAATTTGGGCATCAACTCTTTATTTTTCTCAAAATTTCCCTTTTAAGCAAATAAATCACAAAATTTCCAAAACTTCTAATTAATTTTATGCAACTCTAAACTCCATATAATCAAGTAAAAGTGCATAAGGAAGTGTAGGAAAAATCCCTACCTCAAGCTAGAAGAGGAAACAAGCAAAAATCTAAATTTTCGATTTTGTCGAATTTCGATATCCACCAGTCAAAATGTTGCTCTCGCCAAGCTCTTCATTTTGGTTTAAAAAACATGGGTCTAAAATCTATTCTGCGAAAATGAATGTACTATGGGAAATAAATCTTGGAGCGATCTACGAAAGCAAAGCCTCAAAAACCCTTTGGAATAGCAGCCATGACCATCGTTGAAGATCGATTAATGAGGACAACACCACAAGCCTCTTCTAACTCGTTGATCTTAAAATTCTCTAAACCAGTAGTTGCAAAAAAAAAAGAAAAACAAAAAGGCAGCTTCTAGCTGGGCAGGAGTTTTAACCTTTAATGAGACAATATATTGCAAAAGTGTTGGGCGATGCACAAGAGCATTTGCTGGGAACTTCGTAGCAACTGTGTAAAGGAGATTCCCAACAGCCCAATCGCACCCATCAGTTACAGCTGCCTCATGAATGACTGCGATAAGATTTGCGATGACCTTCTTGTTAGCGAAGGTGTTCTTGGAGGTTCGCTCGTCCAAACCGATCTTCAGAAACAGGTCCAGAGGATTCTCGCTGCTGATGTTCACATCTTTCCCTACCGTTTCTGACTTTCTCAGCTCTCAGAAACCAACAACCCTAGAGTTTATGTGAAGGATGAGATGAGAAGATGATGAAACCCTAATAAAGCCTAGGTGTTGAGCTAAGCAAAAGTTAAGCTATGAAATGTTGAAGATTCTGTACTGTAGCGTCAGTCAGTGGCTGAGAAAGAGAGAGAAGACGATGACCAGACAAGTATTAGTGGGTTTTGTCTAAGCAGCTGTAAAGCAACTTTATATATATTTATATATATATATATATTAGTTGGGCTTTTTAACTTAGGGGTTTTGATGGTGGAACACCGTGAGAAGCACTTGGGCTGGACAGCTTTTCAATGGGCATCAATTTAAATACCCACGGCTTGTCGGCTGTTTTCTTGGGCCCACATGTTATTTAGTAAATTGGCTAAGGGCCAAAAAATTTCAATTTAATTCAACTCGTTACAAGCTACAAGCTTCCCCACCTAAGGAATTTCATTTCCGAAATTCGCTTTGATAAAAAGAATAATGGAATTTACTCTTAATAAAATCACTTGAGCCTTAAACTCTCAATAACTGTTTTCACATTGAGATATTCTTTCAATACCCCAAACACATACTAAGTCCACTCTCAAGAATTTAACGCCCTCTTACCGTCCATAGTAAAAGACACCATAACCGAAATCGGAACTCTTAAACTTACTTTAATCATAAAGCTGTAAACACAACTATAACTCCTCAATGATGGTACTACTATTTCTTATCGCTTGAATCAAACAAGAATGACGAACGATCTAATCCAATCGGCCCTATAATCATAATAACATCTCATTCTAATTACATCTGCAAAATTATTTTACCAATATGAAGTAACAACTTTTCAATAGGTTCAAAAACAAACTTTCTACACCCACTATCCATGATTATCAAGATACATTGTTCCATAGATGCCACCCCTCAACTTAAAACCACTCGTACTAGAATTTCAACGAACAATATATAATAGAAGGAAAAGAAAAGAAAAAAAAAAGGTGATTCTTGCAACATGTAAAGGGTTAATTTAAAATCTATCGAACTCGTAATTGGAATACAACCGTACTCGCAATCTCATTTGAACACATTCAAACACACCTACAAAATTTTCTTACTCCACGTAACTAACTCAACAGATCACAACAACAAAGAATCCCACTACTTTGAAGAGCACTCAGAAAAGTATTCAAATATTACACACCATTAAAGATGACTCATCATAAACAATCTTTTCCATAGTCTAGTGCAACAATTTACTTAATATCCATCCAAAGTGATTATCTTAAGACTCTTAACCAATGAGAGCACCCTCCCTTTAAAGACACAATTCAATGATATATTTTGTAATCGCAGCCGTCACACGACAACTAACTCATCTCAATATTAAAATGAATTCATACGCGGTTACCCAATTGAATAAAACCATCACAAACAATGACTTCAAATATTTCATCCCATGAGACCCTCCACTCATCCCCTAGTACAATCATATTCTTCCCTGAATTATTCCAAAAACAAAATTCACAAATCACTTTAGTCCCAACTGCTTCACTTGAACAATAAGAAACACCAACCCTTATGAAACATAATGCAATCATGCCAAAAACACTACTCGAAAATTCTCAGCCACAACTTTAATTGCCCAACCAAGAAATTTCTATATTATTTTTACCTATCCACTCTATTCCTTTCACTCGACAAACTAACAGTTAACGCAAACTTGTCTACATCCACCCACACAATTTCATTCAAACATAGAATTTACCCTACTCCATAACATATACAATGTACATCCTAATATCAAAATAACATTTCTAACACAATTCCCCAAACATCAATAAAAAGGTCTGAATACTTCTCACGGACTTCAACCTCACGTTCCCAAGTCACCTCCTCAACCCCGTGGTGTCTCTACAACATTTTCACCAATGGACAAATACGAACAAAAGATACACAGACACATACGGACAAATACGGAGAAAACACACAGATACGTACATATACACAGACACATTTGGAGAATATGCCGTTACTGACAAGGAATATTTTGTCTATGGACGTCAGCGAGCATATGCCGTTACTATGATGGAATATTCCATTAGCTGACGTCATTACGCGTAAGCAAAACACACAAAAAGGAAATAAAACATGAATGTAGGGATACGGGGTTTCGAACCCCTGACCTCACAGGCTTCGTTCCTTAGTTCCTTAACCACTGAACCAAACCACTGAACCCAAATCATTCTTGTGACAAAAATAGTCGAATAAATGTATATAATGCGTAAATATACAATATAGATACATATATGTATACAACTTTCACGCTTCTCTCTCTTCCTTCGAAAATTGCGTCTGACATGCGGCCTTGCTTTTGTTTCAGTTGGCCGACAAAAGCAGACCTCCTCGATTTATAAGCTCGCCTCGGCTTTCTCTTCCTTTTTGCCTTCTTCTCTTCCTTCTTCCCCTTCTTCATCACTCTCTTTTGTCTACTTAATCACTCTCTTCTCCTTCTTCTTTCTCATTTCCCTTGAGAGAGACAGAACATCGAGACTGAGCGGAGGAGAAAAGCTGTCCTAAAACTCAATTTGTTCTCTGCTATTTCTCTGACTCTCATTTCTTTCTTTTTACACCTCTCACCACACATGGCCTCATCTCGTCCCCTCACTCTCTTTCCGGACCTCAATGATCTTAGCTCTCCTGGACCGAGTGTCCCTGCTCCTACTCTTCCTAACCTTCCTGGACCAAGTGCCTCTGCTCCTACCCTTCTTAACCTTCTTGGACAGAGTACCCCTGCCCCTACTCTTCTTAACTTTCCCATGATATCAGCTGAGCAAATCATGGTTGCTCAATCTGACATTGAGGCCAACCACTTCATACTGAGATCTTGCATGGAGACAGTGACTACGGTTACCAAATTATCTCATTGGTTGCAGAATATGACCAGTGAAATACAATAGTTAAACGCCCAACTTTCTCTGCTCCAGCGCATGTTCAAGGATATACGAGCAGAGATTTGCGCACCGAAGGCGGAGAATAAGGAGTTGAAACGGAAGACCACCGTCATGACCCAATTCGGAGCACCTTCGTACTTCGCCTTTGACAACCAGCAAGGAGTCAACTCCCTTGGCGGTCCTGTACGCACTGAGGCAAGACCTTCAAGGGTCTCCCAAGATGACAAAAAGAGAAAGAGTTCGGCGGGAGAGTCGAGTAAGTTTTTTTTTTTTTATGACGTAACTGGCATAACACTTTGAGCTTGAAAACAATTTTGTTTGACTAAATTTGAGGATGATGGAATTTTGAACACTGAACTGGACATTGATTCCATACTGACTTGAATCAAATCATGGCTTAACGAAAGAAAAATGAAGCAAAACAATCCGAACACACTTATATACACTGACTGGTATTAACAAAAAAAAAAAACTGTGTAAATCAATACATTGGCAATAGAATTACAAGATAAGAAGGTACCTCTCACAACCAAAGGTGTTGGCACTAACTCTGGCGTGGTAACAGCATACATACACCCAGTAGGTCTCTGATCTACCTATTCCCTTCCTCCTACACCAGAATCTCATCCAGTATTGGCATCTCATGCCTCCTGGGCCTACCATGCCTACCACTCCCCCTTCCACGTCCTAATATCCTAATAAAGGTAACACTCGAGATTGGCACAGTCACAATTATGCCAAAACTAACTCACTCACGTCCTAAGGCAATGGACAACAGTTAATTCATTCCACATAAGCGCATAGTCACATAAGCACATACAGATTTTCTTTCTAGATAATGATTGTCCCATGACGTTGCTAGAGTTCCAATCAGAAATAGCAGTGATCAAGTGCTCTTCTAACTGAACTTCCAGGAACTCACAGACCCAATCAACATCTCAGAAATCAAACCCCATACCCTTATAATCACATAAGCATGTTATCACATAGCACCTCATCATACAAATATCTCTATCAAGTGAGATAAACCCATTGTGGTACTAACCACTCCCCACGTATCCAAAGTATTCGAACTCGGTACGCTCTGATACCAAGTTGTAACGCGGTGAAAATTGACCATGATATATCTATTTATGCAACAGAACCCACCTGATAGACAAACACATATATATAACTAACTAATCCATATACCCATTTCCATTAAATCCCAAATGTCAAATACATGTTCACATCTCAATGCCCCAATTCTAATCCCAAACATGGATTTTACAACAAGTATGAAATAGAAGCCAAACAGATAATAAGTGCCCTACATACTTACAAATTTATCTAAGAACATTCTTGGTTACACAAAATGGAGTTTCAACTCAACACAAATACAGCCCTAAGCATACATTCAACAAATAACAATAAAACAAAAATGAAGCCTCAGCTCCGAATCCTCCCAAGTCAATGCCTTGGCAGAGGTATAGCACCTGTACCTGAAATGATTTCCCTTATAGGGTGAGTCACAGCCCAGTAGAGATATACTACACAACATATGAACAATGATAAGACTAAAGAGGAGTATGCTCATGCCATGCTAATGATAAAACAATTTATCTCCCCTTTTATAAAGCATGCAATACTGAGATGCAACAACAAATATAAAACCATTTCCATTTTAAACCATATCTGTCACATTAATATGGGCCCTGTGAATCTCTAAGTGAGTGTCTGGAAGTAGGCTGTCATTTTTACCAGTAAACTGGAAGGCTCGACACCTAACCGCGCGATTTTACATGCCCTACCTAGATTCACCAAATATTTATCTTTTCGCAAACATATATATTTCCAAACATTTCTCAAAAACAAATACATTTCCAATGAAATGAATGTAATGCAATGTCCAATGCAACAAATGAGGAATATGGTTCAATTTACCTAAGTCTCATGTATTTCTACAACAATCATGGTTATCCTCCACCGATAGCTCAAAATAGATATTTTTATACAGATATTTAAACAATTAAATTCTAAAAATTTTGATAAATACAATCTATTCCATATCTCATCAAATATGAACAACTACACTAGTGTTCATATCACAATCACATCCGGTAACCTCTCAATGTCCATTTCTAACCGTGTCGGTTTTATTCCAACAGATACATTAAGCAAAATAATACCGTTAATGCCCAAGAAAACGTCATTTTCTTTCCAAACTCATCCTCCAAGCATTATTCAATTATGACATCCTATTTTGATCAAAAGCCCTAAAAATTAAACATAATTCCTTTATTTTCTTTAAAAATGCTCTTTTAGTCGTAAAACGGTAAAAATTTCAAAACCGATCGAATCGAAGTCCGTTTTTGTTCAAATTTAAAACATAGCTCTTTCATAACCTTACAAACATATTCCAAGTTTACACTTTCGCAATTTGGGCATCAACTCTTTATTTTTCTCAAAATTCCCCTTTTAAGCAAATAAATCACAAAATTTTCAAAAATTCTAATTAATTTATATGCAACTCTAAACTCCATATAATCGAGTAAAAGTTCATAAAGAAGTGTAGCAAAAATCTCTACCTCAAGATAGAAGAGGAAACAAGCAAAAATCTAAATTTTCGATTTTGTCAAATTTCGATCTCCATCGGTCAAAATGTTGCTCTCGCCAAGCTCTTCATTTTGGTCTCAAGAACATGGGTCTAAGATCTATTCTGGGAAAATGAATGTACTATAGGAAATAAATCTTGGAACGATCTACGAAAGCAAAGCCTCAAAAACCCTTTGGAATAGCAGCCGTGACCATTGTTGAAGATCGATTGACGAGGACAACACCACAAGCCTCTTCTAGCTCATTGATCTTAAAATTCTCTGAACCAGTAGTTGGAAAACAAAACGACAAGGCAGCTTCTAGCTAGGCAGTGTAGACACCCCATTTTGACCAGCCCTAAGACTTGGGCACTTTGTTTTGACCACCCGTTGATGAAAATTGGAAAATGCTATTTTATGAATTTCTCAGCAGAAAAATAAAATTGAAACTTTAATCCCAAACCTCACCTATTTTGGCCAAATTAAAATATTTTTATTATTATTTTATGAATTTGTAATCTTTTATAATTTTGTGTGTTTGTACAAACTTTTTTTTGGTGTGTTTATATAAATTGGCATGTGATATTTTATAAATAAAAAATAATAAAAACAAAACAAGAAAAATAGAAAATAAAAAAAGAAAATATGGTTAGAATGTTGTCGGTGAGATAATGATAATATAAAAAAAAATAAAAAAAGAAATATCATGGAGCGGTGGTGCAAAATATTTTAGAAAAAGAGGGCGGTGGTGGAAGAGTTTTATATGTCTCCATTCTATATCTCCACTCAAAACACTTCATTCTCTTTGGGTGGTGAATTAAAAGATATACACACACATGGGCAGAGGGGACAATGAGCATCTTTGAAATCAAATTTAGAGATAAAAAGAGAGAAAACAAAAGCTGAGTAGGGAAGGGGTGATATTATTTTGTAGAGATTATAATAAGAGGGGTGGTGAGTGGTGTGAAAAAGGTGGTAAAAAATATATATATATATATTTTTTAAGGAGAAAGAAGAGGAGGGTGCAGGGGCCTAAAAGCTAAAAACAAAATTACATAAACACCACTACACTCTCTCTCTCGGGGGTCTCTCGGGGGGAGATAACGGACAAGTCCTTCTTTCTCCCTCATTAATGAAAAAACCATTCAAAAGCTTTTAGTCTAACATGGAGTTGGGTTGGAGTTCAAGAGAGACACATGACACACATGAGGGAGTTTTAGGCTGCTGGGTTCGGTGGTGAACATGATGTAGATGCGCCCTCGGGCCTCATGCTACAGTTCGGACTCAATTTGTGTCTCGGTCTTGTATCTAATCTCGCAGAGTGCAATGCAAGACCGATGAATCATCAAAGAGTCCAAATCTGGCAAATCGTTTTGGAAAATAGATTTTTTTAGAAAGAAGTGCCAAACATGGACTGCTTTGCTAGATACAGAGTCGCCACCTAAATATTTATTTTGGGGGAATTTAGGAAACCCTGATTCGTTGCCTAAGGCCACGTGTTCGTCATCACTAAAGTTGCCTTCGGCTCGGGAACTTGGGTACGATTGGGAAAGGTCACTTCGTGAGCACCCCCGCTCGCCCGATCAAAGATCGGCCTCTACTAACCATGATATCTAGTTTTGAAAACATTATGCGTTCTTATTCCAGTTATTAGCCTAGACTTACTATGTGATGCGCACAGCATACAAGCATAGACTGGATCGCCTGAATTGGAACAAAACATTTCATGTTTGTTTTTGAAAGGGATTTGCTACTCGCAAGTAGGCTTGAAATGCAGATTTTGCCACCCTCGGGTGGGCTTAGAAAACATGATTTTGCCACTATCTAGTGGGCTCAAAACTCACAATCAATGCATTATTTCAATTCAGATAATCCAACCTTCACCCACAGGCATTCAGGCAGATATATCACATAAGCACATAGCCTCATGGTAAGCATGCTATCATGGCAGTCACTCACGCATGCAAAGATGCTAAAACATAAAAACTTACCGAGTACTCCAAGCCAAAACAAAAGCTATGTTAGAAATCCATGCATGATCCTAACTATACAGAAATACCTAATGCAACACATGCAAAATGCAACAAAGATAGGCTCAGCTATTCTAAACATGGCATATGAAATGCAACGGATAACATGTATTCAACTCGGAATTGAAGTAAAATGCAATTAGTATGATGCACCGAGCCCGGTGCATGCAAGACAGATGAATGAATGCAAACATGCTATCATACTGTATGCTAATTGAAACATGCCCTAATCTAACCATCATAAGCTGATAAATAAAAGGGAGAAAGACGTGGGGTTAGAAGACATACATCACACACACGCACACTTATTACAGTTGTGCCCTCGCTCGGAGGGTCTGAATAAATAATACAGTCCAAATAAGTACAAAACCCTAATTAATTAACAATTTTAACTAGGAAAACAGTAAACTAGCATACAAATCTATGGACCACCTCAGCTTTGTTCCAAATGATGAATGATGCATGCTTGAGTTGCCTTGCGCGGAAATCCATTACGATGCCCGGATTAGCCTCTATTTACAATTAAGCCCAGAATATTGCGCGAAGCCCCAAAAGACTGCCGGTTTCTAATTTGCTGCAACAAAGAGTGAGAAAGGGGCATGGCAAAGTATTTTCACATATGTATGCTTGCCTCGATCCTTGTGCCACCAATCATGCATCTCAATGCATGATGGCCGAGGAGTCGAATTGCACGACTCGATGTGAAATGAATGCACCTGAAAACACAACAAGACTGAGACTCCATCATGGTTAATCCGGAGTGTCGGTGACCGGGAATTGAGACACGTTCCATAACTCGGAGTATGAAACGTCCCTCGTTTCCCGTGCTTGGGCTAACTCCTATCCCAAACACGATGCAATATGCATGACATGCATGAATGCGACTAACATACAACCTAGCATACGCAATGCTATGAACTGGCATACACAATGCTCGATTTAATATGGCATACACAATACTCTAGCATACAACCTAACATACATAACGCTATGGACTAAGATGGCATACACAATGCAATATGGGCTTACACCAATATGAGTGGACCTCAGCCACACTCACATCAGCGGCCATTAGATTAAAATGAGATAACCGAGGCA
This sequence comes from Camellia oleifera, assembly GCA_022316695.1. Taxonomy (NCBI): domain Eukaryota; kingdom Viridiplantae; phylum Streptophyta; class Magnoliopsida; order Ericales; family Theaceae; genus Camellia; species Camellia oleifera. The sequence goes on along the minus strand of CM039314.1, from coordinate 122,095,906 downwards.
TGGCAAGGATAAAGCATGGCATGAGGACCGAACCTAAGGCATTAAATGCCACTCTACCAAAGCATGGCAAGGATGAAGCATGGCATTCAAACAGGTAAATTTCAGCACTGAAACATGATGCTAAATGGTCCTGAAACATGGAAATATGGCACTCGATGCATGAAATAAGCCCCGAAACTCAAAACTAGTCCAATGCATTGACCCACAAGTATACAAAGCAAGCATTATTTGATCATGAAGTTTAAAGAAAGAGCCAAGGCAGTCCCAAAACATGCACATTTCCAGTTTAAGGCATGGCCAAAAGATACTAACATGATGGACTAAAATAGCATGCAACATTGGCTAGCAAACATGGTTTACATGGCATGTATATGAAGCGTATGAGAACTCATCAAACTAGCCAAAAATAGTGAATAAAATATGTCAAAATATGCCCAAATAATCACTGAAATGCAGCCAATACATGCAAAAATGATGAGCTCCTTTAGAGGGCCATACAAGGGGTTATTAAGCACATACAAGGTAGACATGTAACATGGAAAAACCACCTCTGGAAATGGATTATGATAGCCCTAAACCTCACCAAATTAGCCCTGAAATCAGTCTCAGAAACATTCAAAGAAAGGCCTCTTTAGAAGGCCTTGAATGGGATTTCTCTACACATGCAACATAGACATAATATATGGCCAAAAGGGCCTCGGACAGAGCCAAGGAAGACCTCAAAACTCACATAATAGGGCCTGGAAAGTGATTTCAAAGCATGCAAGATGGAGCGTCTTTTGAAGGCCAATAAGGCCAACAAACAAATCAAGGAGAGAGGGGGTCACCCCCCCTCTAATTTGGGCTCTCAAAACAGTATCTAAGCCACTAAAAATTCACTAGATTTCAGTGGCTAAGAGGCCAAACCAAGCATGCAACAAAAGCTTAGATGCAAGGCTCAAAACAAAAGGCAATCAAGCATACAAGGAAGCATATGTCCTCAAACAGAAAAATGCCCTTACACAAACATTAAGAGGGGTTCAAAATAAGACTTTTTCCACTTTATAGAAAATCTTGAAAATGTTCACAAGTAAGGCTAAAATAAGATGCAAAAATAGCCCTAAAAGAGAGATTGAACAAACAAAGAAGTAGATGACTTCAAAAAGCAAAGTGTCCTTAATCAAAGTTGAAGAGAGACTCAAAATAAGATACTTTATAGTTTGGGTTGGAGCCCAGAAATGCTTGCAAATAGAGCTAAGAAATGAAGCAAAAGAATACAAGAAAAGGGAAAATGGAGGCTTACCCTTGTAACACAGCAATCCAGCAACTTTTGGTCTAAGATTGTGACCATTCAACCTCTGCAAATGGCCTCTAAGGTGCTAGAATGGATGACGGAGGTGGTAGGCTATGGGTTGTAGTGTAAAATGGCCAAGAACAAGGGTTTTTGGAGGCTAGAAGTATAGAGATAGAGGGTTGCATGAATATTTCCAGCCAAAAGCTTCTAACCCTTGCAAATGGAGGTGGAGAGGGGGTCAAGGCTTCTAAAAGAAGCTTGACCAAAGGGTTAGACTTCCTTTGGAAGCTAAGCAAAGGGTGCAAAACCACCTTAAATGGACCAAAAACAAAGACAAATCCTCAAATAGAGGGTCAGGTACAAAACAGCTGGCACAACTGGAATGCACCTGAGGCGACAAGACTGGCCGACCAGGTTCAAAAGGCCAAGGTGGTCGGCCGGCCACCTCCCCTAGTGGGCCGACCAGGGGTCAAAAGGTCCAAGAAGAAATGCTGGCCGGCCACCCCAGAAAGGTGGTCTCCCAGATGAGTGCAACACAGCTGTGTAGAGAAAAACCAGAAAAAGTGACCCAAGAGAGAGAAAAACCAGCTTTTTAGAGGGGTTCAAAATGGTCAAGATGAATTACTGGTTGGCCTACCCATATTGGTGGCCTCCCAGGTGTGCACAACACAATGATGGTATGAAAAGCCAGAAATTGTGGCTCAAAAGTAAGAAAAACCAACTTTTTGTCAGAAAAACCGGCTTTAGGAAAGAGAAAATGAGAAAACTGATTTTTCAAGGGAAAAGGTGGCCTCCCACCATCCTACCATCTTCATAACCATGAAAATAGGGTCCATGCCAACAATGAACCCTAATCGATGCAAAACGAGGGTTCGGGGGCCAAAACGCGCGGTCTGGGGCCCAAAAACAAGCTGTTAAGCACCGGAGGTGGCGTATGACCACGAAGGTGGTCTCCCGGGCCACAGTGTCCCTCTAAGGAGAGAAAACAAGGTGTGTGCCAAAAACCAGAGCAAACGGAGGTAATTAGGCGGGCCTGAACCGAGGCGCGCAGCCGATGGCTCCGAAAATCGAAAACTGGCCTCCAAACAGGAAAAATGGCCTACGACCACGAAACGTAGCCTACAGCCACTGAGAGATAGTCTACGAGACCTCTCCCTCCCTTCGAGAAGAGAAAACAGAGAAAATGGGAACCCGGTTCGCAAACCGAGGTAGAGCACAAAAGAGCCCGAAAGTCCAGAGGCAAGGCTCGCAGCCGAGACTCTGAAACCTCAGAACAAGCACGATATGCAACATCACCAAGCGCTCAGTTGGTGACGTCTAAGTCTTAAGGCCGATCAAAAATGGGGTGTCTACACATGAGAGGGTGAAAGAGTGAATAAAATAAGAAGGTTAGAGGAGGATAGCCCATACACACAGACCACAGACAGCACGCATTGAGACATGCACAACTACACACTCTCTCTCACACTCTCTCTCTGAACTTGATCTCTCTTAGGCTGGTTCTCCATACACACTCAGATACACTCCAGCACTCACACGGCTATCACACACTGAACACATACACAACCCACACACACAGATAGCACAGCAGACACATACACACTGCCACAGACACCCACACACAGCACACTCCCACACACAGCACACTCGGGTGAGAGAGGGGAGGGGACACGCACACTGATATAGATCAACACACACACACACACACGAGGAGGGGGGTGGTTTACTAAAGAAAGGTGTGCATGGAGAAAGAAGGGATCTAAAAAAAACACCGAATACACACAACATACCAACTTTTCTCTCTCTATGACTCTCTCTCTGGGTCTTGGTTGGGAGAGAAACAATCCAAGCATGGGTTATTTTTGGTCCGGAAGCTAATAGAGGAGGGGCTGAACTCTCTCTCTCTCTCTCTCTCTCTCTCTGCAATTCTCTCTCATAGAGACCTCTCACACATGCACTCTCTCTCGGAAATGAAGACCACCAAACTGTCTCGCTCTCTCTTATATTGCTTTCTCTCATAGAAAACAAATGCATGTTTCTCTCCCTATTCTCTGTAACCGAACCACCACCATCACGGTAGCAACAGCAGCCCTCTTCACTCTTGGTCTCCCCTCTGTCGCATACGGTTGAACCGATCTCACGGACTCTCTCTCTTAGAAGCTCAAACTAATCTCTCTCTCTGCCAAAGCCTCAAACAAAATAGAGAGCTTAACAATCCAGCACTTGGAGAAAAATCATGGTTATTGGGCCGTAAAGTTATGAGATTTTGGTGCTCCAGAATAATAACCCATGTAGATATCATTCATGTTGGGTTGGCGTATTTTTTTTGATTGGCCAATGGGTTGGTCTTGAAGAGGTCGAGCTGGCTTAACAGTGGGCTGGTTTTGTTTGAGTGTTGATGGGGCCCTCCATTGAAGATGAGTTTACATGGGCTGGATTGGAGTGAAGACATGGCCGGGGTTTAAAACTTTTATTTTTTGAGTGTTTGTGAGGTTTTATTTTATTTTATTATTCATTCCTCTCTCTCCTTCGGATATGTAATAATTCAGGTGTTGTAATAATTTTCCATCCCCGCTTCTTTCTATCCCATTCTTTAATCGCTTTCCCTAACTGTAAATATGTATATATTTGACATGCCATGCATATCCATGCTTTGCATCCATGTTTCATGCATTAAGATTCGACTAAATTTGTATTTGTGGATTTCATCAATTCTTATGTGATTATATGTGTTACCCCATGCTCTTGACATGTTTCACACGCCATATCTTAGAATCTGAATCTTTAACTGCATCTCATGAGCAAATTGCATTAGAATTCTGTATATAGGATCATGCATATTTTACTAACTTTGTTTTGTAGCTTGTTCGTGGGACGACGGTAAATATGTGAGTTTTTATGCTTTAGCATCCTGCTTGTATATAATTTTCTTATCATGTTTAGCATCCTACCATGTGGCTAATTGCTTAAGTGATAAACTGTTTGAATGCCTGTGGATGAAGGCTTGTTGCTTGAATTGGAATAATTCAACAATTGTACATTTTAAGCCCACTTTGTAGTGGCAAATTCACAAACTTTAAGCCCATTGAGGTGGCAAAATCAAACCCTTCTCAAAAAAAACATGAGATTGAATTGTCCAACTCGTGCAAAGTTAGTCTATATTTATATGCTTCACATAGTAATTTTTAGGATTTATTAAATAATTAGATTATGAACATATAAAGAAAATAAAAGTCATATCATGGTTTAGTAGAGGCCGATCTTCGATCGGGTGAGCGGGGGTGCTCATTATTGACCTTCCCCTTTCATACCTAAGGTTCCAAGCCAACCATCTTTGGTTACAATGAACAGTGGCCTTGGCACGAGTCATGGGTTTCCTAATTTTCCAAAATATTAGGTGGCAACTCTGAGATCTGATGACGCAGTCTATTTCTGGCAACGGTTTTGCAATAAAATGGATTTTCAATAAAAGTTGCAAAATTTGGACTCTCATCTACGTTTCACATTGCACTCGTGAGGCTAGATCAAAGAGATCTCGAGGGTCTGAACTATTTAACTCGCGCGGGTAACCCCCAGGTATATTACAGGCAGGAGTTTTAATATTTAATGAGACAATATATTGCAGAAGTGTTGGGCGATGCACAAGAGCATTTGCTGGGAACTTCGTAGCAACTGTGTAAAGGAGATTCCTAATAGCCCGATCGCACCCATCAGTTACAGCTGTCTTGTGAATGACTGTGATGAGATTTGCGGTGACCTTCTTGTTAGCGACGGTGTTCTTAGAGGTTGGCTTGTCCAAACCGATCTTCAGAAACAGGTCCAGAGGATTCTTGCTGCTGATGTGCACGTCCTTCCCTACCATTTCTGACTCTCTGAGCTCTCAGAAACCAATAACCCTAGAGTTTATGTGAAGGGTGAGATAGAAGATGATGAAACCCTAATAAAGCCTAGGTGTTAAGCTAAGCAAAAGTTAAGCTATGAAATGTTGAAGATTCTATACTGTAGCGTCAGTCAGGGGTTGAGAAAGAGAGAGAAGACGATGACCAGACAAGTATTAGTGGGTTTTGTCTGAGCAGTTGTAAAGCAACTTTATATATATATATATATATATTAGTTGGGCTTTTTAACACAGGGGTTTTAATGGTGGAACACCGTGAGAAGCACTTGGGCTGGATAGCTTTTCAGTGGGCGTCAATTTAAATACCCACGGTTTATAGGCTGTTTTCTTGGGCCCACATGTTATTTAGTAAATTGTCTAAGGGCAAAAAAATTTCAATTTAATTTAACTCGTTACAATTTGTGGACAATCTTCCAAGTTCAATGGATGTTAAATCCCTATTCAAGCTCTTCACAAAGTTTGGCATAATGAAAGATGTCTTTATCCCCTTCAAAAGAATGAGAGTGTCAAGCTTAATATTTGGTTTTTGAGATTCGACTGTCCTGTAGCATTAGATATTGCTATTCAGAAAGCAAATGGTCTTTTGGTGGATGACAAGGTTCTTGAAGTCAAAATTGCTTCTTATGACAAGAGCAAGAGGGGTGTACACAGCAGGAGGCTGGCCCAGAACATCAGAGAAGCATTTGAACCAACCAAAAGCAGGGGTCAAGTACCATATGTTGGTCACAGATCGTTCGCAGAAGTACTAAAAGAGGGCACAATCACTGAAGCTGGGAAAGCAAGCACAGCCATCAAAGTCAATGAAAATGGTCATGGCTGGCTCTATGAAAGTGTCATAATCAGACTCAATACGGATTACTCCATTAACAATACCAAAGAGGCCCTGAAGGAAAATGGGATATTGCAAGCTATGGTCAGAAAGGGGGGATGTCGTGATGTAGTATTGACTTTTAAATCCCAAGCAGAGTTGCAATCGAACATCCACAATATTAAGGAATGGTTTAAAGATTAGAGTTAGTTTGTGTTGGAATAGAAGCTAGGAGTCCAAATTCAGCAAGAGAGATGTGTGTGGTTAAGGTGTTATAGCATACCCTTAAACCTCTGGAACAGGAACACACTTAACAACATTGGAAGCTTGTGTGGGTCAATTCTTCACTTGGAGGGTGATATTAGTCAACCTAAGTCCTTCTCCTACTCTAGAACAAAGTGGTTACATCATGCATGGAGTTCATATCCTCAACAATAAATCTGGAGTGCAAAGGCAAACTCCATCCTATACTTGTGTATGAAGACCATCTTGACAACCTTGTACAGTGTTTTAGCAAATCACACAATGAGCAGGATGATTGTAGCTCCAATGTCGGCTTCTACAGGGTGAAGGAAGTTAATTTTCCAGAGAAGTGCTGCAAGGAGAAGGTTGATGATGATGATGCGGTGGTAGAGGGATATGACCACTCTGGTGCTGTCATTACGTGTTCCAATGAGGTAGCATATAGGGAGGGACTCACATAGTGCTACAGTGGAGAGAATGTGGGTACAGTGGTGGAGGAGACCTTGTGTGACGTGAGTCTCTGCAATGCTAATGTAATAGACGTGAAAGAAGTTGGTGCTATCGTTGCTTGTTCCAATGCAGTAGCACACATGAAGGGACTCACACAGTGCTATAGTGGAGAGAAGGTGGATACAGTGGTTGAGGACACTTTGTGTGATGGGAGGCTCAGTAATGCTAGTTTACTAGGTGTAACAGAAGCAATGATGAAAGAGCTAGCACCTTGCTCAAAAAGCTATGTTAACCCCCTGAGGCGTGTTGAGCAAGTTTTATCAACTGGCTTTATCAAAAGTCTTAGTGGACCAAAAGGTAATCTTGGGCCTTGCATTAATCTTGAGGTGGACTTGGCCCACTTACATGGTAAGCATTTACTTCAAGGCCCTAATATCAAGCCATCTGAACCACTTCTTACCAAACCTAGCAATAGTAAAGCATTGCCTGGGTGCCACTCTCCTGTGCACTCTATCTCCACAGACCCACATGATAATGTTGGTCTAACTGGGTTGGGCATTCTGGGGTTTCAAGATCAAGGCCATGGTAGACCACCTACTTTCATCCTTAATCCCTTGTGGAATGTTAAGAAATCAAGAAAAAAGAAGGCTCAAGTGGAGGGCTTCTCCTGTTTTGCTAGGCTTTATGGTCACAAAACTGCAGCAATTAGTAAACACACTTCCAGGTCTGTTATCTTTAGAATAGTAGCAGTGGCTCTTACTCACTCAAATCTGTCTGAGGGTGAGTCAAGTTTAAATAGATTTTTCCTTAAAGAAGCTAAAACAACTATTAACTTGGGGGAGAAACTTGGAATAAACTTTAAGGGGAAAAAAGTTGTTGTGCTAGACAAGATTATCGACCTAGAGCTGAAAGATAAAGAAAGAATCAACAAAAAAGGTAAGGCAAAGCTGTAATAGTAGTGGTTGGGGGTCTTATAGTGTATCAATTGTCTTTCTATGAAGCTTCTTTCCTGGAATGTCAGAGGCATTGGTAAGCCTGAAAAGAGGGGCAGAATCAAAAGACTTTTAAAATATAGGCACATTAATGTTGCATTTCTTCAAGAAACTAAGAAAGTAGTGGTTTCAGATACTGTAGCTAAAGGGCTTTGGGGAAATAGGAAAATAGAGTTTATGTCTGTGGATCCTGATGGCACTATAGGAGGACTTCTTTGCATTTGGGACCCAGATGTTTTCTAACTTTCTGGCAGCTACTGCAACAGGAGGTTTATTCTTTTCTCAAGTACACTCTAATATTAATATCTCAGGGTAATCAAGAGATACAAAGAAAAAAAAAAGAACCAAAAAATAATCCTTATCTCTTTGCCAAAAAAAACTTAAAAAAATAATGATAATACCAAGAGATAAAAAGAACAAAAAATAAAAGGATAAAAATCCCATATAGTTATTCTTATCTCTCTTCTTAAAAAAATCTAAAACATCTTCTCTCACGTTCTTCTTTCGTGTCCATAAACAGTTGTATTATTCTCACTAAATTGAAACTAACAAGGATGCGGAAAAAAGACTCACAACCCTTTACAACAACATGAATATTTCTCTATATCTTTCTAAACAAACACAAGCTCAAAAAGTTGTTCATCTATAGAGGCATGGTATGTCACTAAAATTCTAAAGGTTTTATTATCTTTTACTTTTGTTTTCGTTAATTAATTCATAGATAAATTAAAAGTTGATTTTTTTTTTTCTACTTTGACATCTTTCAATTATGTGTTTTATATTTTTATTTTGTATTAATATCGAATCACTTTTTAAAGATCATTCAATCATTTCTCCATTTTCATAGTTTTTTTTTTCCTCAAAGATTTTGAACAAAAAGAAGAGCAATAACAGTGTTATAGTTATCATCACAAGAAGTTGAAGTCGAGGATAGGGGAAATAGAGGGTATTATTCTCTATTTTCGAACAAAAATAGTTGTATTATTCTCCCTAAAATGAAACTAAAAAGCATGGGGGAAAAAAACTCACAACCCTTGTGCATGCCCTCTTTAACAACATGATGAATATTTCTTTATATCTTTCCAAACAAACCCAAGTTCTAAGCTTATTCATCTACAATTTACATATAGAGACGTGGTATGTCACTAAAATTCTAAAGGTTTTATTGTCTTTTACTTTTGTTTTCATTAATTAATTCATAGATAAATTAAAAGTTGATTTTTTTTTTCCTTCTCTAACATTTTTCAATTGTGTGTTTATATTTTTATTTTGTGTTAAATATTGAATCACTTTTTAAGGATCATTCAATCATTTCTCCATTTTCATAGTGTTTTCTTTATCAAAGATTTCGAACAAAAAGAATAGCAATGGTAGTGTTGTATTATCATAACAAGAAGTTGACTTCGAGGGTTATGTTAAAAGTAAGAAAAAGAAAGAAGAAGAAGATGAAGGACTAGATAGAAAAAGTAGAGAAAACTATGAGAATTCGAATTAATGTGCAAAATTGATTCCTTATGTGTACGAACTTGATATTTTTTTAATCTTTTATATGTATTTATCTTTAAATTTAAACATTTATTTGGTTATTGCTAAAATAGTTTTGAATTTTGTTCAATATGATTGTTTGTGTACATTCTTTAATAAAATAAAAACCAAAATTATAAGGTATGCACGTAAATCTCTTAGAAGAAGAGTTTTAAGAGCTCCGAACTTCAAACTAAAATTTGTTGATTTTTTAAAAAAATTTAATCAATGAGTTTTGAAAACATCAAATTTTCAAATTAAAATTTTCAATTTTTAATTACTTAAAAAATCTAGAATTAATTACTTAAAAGTCTTATTTACAAATGTGGGGACATAATTTTTGAATGACAACACGTGGCCAAGGTGTCACCGAAGTGCCAGCCGAGGTGCCACGTGTCCTGGTCATGACGCCGAGATCGTCTCGGCTAGGCCGATGTTATTTGCGAAGATACCGGAACTCGGAATAAGCGGATGAGGGACAAGAGTCCTAGAATGAAAGAGGATTTTAGTTTGGGTAAAGATAAGACTCTTAGAGAGTTTATCCCAATCCTACTAGGAGTCCAAGATTAGCAGTAATCCTAAATCCATTGAAACTAGGTTTCTATTGGGACTAGGTTTGTGTTGGCTATAAAAGAGAGGCACCCTTATGGGTCTAAGGTATGTCTTTTATGCTCTGTCTAGTGAGTTAAGCACTATTGGATATCTTTGAGAGATATTTTACTGACTTGATCGTCGGAGTGCCCCCGAGTGGACGAGCCACCGCCGGAATCTCTTCTTTCTGTTGCAGGTTGTTCGAGCTTAACCTATTCTGCCGGTGTTCTCCGGTTGAGTACTAAGTTGGTAGTGTGATCAGAAATTGACACACACAACAAATATTATGGTAGCTTAGATCCTATCTAAGTTTTTTTGAATCAATAAGTCATATTTAGTAAAATTCAATTTTTTTTTTCAATTTTTAAAACTAAGAATATTATCAATTTTGCATAGTAATATTCCAACTAATGTTTCACTAACTGAAAAAAAAAAAAAAAAAAAACAAAGCATGAGAGTAAGCGTTTTTGTCCTTCTACTTATTAGTTTAATTCAACTATCCAATAAAATTGAGAAAATTAACAGTTTTTTCATTTAAAATTTTTTGCGTATCAATGTTCTATCATAGGACCCTTTTATAGACACAAAATTTTCAGTTTTGCACAAAAAAATAATTTAATTTAAAAAAAAAAAAAAAAAAACTTGTGTTTTTTTTTTTTTTTGCACATAAATTTTTTTTTTTTTTTAGTTTTTTCAATTTGAAAGTTGATATTTTAACGTTTCAAAAATCAAAATAAATGTCAAATCATCATATTCCTTTTTATATAATCATAAATGATAAACAATCATTGTTTGAAGGACAATTTTGACTATTAAAAATTTAATGAGACTGAAAGGTCTAAAAAATTTTAGTTAAGATTTAATAGAGTATAAGTTCATAAATTAAGACTTATGTATAAATGCCCCAAAAATCTATTGTTTAGTTCCGTTGCTCCTTTATCAATATGCCACTGTAGGAGCCAGAAAAATATGGTACAAGCTTATTGGGCCTAACCCAAACAAAGCCTACAAGGGTCCAGCCCAAATAAATATCACACTCCCCCATCTATATAAAGGGGGGCATCCCAAGTGGAAGGTATGTTCTCTTTCCCTACATTACACACCAATCACTCTACTCTTTCTAGACTTTCATTCTGCTTAACAGAGGACTGACTTCACCATCGGAGTGCCTCCGGCCGGCTACCCCGGTTGGGTGGCGCCGATCATGCTTGTCTTTGCAAGTATACCAGGACCAAGTTCATCTCTTCGTTGGATCTCTACAATCCATGTGGGGGGATATTTCATAGTCTCACAATTGGTGCCGTCTGTGGGAAAGACTGAATGAGATCAACGAAGAACACAACAAACATGTTACTGTAAGTAAACACTCTACCACACTTTGATGGTCATCACAAGCCACAGCCAAGCTTTGAATTTTCTCTCTGATGAAACTTATTATAAAATTACTGTAAAATCGATTCTTGAATTGTATACATATATCTGTGTGTACTGACAAACTCCATGGAATCTCTTTTCTTTTTTCATGGTAAATCTTGATGAAAAGTGTTATAATAAAATAGTGCTCATGGATTTACTTTTGCATCTTCATTTTCTCTCTCTAAAAATGGGTTTCAGATTATGTTTCTAGGAGCTTCTTTTCGGCATTATCAAAAGGGTTGCTCAGTCAAACCCACCCTAAGATTGTTTATTTAGTTTTTGCCTCAAAGGAGTTTATTTTATAATTAATTCTGGAGATATACATATGTCTATACTAGCAATTTTTATGGAATCCACAGTTGGGTCTTTACTTTCTCTCTCTAAAAGTTTATTAATCAAGATATTCGGCACCACTATCTTCTCAGTGGGATTGAAATGAGATCGGGGTAAACTGTTAAAACTGAAAGGCTCATTTAATTCGGCACTTTATTTGGCTTGTCTATCAACGAACTCAACAACAGCAACTCTTTATTGCGTTATTTGTCAACTCTCTTGTTATTCTAAATCTCATTTCTGAATTTATTCTTATAGATTTGGTCCACTACATATTGATGCTCATAGATTTGGTCCAAACATTTGTTTAATATCTATCTCGACATTCTGAGAAGAGTAGTCGGCACATATTATGTGGATCTGCTTTTACATTTTCATTCTCTTTAAAAATGGATTTCATACTTTTCTTGGTGACAACATCTTGTCGGCATTACAAATGGGACTGCTCGGCCAAATTCATATGTAGTCTACCATTTATCTGTTTATTCTTTGTTTCTCAACACTTACCTTGCAGTTGATTGTTAACAGTAGCTGTGTCCCTATGTTAAAAACAAAATTGGTCTTCACTTTTTCACTTTTTCTTTCTCTAGACGAAACTAACATAAACAGGGCCATGAGTTATTATAATTTGTGCTAGTCTGAGGCAATCTCTCTCTCTATATATATACATAAGAATTCATTTGTCATGAACGACTCATTTTGATGCCGACCAAAATCTCGACAAAACTGAACAAGTTGCATGCGTAAAGAATTCTGGCCGACAGCCGGGTTGACACTAGAATCACAAGTATTCCAACAAAGGTTGTTTAGCAAACCATGTTCGGCAGCTCTTCCACCTTTCTCGGTATCACTACACTCCCCAAGTTGCCCATTGTTGCAACACAACTCGGCATCTCTTCAACCCAGTCTAGCCGCGACGAACCTTGCAGAAGGCTACTTGGCATGACCACACTTGGATCATTGTACTAAACCATTTTGCGTTCACCGGCCATTCAAATTGCCTGTCCCTTTGTACGACGCCCTTTTGAACAACAATGCCGAGAAGACAACACCGAACACGCACTACCAAACGCACGTAAAACTGGCACTTACGCATCCTATCTACTCAGCAACGCTGCCATCTCTATACCACAGCTTAAAGGCAACGTGCACCTCATGACTACAGTGGGTCTTTATTTCATCTATTAGCAAGGTTTTTGGCAAAGTAAAGCACCAAGAAATTACCCACCAAGATCGGGCCCCTCCACTTCGTTGAATGCAACAAGTTCAGCGCTGACAGAATTATAAGGGCCGACCCATACTTCAAACCAAACCCGAATTTTCGTCACCTCGACATCGAGTTTTCTAAAAATGATGGTATTATCTACTCGGCATCAAGATCAATCGACTCGGCCGACATCATCCCAGCTTCATCAGTTTGGCAATCACTTTGCACCCATCTCAACTGAGTAAGTTTAGATAGACAATCAACTCCTCTCTCTAGAGTGTTCTTGACAAACCACCCAAGAAAGGATGTTGGCAAATCAGAGGTTTCTTAAACGCATGTAGCTCGGCCAAATGTTGATGCCACACAAAGTGATTACAACTCCGTCACCACAAATGATAATATTCAACCTTTATGCATCTCCTTCCAACTCCAATTTGGCAACTGATCAGTCAACGAAATAGGACAATGGCGATATAATGTTACATTTCCTAACAAATGGCTGACTCACTTCAATCTCACTTTGCAATAGTATTTACTCGACGTCACCATGGGCCCATCAACTTACCAGTTCATCTCTGCCTTCGAAGTTTGGCACTAGCACTCTAGCTAAATTATTCGGTAACATCAAATAACCAATCGACCACGTTGCCAAAATAAAGATACCAAGGTATAAAGAAATATTTTCGGCATAAGCAAAGAGCTAATGAGTGATCATTGCCAACCAAGCTCTCGGCGAAGACAAAGAAGACAAGGCGACCAAATCATTTCGGCAAGAGTTATTCAGCATTTAAGCCATTGCATGTGCACTTCGCCAGTGTCGAGATTCATAGCAAATTTCCCGGCAAAGCGACAAAGTTGCTCCGTGGTGCCATACCTCGTACAAAACTACTCGGCTGCCCATACGTCAGCATCGGACAATCCCGCTCCGTTATCTACGTTATTCGGCTCGCAACATTTCTTATTCGGCACATTCTTTGACATCAATATTATTCCGCAACAATATTCGGCAACTTTGTGACTTATTCGGCACTAATATCTCGGCATAGAACTATCATCTCGGTTTGCCGAAATCCACTATCTGAACATACCACAGGATTCATATCGGCTCAAAGAGTCCAAACCCACCAACCCGAGAAGTCAAGAAGTAACCAAAGTATGCCGAAAATTGCGATACGGCTCACATTTTCCGACAACTGAAATTTTCGAAGCTGTCAAACTCAAGTTTTGACCATACCAACGTGAAGTACTCATTGAGACGAGTCCAACGCAACAAACCGCGTCAAAATCGAGCTCAAACGAAGCCGTACGGGCCGCTCAAAGTTTGGCCTAGAAAATGAATTCTTTCGCTGGAGAAGACGATCCAGCAATATGTGAAGAAATAATCATGTGCTTCGCAGTTGCGTTACACCCTGCTGATCTAAGCCGTTAAATCCATTTTGGCTATAATTACACCATTAGGAGTCTGATCACAGCGATCCAATAGTCCTTTCCAGCTATCTGACACATTCCGGGTCCATCCGTATAGTCAGAATTTGCAAATTCAGCTCCAAAAAAAAATTATTACAGAATTTATTCAAAAAATTGAGCACAATGGCTCACTTCGTATATCACTAAGCACCCTACTTTGTCTCGACTTCATTTCAATTTCGCCACGGCACCAAACAGGGGCACAGAATCCGTTTCAAATTGTTATCGGCCTACTCAGCAATTTTGGCCCAAGTCAATTTTATTCCTTCCGAATAAGCAATCTTATTCAAAAGCAACGGGGCAAATATACGTTGGACAAGAATCTCAACTTCCATAAGAATCTCAACTTCAATAAATTGGCAACCATTGCCAACCAAGTTTTTAGCAAATCCAACTCTGAAGTGATGCCGACACACCGCGAAGCCAAGAAAAATCGCCGACCAAAAGATCAGCACAATCACCGACCCAAGTGTAGCTGACCAAATTTTCGGAAAAATCACGTTATATATGAAAGACACCGATGTTTTGACACTAGTTACTCAGCACTGCATCAAATTTACTCGGCAATATCATCTCGGCACCTTTGATATGCATGCATACTCGGCCAACTTGGTACAAACATTACAACATTTACTTGAGTTACACACTCCCGCTCCTTTTCACACCGCTCCAAGCAAGCGCTAGTTTTGGGGCAATACATTACACACTTGGCAGTCAGCAATTCGCATTTGGCAGTCAGCAGTTCGCATATTGTTTTTCGCCGTCATTTTACCAAAGCCGAATTTTCCCTGCAACATAGGGCAATGGGAATCTGTATTCCTTCCGACTAACACCTGTCATTCAAAAACAATGGGGGCAAGTCTACCTTGGACTAAACGCAAACCGAGCAACTCGGTAATTAAATAGTTGGCCCAATATCTACTTGGCAATTCCATATAAGCGGCGCAACATTATTGGTGATTAAAACATCCACCTTATTCGGTACAGGATGCATTATTCAAAGTCCTTGCCATATTGGCACTCGGTCACCACTTAAAGTCTGTAAAAATCTTCGAGTACAACATAATCTTCGCACTCGGCATGGAGCACTATCAGCAAAGGCCTACACCCATGCCCGGGGGTTAGAATACCGCGGCCTACACCCATGCCCAGGGGTTAGAATACCACGGCCTATACCTACGCCCGGAGGTTAAAATATTGCGGCCTACACCTACGCCTGGAGGTTAGAATACCACGGCCTACACCCTCACCCGGGGGTAATAATATCGTGGTCCATTTTTTGGCTGATATATCTACTTTATTTAATCTGTCTTATTTGGTTCAGGCAATCATTTCCGTGCTCGGCATATAGAAATATTGCTAGCTTGGCACGAAAGTCCATATTTGGAAGCAATCTTTGCACTCGACAATATATTACACCCTTGCCCAGGGTTATAATACCGCGGCCTACACCTATGCCTGGGGGTCATAAAACCGTGGCCTACATCCCTTGCCCGGGGGTAACAATACCGTGGCCCATCGTTATGATTTGTTTGTATTCCTTTCTGGGTTTTAGCTCAACCCCCCTCATCCTATGATCGACATATATACATTTATACATACATTCCAGACATACGTACATTTATACATACATTCAAGCATACATGCAGTCATTCATTCATACATTTTATTCATTTATCCAAAGTGTTCTTTATCAAAAACCTAACAGCTATTTGAACGGCGTAACTTGGCAAGAAAAAACTCTCATTCCTTCTACCACAGGCAATGAAAGTTTTGGGGCAATTGTGGGAGATAGAAAAATATAGGTACAAGCTTATTGGGCCTAACTCAAAAAAAGCCTACAAGGGTCCAGCCCACATAAATATCATGCACCCCCTCCATCTATATAAAATGGGGGCATCCCATGTGGAAGGTATGTTCTCTTTCCCTACACTACACACCAATCACTCTACTCTTTCTAGACTTTCATTCTGCTTAACGGAGGACTGACTTCACCATCGGAGTGCCTCCGGTCAGCGACCCCGGTTGGGTGGCGCTGATTATGCTCGTCTTTGCAGGTATACCAAGACCAAGTTTATCTCTTCGTTGGATCTCTCCAATCCATGTGGGAGGATATTTCATGGTCTCACAGCCACAAATAATTAAATATATATATTGGTTTGAAATCAGATTACACATTAAAAGTTGATATGATACCATGATTTATACTATTATTAGAAATAAGCCCTTTTAAGCAATTAAACTATCTAATTGAATTATTTGTTACAATTTGAACATATCTTTTGGCCAAAATTTAAAATAATTTTAAAAGTATTGGCTTAAAAACACCTATTATTAGAAATAGGCTCCGTTTCTTTAGAAAGAAATAGATGATAGAAAATGAAAACGGCAAGAAGTGAAGTGAAGTGAAAGAAAGAAAAAGGAAATAAAAATTTATTTCCTTGCATACATTTAAATAGATGAAAAAATTTCTAAGAAAATGATGGGAAAAAAAACATAATCACTACAAAACAGAGAGTTATGGAAAGAAACATGGAAAAAATAAATTTCCTTGCATATTTTACAAGAAATTATTAGCCAAACTAAAAAGTTAATTTTCATTACTTTTGAGGACTCTCTATCTAAAAACACACACACAATGAATGGTAACCTCTCTTCAAAATTTGTATGCCCAACGAATTGATGATACAACTTAAGTGTGTGCATAAATTTGAATGAGTCACGGCTTTAAGTATTGTAAGTGTGGGGACATATTTTTGGGTAGTCCACGTGGCCGAGATTGTTAGCCAAGGTGCCACGTGGGCGAGCCATGGTGCCGAGATATGGTACGATAATACCGGAATCCAAGATATTTGGATAGAGGACTAGAGTCCTAGATGGCATCAAACTACCTATTTGGATAGAGATGAGACTTTTGAGGAAGTTCATCTCAATTTGAATAGTGTGAGTTATGATAGATGTTATCCTTGTAAAGGATAGAGTTCCATGAAGTAAGACTTCTAGGGGAAGTTGGATACTGATCATTATAAAAGTAAGGCACCCCCGGTGGGTCTAAGGTATGCTTTTTATGTTCTTTCTTGTGAATTAAGCACTATTTGTTATTGACATGGGGGCCCATAAAGGCCATAACCCGCTATGAACAACCCAAGGCTACCACTTAGGGCCCAACACATAACCCAACTGACAAGGCCCAGCACAGTTGGAAGTCAACATGACTTTAAGGACCAATGATATTCAGACACGTGGCAGGTAAAAGGTGTAGACGTCCCCGAACGTCCCGGGGAGGGAAAATCCCGTTTTGTTCATTGGGCTCACTACAGTTCAGGACTCAATGTCATGGTCCTGTATCTAATCTCGCAGAGTGCAATGCAAGACCGATGAATCATCAAAGAGTCCAAATCCGGCAAATCATTTTTGAAAACAGATTTTTTTGAAAGAGGTGCCAAACATGGACTGCTTTGCCAGATACAGAGTTGCCACCTAAATATTTATTTTGGGGGAACTTAGGAAACCCTGACTCATTGCCTAAGGCCACGTGTTCATCATCACCAAAGTTGCCTCGGCTCGGGAACTTGGGTACGATTGGAGAAGGTCACTTCGTGAGCACCCCCACTCGCCCGATCAAAGATCGACCTCTACTAACCATGATATCAAGTTTTGAAAACATTATGTGTTCTTATTTCGGTTATTAGCCTGGAATTACTATGTGATGCACACAGCATACAAGTATAGATTGGATCGCCTGAGTTGGAACCAAACATTTCATGTTTGTTTTTGAAAGCGGTTTGCTACTCGCAAGTAGGCTAAAATGCGAATTTTGCCACCTTCAAGTGGGCTTAGAAAACATGGTGATTTGCCACTATCTAGTGGGCTTAAAACTCATAATCAATGAATTGTTCCAATTCAGATAATCCAACCTTCACCCACAGGCATTCAGGCAGTTATATCACATAAGCACATAGCCTCATGGTAAGCATGCTATCATGGCAGTCACTCACACACATGTAAGGATGCTAAAGCATAAACACTTACCGAGTACTCCGAGCCAAAGAAAGAAGCTAATTAGAAATCATGCATGAATCCTAACTATGCTGAGATGCCTAATGCAACACATACAAGAATGCAACTAAGATAGGCTCGGCTATTCTAAGATGGCATATGATGATGCTACAGCTAACACGTATTCAACTTGAAATTGAAATACAATGCAGTTAGTATGATGCGCCGAGCCTGGTGCATGCAAGACAAAATGAATGCAAACATGCGAGCATAAGTATGCTAATTCAAACGTGCCCTAAACTAACCATCATAAGCTGGTAAATAAAAGGGAGAAAGACGTGGAGTTGGAAGACATGCATCACACACACACACACACACACACTTATTACACAATTGTGCCCTTGCTCAGAGGGTCCGAATAAATAATACGGTCCGAATAAATAATTAAATATTACAAAACCCTAATTAATTAACAAATTAACTAGAAAAGCGGATAAATTAGCATGCAAGCCTATGGACCACCTCAACTCTGTTCCGAATGATGAAAGATGCATGCTCGAATCGCCTCGTCGGGAAATTCCTTGCGATGCCCCGATTTGCCTCTGCTTGCAATTAATCTTGAAATGTTGTGCAAAGCTCTAGAAGGCTGCTGATTTCTGGTTTACTGCAACATAGAGCAAGAAAGGGGCATATCAAAGTATTTTTACGTACGTATGCACACCTCGATCCTCGTGCCACCAATCACGTATCTCGATGCATGGTGGCCGAGGAGTCGAATTGCACGACTCAATGTGAAATGAATGCAATGAATGCACATGACAACACAACAAGGCCTAGACTCCATCATGGGTAATCCGGAGTGTCGGCGACCGGGAATTAAGCCACGTTTCGTCACTTGGAGTATGCAACGTCCCTCGTTTCCCGTGTTTGGGCTAACTCCTATCCCAAACACAATGCAATGAGATGACATACACAATGTGACTAACATGTAACCTAGCATACACAATGCTATGGACTAAAATGGCATACACAATGCACGTGACACAACATGGCATGCACAATGCACTAACATGCAACCTAGCATACGCAATGCTATGAACTAAAATGGCATACACAATGCAAGATGGATTTACACCAATATGAGTGAACCTCAGCCACACTCACATCAGTGGCCATACATGAAAATGACACAACCGAAATACATGCAAACATGCACGAATACAAAGGACCGATCCTAAGGCACAACATGCAACTCTAACAAGGCATGGCATGGAATGAAATATGGCATAGGATGGTACATGATACAGCTCTAAAATGGCATAAAAGATGGTCCCGAAACATGCAAGTATGTCACACAATGCAAGTTAGATGGCCCTAATACCGAAACTAGTGATGTGCGTCACACTAGAGGTACACCAAGCAATGCACCAGTGGTAAAACCAACCCCAAATAGACCCTAGGCAGGTTTGAAACAGTGGGGAAATGGCCTAAGATGATGGCTCAGAATGCAAAGAAATGGAGCTCATTCAATGGTCAGTAAATGAGGCATACAAGTCTGACTATCAAACGCACTTAAGGAGTATGAAACATGGCAATATGGCATTGATACAAGCTCTGAAATATGATGTATAATGGACCCAAAACATGAACACACCTCAGTATATGCATGGAATGAGCCTCGAAACTCAAAGTTAAGCATGGGTATTGAACTACAAGCGTGCAAAAAAAAAAAAAAAACATCATTCAACCATGAGACCCAAAAATAGAGCTAAAGCAGTCCAAAATATACATAAGATCAGTTTAAGGCGTGGCCAAAAAATGCTAACATGAAGGGCCAAAACAACATGCAACATAGGCTAGTAAGCATGGTTTACATTACATGTATATGAAGCACAAGAGAGGTCACCAAACCAGCCAAAAAAAGAAACATGGCATGTCAAATAAACCCCAAAAATCCACTGAAACAAAGTCCACACATGCTAGAATGGGGTGCTCCTTTGATAAGCTACAAGAGAGGTTACTCTACACATGCAACAAGGACACTCAACATGGCAAAAACAACTCTGGAAATGACTTATGGGGGTCCTAAAACCCACTAAAAATGCTTGAAACAAAGTTTGGAAGCTTGCAAATAGGAGCTCCTTTGGAAGGCCAAAAGGGCCAACAAACAAGACAAGGAGAGAGGGGGTCACCCCCCCCCCCCTCTGATTTTGGCTCTCAAAATAGTATGTTAGCCACTGAAAATCCATTGGATTTCAGTGGCTAGAAGGCCAAACAAATCATGATACAAAGGCCTAGATGCAAGGCTCAAAACAAGATGCAAACAAGCATACAAGGGGGTAAATGACCTCTAACAGAAAAATGTCCTTAAACAATCTTCAAGAGGGGCTCAAAATAAGACACTTTTTAGTTTATGTCAAAGCTCGAAAATGCATAAAAATAAGGCTAAGATATGAAGCAAAATAAGCCTTAAAAGAGAGATGGAGCATACAAGGGGGTAAATGACCTCTAACAGAAAAATGTCCTTAAACAAACTTCAAGAGGGGCTCAAAATAAGACACTTTTCAGTTTATGTCAAAGCTCGAAAATGCTTGCAAATAAGGCTAAACAATGAAGCAAAACAATGTCAAAATGGGGAAAATAGAGACTTGCCCTTGTAGAGAAGACCTCCAGCAACTTCTGGACCAAGATGATGAGCCTTCAACCTCTACAAATCAGTTCCAAGGTGCTTGGATGGATGGTGGAGGTGTTATGCTAGGAGGTGTAGTGTAATGGATGCAAGAACAATGGAGTTTAGAGCTTGAAGAAGAGAGTTATGGAGGGAAATGTGTGTATGCCTCAGCCAAAAAGTTCTAACCCTTGCAAATGGAAAGGAGACCCTCTCTTATAGAAAACAAAGGGCCAAGGCTTCTCTAAGAAGCTTCAACAAATGGTCAAAGCTTCTAAAAGAAGCTTCACCAAAAGGGTCAAGCTTCCTCAAGAAACTTGACAAAAGGGTCAAGCTTCTCCTAGAAGCTAGGCAAAAGGACCAAAGCTTCCTTAAGAAGACAAACAAAGGGGTTAAATCTCGGAGGATGGGTCAAATGCTTCCCAGCTGGCACAGCTGTGTTGCACTCAAGAAGGGCAAAAAGCAGATGACTAGCCGACCACTTGCCCTGGTCGGCCGACCAGGGTTCAAAAAGGTCAAGAAGAAAAGCTGGTCGGCCTACCCAGAAAGGTGGCCTCCCAGGTGAATGCAACACAATGGTGGTATGGGAGACCAGAAAATGTGACCTAGGAGAGAGGAAAACCAGCTTTCTAGAAAGGTTCAAAAGGGTCAGGAAGAAAAGCTGGTCGGCCTACCCATATTGGTGGCCTCCCAGATGAATGCAACACAATGGTGGTATGGGAGACCCGAAATTGTGGCTTAAAAGTGAGGGAGACCACCTATCTGCCAAAAAAATAGGTGGCGAAAAGAAAGGTGGTCTCCAAGAAGAATTGCTAGTCCCCCACCCTCGTACCACCTTCCTAACAATGAAACTAGGGTCCACACCAAAAATGAGCCGAGACGGATGCAAAACGAGGGTTCGGGGGCCAAAACGCGGAGCCGGGGGCCCCGCAAACTGACTATTAGGCACCGGAGGTGGCGTCCGACCACAAAGGTGGTCTCTCGGGCCACAACGTCCCTCTAGGGAGAGGGAACAAGGTGCATGCCAAAAACTTGAGCAAACAGAGGTAGTTAAGCGGTCCCGAACTGAGGCACACGGCCGATGGCTCTAAAAACTGGAAACCGATCTCCAAACAGGAAAAATGGCCTATGACCACGAAACGTAGCCTACGGCCACTAAGAGATGGTCTACGAGACCTCTCCCTCCCTTCGGGAAGAGAAAATAGAGAAAACAGGATCTGGTTCGCAAACCGAGGCAAAGCACAAAAGAGTCTCGAAGTCCGGAGGCAAGGCTCTCAGCTGAGACTCTGTCACCTCAGAACGAGCACAATATGCATCATCACTAAGCGCTCAATCGGCAACGTCTGAGTCTTAAGGTCGGTCAAAAATAGGATGTCTACAAAGGGCAAGCCACATCAGCAGACAAAGATCTGCAAAGTTATTGCCACTGCACATCACCATTAATGAAGCCCCTCACAGCATTTATTACGGCAACACCTCTCCGTCGGGACAGCACGCCCTCACCCTGAACAAAGTAAGCTACAGCATAGACTTTTGGCCAAGGTGACAGGTCGAAAGGGACAACGAAATGATTACCAAAGAATATAAGCAGACGTTGAAGACAAGAAGAAGGTTAAGTTTTTTTATCACTACTCCATCTCTGTATCATACTTCCCTCTCACTAATTTGCTCGTCGAAGGGTTCGCTGGGGGACTCCCCGTTCCCTGTTGAACTCTTGTGCAGGTCTTCAAGCAGGCTTGGTCATTCAGACATAGGCTCGAGGAGCGTGGATCAGTCTGACCCGTTCTACCCTCATAAACTGCATCATGAGTTGGCGCCGTCTGTGGGAACGCTTTGCTCCGCGCACCAGTTGTGCTCATTGTCGCCGGAGACCCTGTCCCAATAACCCTTTCCTACTACCCATCGAAGTGTATGGTCACGACTAGATGCATGGCTTCTCACCATAATGCTGCCAACCATCAGACCGACCCCCCTATTCCAAACAACCCACCACAATATTTCATCGAGCTTACCAACAGCATTAACCGCATGGCCGGGCAAAACCAAGCCCTAATTAATGCTCTACTCCAAAGAAACCTTCCTATGCCCCCTCTACCACCTCCAGATATTCCCCCCAACCAAGAATGAGCCCCGAGCCATACCATTCCGCAGCCTAATCCACCCAACTGGGAAGGCTTACAACCCCCTCCCTCGGGTATGAACCTGTCACCCCGGGGCCCACAACCATCAATCCCGATACTAGCCCAGAAAGGGGAGGCTAGCAACGTCCAGCCCCCGCTCCTCTCTAGTGGTAACAACATCCCTCTCTGGGACGCAGAACTCCGAGCATGAAGCTCCAACTCGAAGGGGTCATGCAGAACATACAACATAAACCATCTACCACAACTAACTCCCCATTTGTTGCCTCCATCAGAGACAAACCTTTCCCTCCTAAGTTCAAAATGCCCACCATCGACTCTTTCGACGGTACGACGGAGCCAGTCGATCATTTGGAGACCTACAGAACCCTCATGATCCTCCATGCATTCCCCGACGAGATCATGTGTCGGGCTTATCTCGTAACACTCAAGGGGTTGGCTCGCCTTTGGTTTAGTCAACTCCCAGCAGACTCCATCTCCACTTTCCAGTACCTCAGTGACTCTTTCCTCAGCCATTTCATAGGAGCCCAACGCCAGCGACATCCGGCAACCCAACTCCTCAATATCCGTCAGACCGAGGGGGAGTCGCTGCGTGGTTTCGTCACTCGCTTCAACACCGAAGCCCTGCAGGTAGCAGAAAACGATGACAAGGTCATCCTTACGGCATTTATGGCCAGCCTACGGTCATCTGATTTCCTTTTCTCCCTCTCAAAAAACCCCCCGACCTTCATGGCAGCCCTACTCTCCAAAGCACAAAAATACATGAACGCCGAAGATTCCCTAGCTGCTTGTCAAGATCCTATAGCAAAAAACCCGACCTCCCGAGAAAAGCGAAAAGATTTAGAAGCCAGAAACACCCAGTACAATACCGAAACACCACATTATGCTGACCGACCCCCCCGAGCCGACCGGCCAGTACCAGTCCGACCGCCCGGTTGGTTCGAGTGGTACACACCCCTTAACTCCCCTATGGAACAAGTCCTCAACCAGATCTAGCGGGACTACCCCCTCAAATGGCCCCAACTATCAAGAACCCCTTCCAATCGAAAAGACCAATCCAAATACTGCCGTTTTCACCAGGACTATGGCCATAATACCGATGAGTGTGTTAACCTCAAGGATCAGGTCAAGACCTTAATATGTCAGGAACGACTTAGCGGTTCACGGACACCTGCCCCCAGCAGAGACAAAGGACAGAGCCCGCCAAAAACACCCATCGGCGCACTCCTCCCCGGCAGCCAGCCCAACCAAATCAAGGCCATGATCGCCCTCCACAGTAACCTCGGGCACAAGGTAATCCCGCCCCACCTGTTGGAGAAATCAGAGTTATTTCCGGCGGGCTTGCTTATGAAGGACCATCCCGCTCGACTCAGCGGGTAGAACTCAGAAAAATAAGGTAAGGCTCAAACAAAGAAGTCGCCACGTTGGACCGACCCTCCAAACACCCCAGGCAGTGGGCCGAGCTTATCACCTTTACGAACTCCGACTGCATAGGCATCCGTTACCCTCATGACGACCCTCTCGTCATTTCTATCCTCCTTTCCAACTACAAAGTCAGACAAGTTCTCATCGACAATGGTAGTTCCTCAGACATCATCTTCCTCAATTGCTTTTGCCAGCTCAAGATTGGGGAAGAAAGTCTCTCTCCCCTCCAAACCCCTTTGGTCGGTTTCACGGGCGACCGGGTGACCTTCATCGGCTCCATCGATCTTCCTATCACAATTGGTGAATACCCGCGGCAAACCACAAAGCTGCTTACCTTCCTTGTTGTTGATTGCCCCTCTACCTACGACATCATCCTTGGCCGCACTACCCTAAATGTTTTCTACGCTGTCACATCCACTTACCACCTTGCCATCAAGTTCCCCACCGATCTGGGGGTTGGAACAATGAGAGGAGAGCAGACCGTGGCCAGAGAATGTTATGTCGCCTCACTGAAAGAAGTCAAGCTGAAGGAGGCTATGATCATTGAAGGGCTCGATGTTAGAGATAAAGATGAGCTGGTCAGGGGGGAACCAGTGGAGGAGCTCGTCGAAGTCCTCGTCGACCCCACCAACCCGGCCAAAACCGCCAAGATCGGCAGCCAGCTATCCCCCCAAGCCAAGGCCGGCTTCACCGCCCTCCTGGTTGAACACAACGACGTGTTTGCCTGGACTCACTCCAATATGCCGGGTATTGACCCCTCTTTCATCAGCCACCATCTCAGTGTTGAGCCCCATTTCCGACCTATCCGCCAGAAACAACGCATTTTTCACCCGAAACACAATAACCTTATTGCTTCTGAAGTGGACAAACTCCTTGAGGCACAATTTATCGCTAACGTGGACTACCCCAGATAGCTGTCGAATGTTGTTCTGCTTCGTAAAAACAATGGGAAATGACGACTCTGTGTCGACTACTTTGACCTCAACCGAGCTTGCCCCATGGACAGCTACCCTCTCCCTCATATAGATCTGCTGGTCGACGCCACAGCAGGTCATCAAATGCTCAATTTCATGGATGCCTTCTCTAGATACAACCAAATCTTGATACACCCATCTGACCAGGAACACACCACCTTCATCATCGACCGAGGCACCTACCATTACCGTGTAATGCCATTTGGGTTAAAGAATGCTAGGGCCACTTACCAACGGTTGGTCAATGCCGTCTTCATCATCAAATAGGCCAGAACATGTAAGTATATGTCGATGACATGCTGGTCAAGTGCAAGCTCTCCACCGATCATCTGGCCAACCTACAAGAAACCTTTACCACCTTACGAAAGTACCAGATAAAACTCAATCTGGAAAAATGCGCCTTCGGCGTAGGATCTGGGAAGTTCTTGGGATTCATGGTCAGTCAGCAGGGCATCGAAGCTAACCCCGAAAAGATCAAGGCCTTAATTGAAATGCAGTCACCCAGAACGGTCAAGGAGGTTCAGAGGCTTACTGGCCGAGTGGCCGCTCTCAACCACTTCATTTCCCGAGCAACGGATAAGTGCCTCCCCTTCTTCAAGGTCCTTCGACAAACTTTTGAATAGACGGCAGAGTCTGAAGAGGCCTTTCAACAGTTGAAACAATGCATGGCTAACCCTCCCCTACTTTTTCAGGCCATTGCGGGCGAACCCCTCTTCCTCTATCTAGCCGTGTCACACATTGCAGTCAGTGCAGCACTCGTCAGGGAAGACAGCTCTGTCCAACGACCGGTGTACTACATCAGTCAGGCTCTTCGAGGGGCGGAACAGAACTACCCACTATTAGAAAAAGTGTCTTTGGCCTTGATCACCGCCTCCAGACGACTCCGCCCTTACTTCCAAGCCCATTCCATAGTGGTCCTCACTGACCAACCGTTGAAGAAGATAATGCAACAACCAGAGCTTTCTGGCAGGCTTATGCAATGGTCGGTCGAACTCAGTCAGTTTGATATCTCCTACCGGCCTCGGACAGCAATCAAGGGACAGGCTGTTGCCGACTTCATCCTGGAATTCACCAACCTCCCCCCAACCACAGCTCCTCTACCCCCGCCAACCCATACCGAGCCAGAAGACCCCCACTCTTGGACTCTCAACGTCGATGGATCATCCCGCAAAGAAGGTAGTGGGGCTGGTCTCATTCTCACCGCCCCTGACGGTGGTTATTTCGAGTGTGCTCTCCGCTTCCTGTTCGATACAAGCAATAATGAGGCCAAGTATGAGGCATTGATAGCTGATCTCCGCCTAGCCAGAGACATCGGTGTCAGCCACATCCGAGTGTTCAGCGATTCCCAGCTTATCGTCGGGCAAATTATGGGGGAGTTTGACGCCACGGAGGACCCCATGCGGGCATATAGGGATGTTGCCCTCCCCTTTGCTTGCCTCTTTAATACCTTCCACATCAAGCACATCCCTCAGGCAGAAAACTCCAAGGTAGATGAAATGGCTCAGTTGGCCTCGGCAGACCAGTCAGACCTCAATTACGGTGTCCGCCTTGAATACCTGACTCACCCTGCCATCTCCCCAAACCAACAACAAGTCTACTTTCTCCAAAACGAGCCTATCCCCTAGGCGGCAGACATCTTTCTGTATCTGACAACGGGGGAACTTCTAGCCAACAAACAACAGGCCGCCAAAGTTAGGGCCCGGTCGTCCAACTACATTCTTGTTGATGATCTTTTGTACAAGGGGGGCTTTTCACACCCATACCTCAGATGCCTCAATCCTTCTTAGGCGACTTATGTGATAAGAGAAATTCACGAGGGTATATGTGGCAATCATTCGGGTGGCAGATCCCTAGCCCACAAAATACTTCGCACTGGCTATTTCTGGCCCACTCTCAATCAAGACGCGACGGAGTTCGTGCTCAAATGTGATAAGTGCCAACATTTTTCCAATATCCCCCATGCTCCTCCTACATAATTGATTACACTCTGCAGCTCGTACCCGTTCGCCAAATGAGGAATCGACCTGGTCGGCCCACTGCCCACTGGCCGAGGCCAAACCAAATTCGCCATTGTCGCCATCAATTACTTCATTAAATGGGTGGAAGCAGAACCCCTTGCCACAATCACCAAGCGGAACACAACTAGATTCATCTGGCAGTCGATCGTCTGCAGATTTGGCATTCCTCAAGCCATCGTCTCCGACAATGGTAAACAATTCGACAATGCCAAGTTCAAGAAATTTTGTACAGAGCTCCAAATCCAGCCATGCTTCTCCTCTCTAGGCCATCCCCAAGCCAATGGTCAAGTTGAGGTCACCAACTGTTCCCTCCTGAAGATCATCAAAACCAAGTTGGAAGCTGCTAAGAGACTTTGGGCTGAGGAGTTACCCAATGTACTCTGGGCTTACCGCACCACCGCTCGGACCCCCACTAGGGAGACTCCCTTTCATCTAACATATGGCACAGAAACGGTCATCCCAGTGGAGATCGGTCTTCCCACCCCCAGAGTTCTACATCTGAATCCAGAACTAACTAAAGAGCTGCGTCGGACAGACCTAGACCTGATTGAAGAGCTCCGAGAAACAACTGCAGTCAGACGGGCCTCCTACCAATAGAAAATGAGAACACATTACAATCGTAGAGTCTGAGCAAGGGAGTTTGCCGTAGGGGACCTTGTTTTGCGAGAAGTAACTCTTGCCACCAAAAATCCAACTGAGGGCAAACTGGCAGCCAAATGGGAGGGACTCTACGTTGTGAAAGCCAGACCACGTCCGTGCACTTACTGACTGCAGGACATGGAAGGTCGAGACCTCCCCCATCCTTGGAACGCAGAACATTTGAAGCGCTATTTTCAATAAAAGTTGTATTGTTGTATCGTCCAAGTTGTTGTATGTTCTTTTTGACAATCTATGTTCTCATTTTCTCCTCGTATAATGTAAACCTATGATCCCATGGGCCACACTTTGTATGACAGCAAGCTTATATCTCAGTTATCTGTGGTATTCCAATAACGCTTTGATTGTAGCCTCGGCCAGACCGAGTCACTCAAAGCCTCAGCTAGACTGAGCATGAAGAGCTCGGCCAGACCGAGTCACTCAAAGCCTCAGCCAGACTGAGCATAAAAAGCCTCAGCCAGACTGAGCATGAAGAGCTCGGCCAAACCAAGTCGCAAAAAGCCTCAGCCAGACTGAGCATAAAAAACCTCAGCCAAACTGAGCATGAAGAGCTCGGCCAGACCGAGTCCCTCAAAGCCTCAGCCAGACTGAGCATAAAAAGCCTCAGCCAGACTGAGCATGAAGAGCTCGACCAGACCGAGTCACTCAAAGTCTCAGCCAGACTGAGCATGAAGAGCTCACCCAGACTGAGCATAAAAAGCCTCAGCCAGACTGAGCATGAAGAGCTCGGCTAGACCGAGTCGCAAAAAGCCTCAGCCAGACTGAGCATAAAAAGCCTCAGCCAGACTGGGTATGAAGAGCTCGGCCAGACCGAGTCACAAAAAGCCTCAGCCAGACTGAGCATGAAGAGCTCGACCAGACCGAGTCACTCAAAGCCTCAACCAGATTGAGCATAAAAAGCCTCAGCCAGACTAAGCATGAAGAGCTCGCCCAGACTGAGCATAGAAAGCCTCAGCCCGACTGAGCATGAAGAGCTCGGGCAGACCGAGTCACTTAAAGCCTCAGCCAAACTGAGCATGCAGAACCTCGCCAGACTGAGTTACTTTAAGCCCCAGTCACTCTGCATTGAATTTTTACAAGTTCAAATTCACTCTGCATTGAGTTTTTCCTACATTCACTCTGTATTGAATTATTACAAGTTCAAATTCACTCTGCATTGAGTTTTTCCTACATTCACTCTGCATTGAATTGTTACAAGTTCAAATTCACTCTACATTGAGTTTTTCTTACATTCACTATACATTGAATTTTTCTTACAAGTTAGACTTCACTTTACATTGAGTTTTCCTTACATTTTACACTTCACACTTCACACTGCTTTATACATAAGCCTTATACAAGTCGCCATTCTCATTCATTTCAGATGTGCAAACAAAAGCAGTAGCATGAAAACAAGACTCAAAATTTTATTTATTCACAAACTTATACATAAGTTTCTTACAATCATCCAAAAGCAGAAGCCAAAATTCAAAAAAAAAAAAAAAAAAAAACCTAAGTACAGGTTTTATTCACACTAGTCACTTCTCCTCACTTGACACAAGGTCTTCTTCTTCAATGCCCTCATCTAGGGGGGTCTAGGCCACGTCGTCTTCATCAATCCTTACACCACTAAGGTCCAAGTCTGGGAACAGTTCTTCTGCCTTCCGCTTAAACATCTTCCAACCACTGTCCCAGAACTTAGCCATTTTATGTTTGTAGAAGTCCAACTAATGGAAGCTCTCAATAACTTCTACTTCAGTCCTGCCTCCAGCGGTCATTCCCAATGAGTTTGACCCCCCCCCAAACACCTCCCTTGCCAAGTTGCTGGCGACCGCGGCATCGACTGCCATCTGAAATTCAGCAGACCCCTTGAATTGCTCTACTCCTGCAACGCATAGATCGAGGTATGCTGCCCTTTCAGAGGTTGCCTTGGTTCTTTCTTCCTTCAACACCTTCTACAATCTTGCCTTCTCCTCCATTGCCTTAGCGCGCTCATCCTCCAGCTCCTTCTGCAGCCTAGCAATCTTTACGTCTGCTTCATCCTTCTTTTTGATCTGCTGGGCACGCAAGTCTTCATTGTTCGCCATGGCCTCTTCAAAACGATCATTGGCGACCGTGCAGGCATTTTTAGCCTCTTCCAACTTCTTCTGCTCGCCATCCAATTGGAATTCGAGCAACACTACCTTGCGGCGTTCATCCTCTACCTCCAACTTGGTTGCGAGTAGCTCAGCATGGACTTGCGCAGCCACATTGCGTTGCACGATCGCTAGTACCTCCATCTTCTTCGCCTTTTTAGCCTCCTCCAACCCCCTAGTGCATGCACTCCGCGCAACCCTCCGCCAACCCATGCTCTCCCTCCTGAAATTTTCAAGTCGGGCCTCCACCTGCCCCAACTTCTCCTTCTCCCTCTCCCTTCTCCATTCGCCCTTCGCTGCTGCCGCCTTATTTAGCAGGGCCCCTGCCAAAGCAACCGCCTCCATCTGGGTTGAGCACAACCCCTTCATCAGCTCAGCCTCAGTATAACCCGCCACCGAGCGGACGGCTACGTCTTCTACCACCCCCAAGAGACGATCTGCAGCCATCCTGGCCTCTTTCCCTTCCCCTTCCCCTTCCACTCGCCCAAACACCGCAGGGACGTGGTAGAAGGCGGTCTTCAGCGCAGGCCTCTCTCCCTCTCCTTGGGGTGCCAGACCCTCCTGCGGTGGTGGCTCCACCCTTAGCTCAGCGTCGACCTCATCACTCTGCGTTTGTTCACCAAGGCCAATCGCCTCACCCTCTCCCTCTTTGGCCTCCCCCTCCAACCACATTTCAGGGGTCCCCTCTACCTCCCCCTCTAAGGGAGTCTGCTCCGTCGTCGCCTCCTTCCTCCTCTTCAAGGCAGGCTCCCCCTCACTCCTCCTTAATCTCTTTTTCCTTTTTACCACGCCCCCCATCTCCTCGTATGCTCTCTCCTTCAACAGGTCAACTGGGGGCGGTCGTGGCTCAAATCCACCTAAGTCCTTTTCCCCTAGGGGTTTGGGATGCGGTCGGATCCTCTCCCTAGTGATCAGCTTTGGCGGTCGGTCTGCCTGGGACTCTTTGAACTTACTGGCTTTGGCGAGGATGGTCATATCCCCAGCCTCTTGCGCTTCTCTTCTCGCCTCTAACTTCGCCGGTCCCAAGTTTCCCCTGATTGGCTGGGGGCCCAACCCTACCGCAAACAAGGTTGATGGCTGAACAAGTTCATCCCATCAGACGCCCTCCTTCTCCTTCCATTCTTTCACCCTCTTTACTCTCGCCTTTGCTGTTGCCCCCAGTTTCGGCTCCACAGACTTGGTGGGCACTTTCCAAACTGTGCGCACCCCAGCCCCTCCGTTGGTTGACACATAAAACCACCGCAGCCTCCACCCCTTTATCAATGATGGCAACCCTGCTACCAACCCTTCCCTGCCGCCGCCTGCAAAGTGACCCAAGTCACTTGCTACCCCGACACCTTGTAGCAAGCAAAAAACTCATCCACCATCATGGCCACCTCCTCATTCGCCTTTGGCCATACGCTCGCACAGGCTAGTACAATCTTCTACGCGTTGGGCATCAATTGACCTGGCGCCATTTCCAACCGGTTTAGGGCACCGACTACTACCTCCGGAATCGGCAACCTCAACCCTCCCTTCAACGCCTCCTCATACAGGGCAAACTCCCCCGGTCGGGCGTCGGATGGCCTCTCATTCGTGGACGGGAGCTTCAACTCTATTTCGGCGGGAATTTGGTACCTCTCGCGTATACTCACCAACTCCCTCGCAGTGATAATCGACTTATCGGCCTTTGTATGCCAGTGATCTGGCTCCATCTGGCTAATCGGCGCCGGCGCCACCATCATTGTGGACGAACCCACTCGCCTCTCCGTCCTGTATTGCTATGCCAAATCCACCGCGTCGTCGTCCCCCAGTGGATCAACCCTGGCATTTGCAGTTTCTTCTTGGGCCATTTCTGTGGTGTGTCTAGTTTCAGATGTGGGCACAAGAAAATTCAAAAAATGTCGCAAGGGTGTATCACTTGCAATGAAGGTGTCTATACTTGGAGCGTTTTGATTTCTCAGAAAAAGGAAGGTAAAACGTATAATACCAAAAGCCCAAGGCTTGCCTGTATTCCAGAGGTCGCAATTAATTTTCACCAGTTTGAAAAACTTTCAACCATCTGCCTGTAGACACCCCATTTTTGACCGTCCTCAAGACTTGGTTGTGCTTGTAGGTACACCCAACAACTGGTTCGATTGCTCGCCCAGCGTTCGACTGTCGCGGCGGAACGGCACCGGTTTGAGTTTCCCGGACCTTGTATCCTTTCTGCCTCATTTTTGGACCCTGTTTTGGTCCTGTTAGAGTGGCCCTCATAGTGCACTGCCGGCCATGGCATGGCACTACTGGCCATGGCTTTTCCACTGCCGGCCACTGATGAAGCCCTGCCGGCCATCAGTGTGGCACCCCCCTATCTTAGCTGGTTTTCAGGCAGATCTTTTGAGCCAGCTAGATTTTCATTTGCTCCCCTCCATACACATGTATGGAGGGATAGAAGCCTTGGAAAGCTTGTTCAAGAAGCTTTGGTTTTGCATTGCTCTATATAAGCAAGAGGCCTTCCTCTTTGACAAAGGTTCTGAGTTTTGGAGAGGAAAAAAAGCTGTCTCTCTCTATATTGTATGTATTTTGTGCCTTAGAGTTGGATTTCTTTGCACTTTTGCACTACAACACCTAGATATACACCTCCATCCTCCATTCCAGCACCTTGGAGGCCATTTGAGGAGGTTGGAAGCTCAGAATCTTAGACCAAAACCTGCTGGTTTACTACTCTTCTAGGGTAAGTCTCTATTTCCCCTAAACTTGCACTTTCTTTGTTCATCTGTAAGCCATACTTGCAAGCATTTTTGGACTTTTTCATGAACTAAAAAGATCATATTTTGAGCTCCTTTACATGTTTGATCAAGGACTCTTTGCTTCTTGAGGCCTCCTCTTACCACTTGTCTCTTTATCCCTCTTTTAGGCCTTTTTCTTGTATGATAGCTTGGCCTTACTTGTGATCATTTTCGTGGCTTGATGTAAACTGTAAAGTGCATTATTTTGAGCCCCTCTCCAACTTTGTTAAAGGGCTCTTTGTCATTTGGGGCCAACTTCTGTCCCTTGTGCTTTATCTCTCCTTTTAGGGCCATTTTTGCATCATAGATTAGCCCTACTTGTGATCATCTTCAAGATTGGACATAAACTAGAAAAAGTTTCCTTTTGAGCTTATAAACATGTTTGTTTTAGATACTTTTTCTGTTTGGGGTCATCTTCCCCCATGCATGCTTTATCTCTTCAAGTTTAGAGCCATACATGTGAGCATTTGCATTGGCCTTGTTTTGGCCCATTAGCCACTGAAATCTAGTGGATTTTCAGTGGCTTAGACACTGTTTTGAGAGTCTGAATTAGAGGGGGGTGACCCCCTCTCTCCTTGTCTTGTTTGGTGGCCTTTTGGCCTTCCAAAGAGACCCCATTTTTCATGCTTCTAGGCCTTGTTCCAGGCCCTTTTCAGTGGGTTTTGGGACCCCCTTGAGCCATTTCCAGAGTTGGTTTGTCCTTATTGAATGTCCATCTTGCATGTGCCTAATAATCCCTTGTGTGGCCCTCCAAAGAGGCCCCTCATTTTGGTATGCATTGGCTACATTTCCATGATTATTTGGGGGTATTTTCACATATTTAGTTCACTGATTTTGGCTAGTTTAATGAGTTCTTACCTGCTTCATACACTTTCCATGTAAACCATGTTTGTTGGCTAATCTTGCATGCCATGTTGGTTCATCATGCTAGCACCTTTTGGCCATGCTTTGAACTAGAAATGTTCATGTTTTGGGGCTACCTTGCCTCTGTATTTATGCTTCTTAGTTAAATAATGCATGCTTTGTATAGTTGTAGACCTTGCAAGCTTTGTGTTTCGGTGATGCATGCATGCTATCTTTGAGATATTTTGTCACGCCCCAAACCCGCCCCTAAAAGTTTGGGCATGACCCATTCGAAAACAGACACTAAACCTGTTATATATATATCATACGGGGCCTGAACGGAAGCCTTTAATAATATAAAATACATAAAACATCATCCATTGAGCTACTACTACCATGCCAGGACCGCACACATTGCACTAAATAAATATTATACAGATAGTTTACACACATAAGACTCGACTCAGCCTCATAAATAGGCACATAACAAAAATATAAATGAAGAAGAAATTATACAATCAACCCAAAAATATACATCCAATGCATAAGTCGGAACTCGGCAGAACTTTACAAAATGAACAGCCTCAGGTGGTGCCTGGACGCCTCAAGGTTAACAAGAGAAATACAAGCCCTAAAGGTTGGGACTGAACTCCCGATTGGTTACCTACAGAAACAGACAGACAAAATATAGAATGAGCGAACTCAGTGAATAATAGTACATAAACAATATAATGTTTAACTTAAATAATCACACATAGAACTGCAGATATATCTGATTAATTACATTCCATAATTATTTCCAACACATCATGGGTCCTACTTCCGTAACAGAATAGCGTTAAACTCAGTCTATATAGGACTGTCACAAGCCTACAGATGCAGTACGACCAAAGGTCCAGATATAGCAGAACGGCCACCGGCCCATAAATAACAGAAGTAGTAAGGATAACGGAAATAACAGACAGAACAGTAATAACAGAAATAACAGACAGAACAGTAATATCAGAAATAACAGACCGCATAAAGCGTAAGTAGCAGGACGCATATAGCGTGGTAACAGAAATAACAGATGTATGGACTCAAGAGGTGGCTCGTACGGATTCCAGAGGTGGCTCCCACCAAAGTGTAGCACTTCGTTCCGTACAGCACTTTGCTCCATACCAGAACATTACAGAATGACCTAACGGTCCAGAATATCAGAAATATAATCTTGTCAGAAACAGAGTCTTATGCATTTCCAGATTCCAAACCATTTTCATAATCATTTTCATAATCATTTCCATATTCAGATTTTGCATAAGATTATCTGTGGTACGCCCATAGTCCATCAGAACAGGTAGGTCCGAAGACCACAACAGGTAGGTCCGATGACCACAGCAGGTAGGTCCGAAGACCACAGCAGGTAGGTCCGAAGACCACAACAGGTAGGTCCGAGGACCACAGCAGGTAGGTCCGAAGACTACAACAGGTAGGTCCGAAGACCACAACAGGTAGGTCCGAGGACCACAGCCACGGTATTGTTACCCCCGGGCAAGGGCCATCCGGACTAAGGGTGCCACAAATACTTTTTAGACAACTGAACATTCGTTCGTTTGTTCCCAACATATCATAGCTTTTCATAAATCAATCATTTCGTTTCATAGTATACTGAAAATACATAACGTAAGTTTAATAGAACGTTGCTGATATTTATTAGCAAATGTTGAACATATGTCACGGATTGAACACTTTCAGAAATACGAAGGTACCATGGTTCTATACTTTAAATCAATAGATCTCGGGATACATAAGCATCATTGTTCTATTTACTCACCAATCTACGGATAACAGACTGTTAATAATGTTTCTTAATGGTAAATCAAACACAATACTATATAAACTATAGTACAATACCGATAACCATTAATCGTGGACGGGATACAGAATAGTTTCAGAGCCATCTCAATAGATGCCGAATCCTTCTATGTTCACACCAATTCTCAAATACAACCATGTTAGCATAATTGCCATGGAAAACAGAATATGCATAATCATAATAAGATTGATGTACATATGTAGTACTGTTACTCACAGAGTTACAATGGAGCGTTTGTCCCTCCCGGAGTGCATTCTGTACACAGACATAACTTACAAATTAACTCCCTTTTCCTTTTTAAATCCTTAAGGAATTCTTCATTGAATCATTACATTCGTATGAATTATAATCATCTTAAAGTCATCAAAATAACATTCTAAAAATACCAGAGGACTGAACATTCAAAACTGAGCAATCAATAATTTTGCCTGAAAAAAGGGTTCCCCGCTCGAGCGCCACTTTGGCCGCTCAAGCGGACTGCACAAAAATACAAAACTACTGGGAGGTCGATTTTCCCGCTCGAGCGGTCCTTCCTCCGCTCGAGCGGACCAAGCAAAATTCTGAAAATCTGGATTTCCAATCTTTCTAAATCTTTCCAATCTTTAACAATACAAACAAAGCTTCAAACTAGACAAACTTAATATCAAATTAAGGTGCTAAATCACCCAATAAACCAACCACAACCCTCCTCAAGCCTTCAATCATACAATCCATCAATTTCATATGTAAAATAACCATAACTTCCCAAAATCCTCCTTATTCAAACCCAAACTTCCCAAAAATCTCATAATTCTTCTATACACTTCAAATATATAGAAATCACATAATTCAACAATAGAAATAACTCAAATCTGACTATGATTGTAAATATTGATGTGGATTCAACCCTTACCTCAATAATCACACAAAAAGGTGAGCTAGAGATGGAGCCTTCACAATTCCAAGTTCTAATTGGATAAAAACGTTGATCTTCCCTTAATCTCCCTCCTTGATGCCAAAAATCATGGTGGATCATGATCAAAGTAAAGGAATTCAAGAGTTTAGGGCTAGGGTTTCGGACTAGGGAGAAAAGGAAAGAAGAAGGGGAAAGAAAATATCAAAAAGTGATCCAAAATCACGATTTAAAAGCTGCTGTCCCGAAAACTCCGCTCGAGCGCACCTTTTCCCGCTCGAGCGGACCTACTCACAGCACAGATTCCAAAACTTCAAACAGGTGTAACTTTCCCATCCGGACTCCGTTTTAGGTCGTTCTTGTGTCCAAATTGAAGCCCCGGAAATAAGCTTTCCAATGGTTCTAACCTCATATCCAAATTCAAAATGTGGACAAAGAAAAGGGCAAAAGAGTGGCAGCTGTTCGTAAAATAACTATCCGAATCAAATTCTTTGGTTCAATCTTACCTTACCATCATATTGCCACCTCAATCAAAATCCCCAAATCCAAAAATAACACATGAGAGTCTCCACAAACATTCACCGAACCTTTAATAACTTTACGTGCACCTAGCTTCAATTCCAAAAGATATAGTTGAATCAACACGTATTGGGGTCGTTACATATTTAGATGATTTGGCATCATTTAATGCTTCATTTCAGAGCATGTACCATTGTCACATTCTCACTTCACTCATGCTTCAAGTGCCTTTGAATGTCGCGCATTATTGCCTATTTTAAGGCTTACCTTGTATGCTTGCATGTCTATGTATTTGAGCCTTCATTCCAGCATGTTTAAGTCCTTGTTTAGGCTTAATTAAACTCTGTCCATGCTTAGTTCATGTGTTCGTGCCATGTATTGCATGCCTCCTTTGTATTGCTCTTTGCTAGCTTTCTTGACATAGGACCTTCGCATGATTTACTTGTGTTGTTTAAATGATTTGGCATCATTTATCATCTCATTTTAGTGTATATAGTGTTGTTACACTTGCACATTTGTCACTTCTTAGGCACTTTTGAGAGTTGCCCTTTTAGGCCCCTTTGATGAACCTTTCGCATTTTGCATGCTTAAGTGTTTTGTGTGGCTTAATTCATCGCTTTGGCTACTAATTTGGACCTAGTTGAGAGTTGTCCATCTTTGGTGTAAGCCCATTTTGCCATGTTGTCGCATGCTCGTTACATGCAGTATGTTGTTGCATACTTGCTTAGCTTTACATGCCTTGCATGCTCATATGTTCATATTGCATTTTGTCATAGGTTGTTGCCTCACATTATGCTCATATGCTTGTTGCATGTTCGGTTTGATTGCATGTTTGCATACTTAGGTCATGTTGCATGTTTGCCATGCTTATGTGTTGCATTGCTTGGATTAAGTGTTAATCCGAGCACGAGGAACGAGGGGCGTTTCATACTTCAAGTGATGGAACGCGTCTCAATTCTCAGTCGCCGAAGCTCTTGATGATTCATGATAGAGTTCTAAGCTTTACTTGCTTTATCTGTGCATTCATTTTCATATTGATTTGCACAAGTTGGATCTTTGGCCATCATGCATCGGGATGCGTGATTGATGGTCATGGATCCGACTTGGCCTCTCCCTTGATGTTTTGAGGTGATTTGGAGTGCCACGGTGCATACATGTCCTAGGGAAACCCTCATTTTCCTCTATTTTGTGCTTCGTTGCAGTTTGGTGTCACAGCACACCAGTGGCCGGCAGCCTGCCATTGATGGCCGGCAGTGGGCCATCTCTGGCCGGCAGTACTCCTCTCATGGCCGGCAGGCCACTAGTGGCTTCCCCTGCAATGTTTTGGTAAGTTGCAGCAACAAGCACTGGAAGACACCCTGCAAACAGAGCCTCTAAAGAGCAACCGGAAGGCGTTTCGAGGCGAGGAACCAAAGCGAGCGTGCATCTCCCTCTTCTTCAAATAGAGCTGGAATGGCATCATTTACTGCTTTCCTTATTTGTTTGTTGTCGTTCATTAATCAGTTAATTAATTTGTTAATTAATTAAGTTGTATAATAATTAGTTGTAGCTAGTTATTCATTTGGTTCTGTAATAATTAATTAGCTTGTGAGTTAGTTAATTAGGTGGCCTGTATTATTTATTCGGTCCCTCCGAGTGAGGGTAAATTTGTAATAAGTGTGGGTGCGTGTGTGCATGTCTTCCAACCCCACATCTTTCTCCCTTTTATTTAACTGCTTATAATGGTTAGATTTAAGGCATACTTCAATTAGCATACCTTATGCTATGCATGCGTGCATTCATCAATTTGTATTGTATACACCGAGTTCGGC
This sequence comes from Camellia oleifera, assembly GCA_022316695.1. Lineage (NCBI taxonomy): Eukaryota > Viridiplantae > Streptophyta > Magnoliopsida > Ericales > Theaceae > Camellia > Camellia oleifera. The sequence continues at coordinate 122,057,041 of CM039314.1, read as the reverse complement.
GCATCATACTAACTGCATAAGTATTCCAAATCTAACTTGAAATACGTGTTACTTGTCACATTTCATATGCCATCTTAGATTAGCCGAGCCTACTCTAGATTGCATTTTGTATGCGATGCATTAGCCACTTAACATGGACTAGGGTCATGCATGTTTTGCTAACTAGCTTCATTGTTTTAGCACGGAGTACACTGTAAGTATTTTATGCTTTAGCATCTCACACGAGTGTGAATGTTAACATGACAGCATGCTTACCATGTGGCTATATGCTTATTTGATTAACTGCTTGAATGCCTGTGGGTGAAGGTTGGATTACTTGAATTGGAATAATTCATTGAAATCCGTATTTTAGCCTACTTGCAAGTAGCAAATCTCAAACCATTTTCAAACAAATGGATATGCAATGCTTTGTTCCAAATTAGGTGATCTAGTCTATACTTGTTTGCTGTGCGCATAACATAGTAATTCTAAGCTAATTAATCAGAATAAGAACACATAACATTTTCAAAATCAGATATCATGGTTAGTAGAGGCCGATCTTCGGATCGGGCGAGAGGGGGTGCTCATAGCTGACCTTCCCCAATCGTACCCAAGTTCCCGACGAGGCAACTTTGGTGATGACGGACACGTGGCCTTTGGCATCGAGTTAGGGTTTCCTAAATTCCCCCATTAAAAAATATTGGCGACTCTGTATCTGGCAAAGCAGTCCATGTTTGGCACTTCTTTTCTAAAAATCTATTTTTTTTCTCAAAATGATTTGCCGGATTTGGACTCTTTGGTTCAGATTTAGAACCGTGACAAATTGAGTCCGAACTGTAGTGAGCCCCACAAAATGAACAAAACGGGATTCATCCTCCCGGGGCGTTCGGGGACGTCTACACTGCCAAAACTGTCTTTTCAAACACCCATTATGACCTATCGTTTCACTTCTGGCCCAACGCCTAACCTCCTCCCACCACGAGATGCTGCTACGTGTACGACCACGATGCACTGCCCCCTTTCCCTACCCTGTCTTTTCCACTTTAAGTCATCACATGACCCACCGCCTCTCGAGCCCCACACCCCGCCACCTCACCCTTCGCGATCGGCCCTACTCATGGTCGGTCCCTCCACTCGATTACCCTTCACGGTCGGCCCTCCTTACGGTCGGTCCCTCCACTCAACTACCCTTCGTGGTCAGCCCTCCTCATGGTCAGTCCCTTCACTCGGCTACCCTTCGTGGTCAACCCTCGTCATGGTCAGTTCCTCCACTCGACCACCCTTCGTGATCGGCCCTCCTCATGGTCGGTTCCTCCACTCGGCTACCCTTCGCGGTCGACCCTCCTCATGGTAGGTTCCTCCACTCGGCCACCCTTCGTGGTCGGCCCTCCTCATGATTAGTCCCTTCACTCGGCCACTTCCTTTCATTCAACCTGCAACCCCCATCTTCCTCATTATTCCCTTCGTTGGACTAAAGTTGCACTTGGGAATGGGGGACTACTGACGTGGGTAGGCCTATAAAGGCCATAGCCCACTGTGAACAACCCAAGCCTACCACTTAGGGCCCAACACATAACCCAACTGACAAGGCCCAGCACAGCTGGAAGTCAACATGACTTGAAGGACCAATGATATTCAAACACATGGCAGGTAAAGGGCAAGCCACATCAGCAAACAAAGATCTACAAAGTTATTGCCACTGCACATCACCATTAATGAAGCCCCTCACAGTATTTATTACGACAACACCTCTCCGTCGGGACAGCACGCCCTCACCCTGAACAAGGTAAGCTACAGCATAGACTTTTGGCCAATGTAACAGGTCGGAAAGGACAACGAAATGATTACCAAAGGATATAAGCAGACGTTGAAGACAAGAAGAAGGTTAAGCTTTTCTATCACTACTCCATCTCTGTATTATACTTCCCTCTCACTAATTTGCTCGTCGGAGGGTTCGCTGGGGGACTCCCCGTTCCCCGTTGAACTTTTGTGCAGGTCTTTAAGCAGGCTTGGTCATTCGGACATAGGCTTGAGGAGCGTGGATCAGTCCGACCTGTTCTACCCTCATAAACTGCATCATCAGTTATCTTTGAGAGATATTTGTTTACTGACTTGATCGTCAGAGTGCCCCCGGGTGGACGAGCCACCGCGGTATTCTTACATTCTTGTTGGCAGGTGATTGGCTCAATCTATTCTGCCGGTACTTTCCAGTTGAGTTCCCCGTTTGGTTGTGTGGTCAAAAATCAACACCCATAGCAAGATACTTAACTAGCATTTACACTCTCTTTGGGAATTTAGGAGAGAACAAAATAAATGATTATATAAGGTATAAAAAAAAATATTGCATTTCCTCTCCATATTAAAAATTAAAAAAATAGAAGAAGAAGAACAAGAAAAAGAAGAAGAAGAAATAAGATATCCTACATTATTTGGTTAAATTATATAAAACAAAAGAAAATAAATTTTTTCATGCCATATTACCAAAAGAACTTTTTATGAGTGTCAATGTTTTTATTACGTTTTGGTATTATAAAAAAATAGTAATCTGGTAGTTTCTATTCATTCTCAATCTCTCCACTTTTAAAGAGATTCAAAATGAAACTTATAACAAAAATGAGTTTTTTTTTTTTTGGTTCCCATAATACTCCATTTCTATTATCTTTATTACTAATCAAAACATAAGATATGAAACAAAATAAATGTATTTATTTATTTTCTCCCCAAATCAACCAACCTAAATGAACTGTTAGTTAGGAGTAACACCTCATTGCAATGGTAATAGGATTTCACGATAATGCTTTTTTTTTTTTTTTTGTGTATCTCTTTCGGTTGAATGCTCTCCAACATTCTTTTAGCTTGTGCCTGCACATGATTGTGTTCTCTAATATGTGTCAACCTAGTTGGGATGTATTTTTGATCTATGATGCAATTCTGCCAAGCTCTTTTGTACTTCTTCTTTATTAATAAAATTCCATTTTCTTTGCTGATCAAAAAAAAAAAAAAAAAAAGCCACGTCAACATGCTAATATGGTATCACAAACTAACAAAAAGCTAGCTTGTGTGCATAGTCATCACCACCATATAGATGTGGTGGTTAGTTACATGACATGGATGTCGTGGTTTGTTAAACCACATATGCATAAACCAGGCACATATGATAGTATTTCATTGGATTGTAATACCATGTCAGTGTTGGGAAAAACTACATAATTTACATTACATTACATTACATAATTTCATAGATTCATAGAATTAGATTAATAGATTCATAGGTGTGTGTAATAATTTTGTATGTAATTGGCCACTGGTAGTACTAGTGAGTTAATTGGTTTATTAGATGCATGTACACAGGGTTAAGGTATTGATTTTGCCATTTTGTGTATGCTACTGTTTGGTCTTCCCATAGCATGGAATAGGCCACTGTTATCAATAGGAAAGAAGAGTTCCATTGGTGCAACATTAATTCATTGTATTTTCTAATTAATTTATTAATTTATGGTGTACCGGTTCATGCCTTGTATTTCTAGATTTACATGCTTCTAGTTCACATGCTTCTAGTTTACAATATAAATTACATGTTCATTCGGTTTTAATTTTTAGTGTAATTTACATTTCTAACATGTTTATTAGGTAGTAAATTTACATGTAACTTGTACGTATTAACTTTTAATTTAGGTGTGGAGTTGTAAAGTATATAACTTGCGTATATTTAAATTCATGTTAATTTCTCTAGAATTATTTGCATGTTAATCATGTCATTTGCAATTCTTCCCTAGTAATGTGATTTAAGTGTTTAGGAGTTATAAAATGTTTGTAACTTGCCTCAATTAATTACATGTTTAGTGTACCATAAATTCATATGTAACCTTTATCAATTTAAAATATGGTTTAATTATATTTAATTTTGGGTTTGAAACTTGTATAGTTAATTACATGTTTATTATGTAATTAATTTTTTACAGTTTTTTTTTTTAGTTTAAATTCTAGATGTGTAACTTAAGGGTTGGTTTTAATCATTACTTAGAGTTATTTATTATTTTGTTTGCTAGTACCCTCCCCTTCAATCACTACTTTGCCAAAAGCAAAGAAAAGCTGAGGGAGGTTTTGTTGTATTTTGCTGCTAACTCTTTATTGCAAAAATACCTATGGAAATGGAAAAAAGGATTAATTTGGACTAAATATTTGAAGCAATTGTTTGCTTGAGTGTTCATTTGTGGTTATTCACCAATATGTAAAGCACGTTTTATTTGCTTGTAATTATTGTAGCAATTTTGTTGTAATTGCTTGTACAGTTTGGAACTTGGTGTGTTTAACCTAGTTCATCCCTGTGAAAATTTAATTCTTAAAGTTGTTTCCCATGGACTAGGAGTCAACATGCTCTTGAAAGTTTTGTCTAAGGTTAACTAGGTTTTAAGTGGGACCAGTGTGACCCCTCCAGTCTTCCTAGAAACTTTCCTGACCATGTTCAATTCTAGGTTGCGTGGTGAGACTAGTTTTGAATTAAATTTCCAATTGTGGGATTTTCTAGTGTTAAGTTTGATTTCTGGAAATACAGAATAGTGAAAATTCTGCTGTAATTTTTCAGAAATGGCAACTGTCTCTGATGTTACTGCTGCTGTTACTAATGTTGGTGGGGATCCGAACCCCGGGGCGACTAGCTTGCAAACCCCTGCTGTGACCTCTGTGGTCAATCCTTCTGTTGTTACTCCAGCTGTTCCGGGAGGACCGCTCAATCATCACAAGCGCCCGGAGAAGTTCACGGGAGTGAATTTCAAGAGATGGCAGCAGAAGATGCTGTTTTATTTGACTACTCTAAGCCTTGCAAGGTTTTTGAGTGAAGATGTACCAGCCGTAGAGGAGAATGAGCAAGATAAACAAAAGCTCATGGCTCTGGACGCTTGGAAACAAGCAAACTTCTTATGCCAGAATAACATTCTGAACGGCTTGGCGGACCCGCTTTTCAACGTGTTCTATGCCAAGAAATCGGTTAAGGAGTTGTGGGATGCCTTGGACAAAAAGTACAAGACCGAGGATGCTGGGGTAAAGAAATTTATCGTCGGCCGGTTCCTGGACTTCAAGATGGTGGACTCTAAAACTATCCTGAGTCAAGTCCAAGAGTTCTAAATGATTCTGCACGAGATACATGCAGAAGGCATGGTCCTAAGTGAGTCATTCCAGGCAGCTGCTTTGATTGAGAAGCTGCCTAACGACTGGAAAGACTTCAAGAACTACTTGAATCACAAACGAAAGGAGATAACAATCAAAGAGCTCGTTGTCAGGCTCCGGATTGAAAAGGACAACAGGAAGAAATGAGGAAGTACCTCCACTGTCAAAGCCAACATGGTTGAGCATGGCGAGTCCTCGGGGGCAAGGAATAAACCACCTACAGGCAAAAGCTCAAAGTTGAGGGCTAGAGGAGGATCTCCAAAAGGCCAGCCTACGAGCCAAAGGAGCCTACTTTTAGGTTCAATGGCAAATGCTTCAACTGTGGAAGTGACGGACATCGGGCAGTTGATTGTGTAAAGAAGAAGCCCTATAGGAAAAACCCTCCGCAACACAAAAACCGGGCACATATGGCTGAAATGGAGGAATTGTCACACGATGTGGACGACATGCATCTGTCAATCGTCGTGTCAGAAGTGAACATGGTGGGGTCAAACTCGAGGGAGTGGTGGGTGGACACTAGGGCCACTCGCCATATTTGTGCAGAGAAGAGAATGTTCACAACTTTCAAACCGGTTTCAAACGAGGAGAAGTTGTTTATGGAAAACTCTGCAACCTCAGCTATTGAGGGTAAAGGCAAGGTGATCCTGAAGATGACTTCAGGAAAAGAACTGACTTTGAACGATGTCCTTTTTGTGCCGGACATTCGTAAGAACCTTGTCTCGGAGTCTCTCCTATGCAAGCCTGGCTTCCGCATGGTGTTTGAATCAGACAAGGTCGTGTTGACCAAGGGCGGGATCTATGTGGGGAAGGGATATATGTCAGGTGGTATGTTTAAATTGAATGTAATGACACTTATCCCTAAGATTAATGAGAAAGCTTCTTCTTCTGCTTATATGCTTGAGTCCCCTAATTTATGGCATGGTAGATTGGGTCATGTAAATTTTCACTCTTTACGTAGATTAATCAAGTTAGATCAAATACCATCTTTCAAGATTAATCCACAACACAAGTGTGAAACTTGTGTAGAAGCAAAATTGACAACGTCTTCTTTTCATTCTATTGAAAGAAGTACCCAGCCTTTAGATTTAGTGCATAGTGATGTGTGTGACTTGAAAGTTGTACAATCACGTGGTGGCAACAAGTACTTCATCACTTTTGTTGATGATTGCACTAAATATTGTTATGTGTATTTGCTTAAAAGCAAAGACGATGCTATTGATAAATTTATTCTTTTTAATAATGAAGTTGAGAATCAATTAAGCCAGAAAATCAAGGCATTGAGAAGTGATCGTGGTGGTGAGTATGAATCCCCGTTTGCCGAGACTTGTGCTCAATTTGGGATTATTCACCAAACCACAGCACCTTATTCACCTCAGTCAAATGGTGTTGCTGAGCGGAAGAACAGGACGCTGAAAGAGATGATGAATGCAATGTTCATAAGTTCTGGGTTGCCACAGAACTTATGGGGGGAAGCAATTCTCTCCGCGAATTATATTCTTAATAGAATACCACGGAAAAAAGTGGACAAGACTCCATATGAGTTGTGGAAAGGTCACAAGCCTTAATATAAATGCCTACGAATGTGGGGGTGTCTTGCAAAAGTGGCGGTACCTACACCCAAGCGGGTTAGGATATGTCCGAAAACTGTGGACTGTATATTCATTGGTTATGCACAAAATAGTAGTGCATATAGATTTCTTATACACAAGTTTGATATTTTAGATATACACAAGAATACTATCATGGAATCTAAAAGTGCATATTTCTTTGAAGATGTATTTCCATGTCGTCCCCAAGACAGGGTTTCGAGTTCCATTAAAGAAATAGATGATTACGAAGACGATCACATAGATGATCACATAGATGATCAAACAGCTGATCAAATAACTGATCAAGTAGATGATCAAGCTGATGAAGTAGATGAGCCAAGAAGGAGTAAAAGGGCTAGAACCACAAAGTCCTTTGGTCCAGACTTCTTGACTTATATGTTAGAGGGAGAACCTCGAACGTTCCATGAAGCTGTGACTTCACCTGAAAGTCCTTTATGGAAAGAAGCAATTAAAAGTGAGATTGATTCCATCTTACATAACCATACTTGGGAGTTGGTTGATCTACCGCCAGGCAGTAAGGCCTTGGAGAGTAAGTGGATCTTTCGAAGAAAGATGAAAGCGGATGGGTTAATTGACAAATATAAAGCTCGGCTAGTTATCAAAGGATACAGACAACGAGAAGGCCTGGATTACTTTGATACGTATTCACCTGTGACAAGGATTACATCCATTCGCATGGTGATTGCAATAGCAGCTTTACGTGGTTTAGAAATACATCAGATGGATGTAAAGATAGCTTTCTTAAATGGAGATTTAGATGGAGAAATCTACATGGAGTAACCCAAGGGGTTTTCAGCTCCAGGAAAAAGTAAGAAAGTCTGTAAGCTTGTCAAGTCATTGTATGGTTTGTAGCAAGCTCCCAAACAATGGCATAAGAAGTTTGACAATGCTATGTTGCCAAATAGGTTTCGAATCAATGAATGTGATAAGTGCATATATGTTAAAGACACTGACAAAGGGTATGTCATTTTGTGTCTATACGTTGATGACATACTCATTGTTGGTAGCGATGATGAAATGATTAAAGCTACCAAAAGATTGTTAAACTCTAAGTTTGACATGAAGGATATGGGCCTTGCAGATGTCATTCTGGGTGTTAAGATCACCAGAACATCTTGTGGTATTGTACTTTCTCAAGCTAATTATGTTAATAAGATACCTGAGAAATTTGGAAAGTCAGATACAAGTATGTTTAGGACACTGGTAGACTTAAGTCTATATTTGACCAAGAATAATGGTGAGAGTGTCTCTCAACTAGAATATTCTCGGGTCATTGGGAGTTTGATGTATCTGATGAGTTGTACAAGGCCGGATATCACCTACGCTGTTAGTAGGCTGAGTAGATACACGAGTAATCCTAATACTACTCATTGGAAGGGCATTATGTGGGTGTTGGGGTATATCCGTTACACCCTGGATTATAGGCTGCATTATACCAGATACCCAGCGGTACTAGAAGGGTATAGTGACGCAAATTGGATATCTGATATAAAAGATTCCAAATCCACTAGTGGTTATGTGTTTACCCTCGGAGGGGCAGCCGTGTCTTGGAAATTTGCCAAGCAAACGTATATCTCGAGATCAACGATGGAATTTGAGTTTATTGCTTTAGATAAAGCAACTGAAGAAGCTGAATGGCTTCGCCAGTTTGTTGAGGATATTCCATGTTGGCCGAAACCTGTGCCAGGTATCAGTATTCATTGCGATAGCCAATCAGCGATTGGTCGAGCACAGAGTAATATGTATAATGGAAAGTCTAGACATATCCGTCGTAGACATAATTCCATACGACAACTACTCTCAAATGGAGTTGTCTCTCTAGACTATGTCAAGTCTAAGGACAACATTGCGAATCCGCTAACCAAAGGGTTAACTCGAGAGTTAGTAGAAAAGTCGTCAAGAGGAATGGGGTTAAGGCCTTTAGTAAAGGTTACCGGAATGGCAAACCCAACCTGGTTGACTAGAGGTCCCAAGATTTAGGTTCAAAGGGGCAACCTAACTTCGTGTAACGGGTGAGTCACTGAAGAGGTAAATCCTCTTGCCCATTCCTTTATACAGTGATGCCCTGTGGGGGTGGAAGGTTAAGCTAATGCTTTTAATGACCTTAGTGATGTGGTATAATGAAATACCGTATCCAGGTCACCTATGTGAGTGCGAAGTGGGGCCACTTCTTTAAGAATTGCCAAGGCCGAATTCTTTAAAAACACTCACAGAACCAAGCTAGTGTTTCAGGGCCACACCGGACACACCAGTGAGAACAAGAACAATGGCTGGACTAACTCCTGTGTGAGGTCTATTGTCTCGGTTTACATAAACGGCAGAACAGTTCAAGACATCACGTTTACTGGTCAGCCATTAAATCCGACAGGCTTTCACTATGAAAGATTCAAGGCCAACAGCTACCTTTTCTGATGCAAGGTTAGTCTGTGTGCTCTCTCTTTCTGAGTCTTTGTTGATAAACGTTGAGCATTTGCTGTATTCAGTCAATTTTTATTCATGTGGGGGATTGTTGGAGAAAAATGGTTGAATGAGAAATTGCCTCATAAATGTGTATATGACTCACACATTTAAGGCTTATCAGTTTTACAAAATTGATTGGGCAGTTTTGCTAGCATTAGTTGCCAGCCTTGATGGCTAGAGGTTCCTCCCCTCTCCACCATGGTGTATAAAAGGAGGCCCTATTCCTTGAAAGAGACATAGAATTTTTCCTTGACATCCATACACTGTCAGTCTACTTCTCCTATAATTTTCTTCCTGAGAGAGAGTGCTGTCGTTGTCCATTCGCTAAGCTAATCATAAGGTGCTTCTCTTGTAGCTGGTAAAAACCGTCGTATCCTGGAAAGTAGACGCCAGCATACCTCCAGCACCCAACGGTGAGGCGGCGAATCTATTTTAAAGAGATTGTGGTATCACACAAGCTTTGGTTTGCTTCCTTTAACCATTTTATATTTTATCTGTATTTTATTCAGCGTGTTATTTTTTTTGGGATTGAAGGTTTGTTTTGTTCATCTCATAATTTTGCGATATGCAACGTCAAATTATGTAATGTGAGTAGTTTTTCCCAACAAGCCTAAAATAGATTCGATGTTTATCATAGAATTAGATTAATAGATTCATAGGTGTGTGTAATAATTTTGCATGTAATTAGCTACTGGTAGTACTAGCGAGTTAATTGGTTTATTAGATGCATGTACACAGGGTTAAGCTTTTGATTTTGCCATTTTGTGTATGCTACTGTTTGGTCTTCCCATAGCATGGAATAGGCCACTGTTATCAATAGGGAAGAAGAGTTCCATTGGTGCAACGTTAATTCAATGTATTTTCTAATTAATTTATTAATTTATGGTGTACCGGTTCATGCCTTGTATTTCTAGATTTACATGCTTCTAGTTTACAATATAAATTACATGTTCATTCGGTTTTAATTTTTAGTGTAATTTACATTTCTAACATGTTTATTAGGTAGTAAATTTACATGTAACTTGTACCTATTAATTTTTAATTTAGGTGTGGAGTTGTAAAGTATATAACTTGCGTATATTTAAATTCATGTTAATTTCTCTAGAATTATTTGCATGTTAATCATGTCATTTGCAATTCTTGCCCAGTAATGTGATTTAAGTGTTTAGGAGTTATAAAATGTTTGTAACTTGCCTCAATTAATTACATGTTTAGTGTAACATAAGTTCATATGTAACCTTTACCAATTTAAAATATGGTTTAATTATATTTAATTTTGGGTTTGTAACTTGTATAGTTAATTACATGTTTATTATGTAATTATTTTTTTACAGTTTTTTTTAGTTTAAATTCTAGATGTGTAACTTAAGGATTGGTTTTAATCTTTACTTACAGTTATTTATTATTTTGTTTGCTAGTACCCTCCCCTTCAATCACTACTTTGCCAAAAGCAAAGAAAAGCTGAGGGAGGTTTTGTTGTATTTTGCTGCTAACTCTTTATTGCAGGAATACCTATGGGAATGGGAAAAATGATTAATTTGGACTAAATATTTGAAGCAATTGTTTGCTTGAGTGTTCATTTGTGGTTATTCACCAATATGTAAAGCACGTTTTATTTGCTTGTAATTATTGTAGCAATTTGGTAGTAATTGCTCGTACAGTTTGGAATTTGGTGTGTTCAACCTAGTTCATTCCTTGGAAAATTTAATTCTTAAAGTTGTTTCCCATGGACTAGGAGTCAACATGCTCTTGAAAGTTTTGTCTAAGGTTAATTGTGTTTTAAGTGGGACCGGTGTGACCCCTCTAGTCTTCCTGGAAACTTTCCTGACCATGTTCGATTCTAGGTTGCGTAGTGAGACTAGTTTTGAATTAAATTTCCAATTGTGGGATTTTCTAGTGTTAAGTTTGATTTCTGGAAATACAGAATAGTGAAAATTCTGCTGTAATTTTTCAGAAATGGCAATTGTCTCTGATGCTGCTGCTGCTGCTGCTAATGTTGGTGGGGATCCGAACCCTGGGGCGACTAGCTTGCCAACCCCTGCTGTGACCTCTGTGGTCAATCCTCCTATTGTTACTCCGGCTGTTCCGGGAGGACCTCTCAATCATCACGAGCGCCCGAAGAAGTTCACGGGAGTGAATTTCAAGAGATGACAGCAGAAGATGCTGTTTTATTTGACTACTCTAAGCCCTGCGAGGTTTCTGAGTGAAGATGTACCAGCTGTAGAGGAGAATGAGCAAGATAAACAAAAGCTCATGGCTCTGGATGCTTGGAAACAAGCAGACTTCTTATGCTAGAATTACATTTTGAACGGCTTGGCGGACCCGCTTTTCAACGTGTTCTATGCCAAGAAATCGCCTAAGGAGTTGTGGGATGCCTTGGACAAAAAGTACAAGACCGAGGATGCTGGAGTAAAGAAATTTATCGTCGGCCGGTTCCTGGACTTCAAGATGGTGGACTCTAAAACTTTCCTGAGTCAAGTCCAAGAGTTCTAAGTGATTCTGCACGAGATACATACAGAAGGGATGGTCCTAAGTGAGTCATTCCAGGCAGCTGCTTTGATTGAGAAGCTGCCTAACAACTGGAAAGACTTCAAGAACTACTTGAATCACAAACGAAAGGAGATGACAGTCGAAGAGCTTGTTGTCAGGCTCCGGATTGAAGAGGACAACAGGAAGAAATGATGGAGTACCTCCACTGTCAAAGCCAACATGGTTGAACGTGGCGAGTCCTCGGAGGCAAGGAATAAACCACCGACAGGCAAAAGCTCGAAGTTGGGGACTAGAGGAGGAATCTCCAAAAGGCCAGCCTACAAGCCAAAAGAGACTACTTTTAGGTTCAATGGCAAATGCTTCAACTGTGGAAGTGACGGGCATCGGGCAGTTGATTGTCTAAAGAAGAAGCCCTACAAGAAAAACCCTCCGCAACATAAAAACCGGGCACATATGGCTGAAATGGAGGAATTGTCACACGATGTGGACGACATGCATCTGTCAACCGTCGTGTTAGAAGTGAACACGGTGGGGTCAAACCCGAGGGAGTGGTGGGTGGACACTGGGGCCACTCGCCATATTTGTGCAGAGAAGAGAATGTTCATAACTTTCGAACCGGTTTCAAACAGGGAGAAGTTGTTTATGATAAACTCTGCAACTTCAGCTGTTGAGGGTAAAGGCAAGGTGATCCTGAAGATGACTTCAGGAAAAGAACTGACTTTGAACGATGTCCTTTTTGTGCCGGATATTCGTAAGAACCTTGTCTCGGGGTCTCTCCTAAGCAATCATGGCTTCCACATGGTGTTTGAATCAGATAAGGTCATGTTGACCAAGGGCGGGGTCTATGTAGAGAAGGGATATATGTCAGGTGGTATGTTTAAATTGAATGTAATGACACTTATCCCTAAGATTAACGAGAAAGCTTTTTCTTCTGCTTATATGCTTGAGTCCCCTAATTTATGGCATGGTAGATTGGGTCATGTAAATTTTCACTCTTTACGTAGATTAATCAAGTTAGATCACATACCATCTTTCAAGATTAATCCACAACACAAGTGTGAAACTTGTGTAGAAGCAAAATTGACAAGGTCTTCTTTTCATTCTATTGAAAGAAGTACCCAGCCTTTGGATTTAGTGCATAGTGATGTGTGTGACTTGAAAGTTGTACAATCACGTGGTGGCAACAAGTACTTCATCACTTTTGTTGATGATTGCAGTAAATACTGTTATGTGTATTTGCTTAAAAGCAAAGACGAGGCTATTGATAAATTTATTCTTTTTAAGAATGAAGTTGAGAATCAATTAAGCCGGAAAATCAAGGCATTGAGAAGTGATCGTGGTGGTGAGTATGAATCCCCGTTTGCTGAGACTTGTGCTCAATTTGGGATTATTCACCAAACCACAGCACCTTATTCACCTCAGTCAAATGGTGTTGCTGAACGGAAGAACAAGATGCTGAAAGAGATGATGAATGCAATGTTGATAAGTTCTAGGTTGCCACAGAACTTATGGGGGGAAGCAATTCTCTCCACGAATTATATTCTTAATAGAATACCACGGAAGAAAGTGGACAAGACTCCATATGAGTTGTGGAAAGGTCACAAGCCTTCATATAAATACCTACGAATGTGGGGGTGTCTTGCAATAGTGGCGGTACCTACACCCAAGCGGGTTAGGATAGGTTCGAAAACCGTGGGCTGTATATTCATTGGTTATGCACAAAATAGTAGTGCATATAGATTTCTCACAAGTCTGATATTTCAGATATACACAAGAATACTATCATGGAATCTAAAAGTGCATCTTTCTTTGAAGATGTATTTCCGTGTCGTCCCCAAGACAGGGTTCCGAGTTCCATTAAAGAAATAGATGATCACGAAGACGATCACATAGATGATCACATAGATGATCAAACAGCTGATCAAATAACTGATCAAGTAGATGATCAAGCTGATGAAGTAGATGAGCCAAGAAGGAGTAAAAGGGCTAGAACCACAAAGTCCTTTGGTCCAGACTTCTTGACTTATATGTTAGAGGGAGAACCTCGAACGTTCCATGAAGCTGTGACTTCACCTGAAAGTCCTTTATGGAAAGAAGCAATTAAAAGTGAGGTTGATTCCATCTTACAGAACCATACTTGGGAGTTGGTTGATCTACCCCCAGGCAGAAAGGCCTTGGAGAGTAAGTGGATCTTTCAAAGAAAGATGAAAGCGGATGGGTCAATTGACAAATATAAAGCTCGACTAGCTATCAAAGGATACAGACAGCGAGAAGGCCTGGATTACTTTGATACGTATTCACCTATGACAAGGATTACATCCATTCGCATGGTAATTGTAATAGCAGCTTTACGTGGTTTAGAAATACATCAGATGGATGTAAAGACAGCTTTCTTAAATGGAGATTTAGATGAAGAAATCTACATGGAGCAACCTGAGGGGTTTTCAGCTTTAGGAAAAAGTAAGAAAGTCTGTAAGCTTGTCAAATCATTGTATGGTTTGAAGCAAGCTCCCAAACAATGGCATGAGAAGTTTAACAATGCTATGTTGTCAAATGGGTTTCGAATCAATGAGTGTGATAAGTGCATATATGTTAAAAACACTGACAATGGTTATGTCATTTTATGTCTATACGTTGATGACATACTCATTGTTGGTAGCAATGATGAAATGATTAACGCTACCAAGGGATGAACTAGGTTAAACACACCAAGTTCCAAACTGTACAAACAATTACAACAAAATTGCTACAATAATTACAAGCAAATAAAACGTGCTTTACATATTGGTGAATAACCACAAATGAACACTCAAGCAAACAATTGCTTCAAATATTTAGTCCAAATTAATCATTTTTCCCATTCCCATAGGTATTCCTGCAATAAAGAGTTAGCAGCAAAATACAACAAAACCTCCCTCAACTTTTCTTTGTTTTTGGCAAAGTAGTGATTGAAGGGGAGGGTACTAGAAAACAAAATAATAAATAACTGTAAGTAAAGATTAAAACCAACCCTTAAGTTACACATCTAGAATTTAAACTAAAAAAAACTGTAAAAAATTAATTACATAATAAACATGTAATTAACTATACAAGTTACAAACCCAAAATGAAATATAATTAAACCATATTTCAAATTAGTAAAGGTTACATATGAACTTATGGTACACTAAACATGTAATTAATTGAGACAAGTTATAAACATTTTATAACTCCTAAACACTTAAATCACATTACTAGGCAAGAATTGAAAATGACATGATTAACATGCAAATAATTCTAGAGAAATTAACATGAATTTAAATATAGGCAAGTTATACACTTTACAACTCCACACCTAAATTAAAAATTTATAGGTACAAGTTACATGTAAATTTACTACCTAATAAACATGCTAGAAATGTAAATTACACTAAAAATTAAAACTGAATGAACATGTAATTTATATTGTAAACTAGAAGCATATGAACTAGAAGCATGTAAATCTAGAAGTACAAGACATGAACCGGTACACCGTAAATTAATAAATTAATTAGAAAATACAATGAATTAACATTGCACCAATGGAACTCTTCTTCCCTATTGATAACAGTGGCCTATTCCATGCTATGGGAAGACCAAACAGTAGCATACACAAAATGGCAAAATCCAAAGCTTAATCCTGTGTACATGCATCTAATAAACCAATTAACTCGCTAGTACTACCAGTAGCCAATTACATGCAAAATTATTACACACACCTATGAATCTATTAATCTAATTCTATGATAAACATCGAATCTATTTTAAGCTTGTTGGGAAAAATTACTCACATTACATAATTTCACATTGCATATCGCAAAATTATGAGATGAACAAAACAAACCTTCAATCCAAGAAAAAATAACATGCTGAATAAAATACAGATAAAATATAAAATGGTTAAAGGAAGCAAACCGAAGCCTGTGTGATGCCACAGTCTCCTTAAAATAGATTCGCCGCCTCACCGTTGGGTGCTGGAGGTACGCCGGCGTTTACTTCCCAGGATACGACGGTTTTTACCAACTACAACAGAAGCACCTTCTGATTTGCTTAGAGAACGGACAACGGCAGCACTCTCTCTGAGGAAGGAAATTATAGGAGAAGTAGACTGACAGTGTATGGATGTCAAGGAAAAATTCTATATCTCTTTCAAGGAATAGGGCCTCCTTTTATACACAATGGGGGAGAGGGGAGGAGCCTCTAGCCATCAAGGCTGGCAACTAATGCTAGCAAAACTGTCCAATCAATTTTGTAAAACTGATGAGCCTTAAATTTGTGAGTTGTATACAATTTATGAGGCAATTTCTCGTTCAACCATTTTTCTCCAACAGTCAGCATAATGACAATCGTAATCATGTTTTTTTCGATAGGTAAGACTAATTTGCTCAGTGAAAGTGATACTTTTCATTGTTTGATAAATGAGAAATAAATTAGTACCCATTGACACTAAATCGGTTAAAATTCCTGCAATTCATTAGAAGGTTATTGGGGTCAAGTCTTTCCCTAGGCAAGATCTTCCACTCTTTTAACATAAAAATTGTTTCTTTATTATATCTTGTATTATTAAGATGTTTTTGGTTAAAACTCCTACAATTCATTAGAAGGTTATTGAGGTCAAGTCTTGCCTTTGGGATGATCTTCCACTCTTTCAAAAAAAAAAATTGCTTCTTTCGTATATGTTGTATTATTCAGAAATTTTTTTCTTCTTTAAAAAATGAGTTTTAAATAATCAAACCCTAATGGGTAATAGATTAATTATGCAAATGGCTAGTTTGACTATGAATTGTATTATTAAGATGATTTTTTATTTTGATTTTTATTTAAAAGAACATTGGAAACTTGAACTCCGAACATCAAAGCCAAGTACTTTAACTCAATTGGTTCATCCAGACAAGTGAAATACTAAAAACTCACAATTTATAATTTATAATGATATTGTAAGGTAGTTCATCTTATACAATTGAATATGTAACAAATTAAAAATTAATATATAATTTATCATATTATTAACACGTAATTAAAAAGACTTTTTAAGTCTCAATTTTTTTCCTTTACATAAACATCACATGTTTCCACAAAAATTTTCATATGAGAAGACGATGGATTTTGATTTGCAGCCTATCCTTTGGTTCTTATTGATGGGCCAACGGTCAAACGGAGAGAAATTTGTTTTCAGCAGCCTTTGGTCAAGTCTTTCTCAGCAGACAATCTCTCTATTATTATTATTATTATTATTATTATTATTATTATAAAACTTAATGGATTATATAATTATAATGATTAAAATTAAATATAACATATAATCAAGGAACAATTGCAGAGAAATAGTAACATAACAAAATAATTACAAATTGATGAAAGTATAAACAATTTTTGCAATAGATTATGTAAATAAGTCTTATACTTTTATTACTTTCTAATTATTTTATATTGATATTATTTTTCTGAACTTGTCCCTATAATCAATATAAAGAATTCTCAAAGTAAAAAAAAAAAAAAAAAAAAAAAGGTCCCAATAAACATACTACAACTCTTGTAAATAAGAATGAGACCCACTCGACAAACAACCTTGATAGGCCTCGTTTGGAACTTTTATTTTTAGTCAAAAAGTTAAAAACTTATTAAATTAGTCAAAAAATTAATAATTCATATCAAAAAGTTAAAAATTCTCTTCTCTCTACTTTTTGTACATCTTTTCGTAAAAAATTAAAAAATCATCCCAAACATACTAGTTTTTTTTAACTCATATTTTAACCAAATACCCAAAAAATTATTAAATTAGCATGTTCCCAAACGGACATCCGTTTGGGAAGTGGGTTGATTATTTGACTTTTTTATTTTTTTAACTATTTTAACTTGGGTTAAAAAACTTGGTTTAGAAATAATTTTTTTGACTTTTTAAATTTTTTATGAAAGAAGAGTATAATAATTATAAA
This sequence comes from Camellia oleifera, assembly GCA_022316695.1. NCBI lineage: Eukaryota > Viridiplantae > Streptophyta > Magnoliopsida > Ericales > Theaceae > Camellia > Camellia oleifera. The sequence goes on along the minus strand of CM039314.1, from coordinate 122,039,382 downwards.
TTAAATATGATATTTTATTTATTATGATTAAAATAATTTATTTCATCTTTTGGGACTAAAATAATCACAAATCAACTTGACCAATGAGTTTTGTGGCTAGAATGTAGAAATGAGTTTCAACTTTTGTAGTCTCACTGTTTCCCACCTTTGAGTTATATTGACATGACTTATTTCTTGATGGATTAACATGACCCATTATAACTACAATTATTGTAAACAGGAGAATCCTACACAAATTTTTAATTTTTTTTATTATAAATTGATGTGACATATAGTAATAAAATTTTAATATTTGAAAAAAAAAAAAAAAAAAAAACTAAAATTAGCTCAACCGGTCACCTGTATACTTTTTTTTTTTTTTTTTCAAAACCTGTATACCTTTCAATTATGAGACCAAAGGTTAATCTTTGTTCGCCTTGTTTGCCATTTTTTAAGATAGTCAAAAAATAAAAAAATTATCATTTTATTTAAGTCACATCATTTTATTTAAGTCATATTATTTTTTTTATCATATCACTTTAAATCTAATTCATACTCAATTCGTATTGTATAAAAAATTAAAAATTAACATTCTAAATAATATATTTCTTCAGTGGTTTATTTTTTCTGCAGTTTTATGCACTCCTTTATTGCCTAGATGTAATTATTACTTAAGTTGGATAGACTTGCATATATGTATAGTCAAACAGTTGATTATTAAACTAAGGTTAAGTTTGAGAAGTGTAAAAAAAATCAAAAAATTAAAAAATTACTTAAAAAGTTAAAAAAATTTTACTATTTATTAAAATTCAAAAATTACGGCTACACAACTTTCAATTCTAATTTTTTCCTACATATTAATTTATACAATTTTTTAATACACTTTTTTTCATAAAAAGTCAAAAAATTAACCCAAACATTTATATTTTTTCCCTCAACTTTTTAGTCTAAAAGGACAAAAAATACACTTATTTAGAACACCCCAAACAACCCCTAAATCAAACATTAAGTCTAATTAAATGAGATCAGTTACATAAATCATTCTTTTTCATTCGATTATATCATAGGTCATCTGGTTAATCAAAATAAGCATATTTATATATCTATTTAGTCAATGTTAATTTAGGTCTGTCTTTTCTCCTAACATTTTCATCTACTGTCACTATATCGCATATCATTACTACTGCTTCTGTTGGTTTCCGTTGTATATGACAAAACCAGCCAAATTTATTCTCTCTTAGCTTCCTTCTATCGGGTGCTACTCTCACCCATTCACAAATAGATTCATTTCTAACCCTGTCTTTTCTAGTCTTATCACACATCCCCTTAGCATTCTCATTTCAACAACACTCATCTTATCTACATGTTAATTTTCAACGACAGTTTAAAAATGTTGTCACAAAAATGTCACTAGTTATAAGTTTTAACAACAGTTTAAAAAAATTGTCACAAAAAAGTCACTACTTTTTAACTTTCAATTACTGTTTGAAAAATTCGTTACAGAAAAATATCACTAATTGTAAGTTTTAGTGACAATTTATAAAAACGTGACAATAAAAAAATCATTAATTATCAATTTTTAACGATGTATGTAAAAAATTGTCACGAAAATTTATTTTTGGCAATGATATTAGTATGATTTATTTTCAATAAGACTTTATACAAATTAAATTTAATTAATAAAATCTATTCCTAATTTACCCTTTTTATCGAAAAATATAAATAACGGATATATATAATTTATTTTTTAATAATTTATTATTTTTTTAATTATTTTAATTTTTTAACTTTTTTAACCATAAAATCATGTTGTCAAAAAAAAAAAAACCAAAGCGCTTAAGAAACGAAGGGCATCCGCCGACGGAACACGACAAAGCCTAGGCATTCAAACCTGTCTCTGCATCTTAAAAGGATGGATTATACATGTGATTGACTACCAAATTGATTACACTTTTATGATATTTATGCCCTTTTTTTAATGGTAATCTAGGATTTGAAAACAACAAAATAAAAGAAAGGAAATAATAAATTAAGGTTTAGACTTTTGTTAACATATTTTAATCCAAGGATTTCGAAAGGTCTTTTCTTCCTACATGGCCACAAAAGTGATTGAAACACCACCGTCTCTTTTGAATTAGGGTTGGAACAACTTACATTGATCCAATAATGAGAAATTGTGATAAGTTTCATAATTTTAATAAAATTGCATTAGTCTCTTATAATAATGACAACTTTATCAATGTTAATGGAAGTGGTGAAATTATTTTATTATTTTTAGATACTTTATCTTACAAGTACCTAACACTTATAAATATTACCTCCGTGTTACTGTCAAATGACATAATTGTCCGTAATTTTACCTAACTACCTTCATTATTTCAATTGTATGTCTTAGTCAAACTATTATGAAATATATATTTTAAGAGAACACAGTTTAATTATGTCAAAACTATATAATTAACTTACTATTTGGATTGGAAAGTGTTATTCTGAATCTAGGGACTTATCTTGGGTCCTACCCTGATGTGAGATTTTTTTTTATAGGCCATTTATAAATAAATCAAAATAATCCGATAATAATAATCACATGATTTGTCTTCAAAATTTATTGTTATTATTTTTACATTATACTTGTCTTCATGTTTTGAAAAACATATATGATGAAATCATATGAATGTAATTATCAATTTAATTTAATTTTTTTAATAATTTTCTCATTCTTTTTTCCATCATTTTAAACTTGATTATTGTGTTTAAAACACATTATGATTTCCTAGTTAAAAAAAACAAAACAAAACAAAAATGCTTGGATGTTTTGTGTCGTTAATTAATTATACTAATTAAATAATTTAATTTGTCTTCTTAGAGGGCACAAGGTGTTGCAAATGTCATCAGGAGGAAAACCTTTAGGTAGCATAGAAATAGAATTATGATGTTAATTTGGCCTAAAATCATAACAATTAAAGTGAACATTCGAGAAAGGTTAAATTGGAATTAAGCTCACAGATTTGACTGCCCTCACCGTTAATGTATCAAATAAAGGAGGAGATAAATTGGACTTTGTTTCCCAATATTTTTACACTGAATTTCAATTTGATCCTTTTTTGTTTTTGTCGAATTATAACAATTAATCCCTTATATTTTCAAAAAAATTAAAAGTTGACCATTATGCTAGTCTAATGTTAAATTCGCTAACAAAAATTGACTTTGCACTTTTATGGGGCAAAAATGTAATATTTTTCTCATTTTTGTTCCACATTTCTTTGAATTTAATACTAAATTAATGAAAGAGATTAGAATTAAATAATTTTGAAATAAAATAATGTCGCATTTGATTTAAATTTTTTGATTTGGATAACTAATTTTGAAAGTCTTTATTTCATTTTGCATATGTGAGATTATTTTGTCCACAGACATGTATGAACGTGGTGATACCTTCTTCTTTCTTTAAATGGTTGAGACCATCACTGAATTAAAAATAATAATAATTAATGTTTAAATGGTTGTATTAAAAAAATAAATTAATAGTAAATTGGATTAGCAAAAACCTACAATTATTGGATCGCTGCCAAGCACAAATAATATCACTTCAATTTAAACTTCAAAATAATGTTTATGCCATTGGAATTTGTTTATTTGTTTATTTTTTCAATTTACATTATTTTCTTGATTTTTTTAGAAGAAAATTTAATAAATCTAATGTTATTGTGATTTGTATTAACAACCACTTATTTAAGAAGGTGAATAAATTACTTGGGCATACCCAACAGAGTTCCCACCATTCCATCAAATGACACCAAACCTTCCAAGAAGACTCTGGGCGCAGAAAACTCACATATTTTTTTCTTTTGTCGATCAAAAATAAAATAAAATAAAAAAGTCAGTGAATGACTCCTTTGAAACACCACAAAAATCACATAATAATATTGAATCAAAGGAAATGATTCTCCAATTCATCAGTAACTTAGGATTTGTTTTGTATTCCGATATATTTTATTAAATGGCTTATTATTAACTCTGCAATGTATTAAGTATCGTACTTTCGTATAAAAAAAATAAAAATACAAAATTAATTCCCTTTTTAAAATTCTATCTAAAGTTGCTTTCCAACAGAAAATTTGATTCTTAGGGTGGGACAAAGTTTTTCATAACATCTTATAATTACTATATGTAACTGAGCTAATTCCAGTTGTCGATTTCCATACATTCTCAACTAAGAGGCACGGTAGTAAATTTTGCCACAGGTAAAGATTGATTATTCACTCCTAGTCATTATTTGATTGTTAATTTCTTTCTTATTATTGTCATGGGTAATGCAACAATACATACGATTCAAATATATATATATATATATATATTATAGGTAAGTTATGATATTTTGTAATATTCATTCCACAAAGTATTATAATTAAATTTGAAGTATAACTAAATGCATTTTTAGTCATAATCAAAACTACAACCACAAGAGAATTTCTCTGTACCATTGCGTTTGTACATACCTTTATATTCTATGTCGTAATTTATTTTTGTTTTTTCATCTCTTATGTTGTTTTCTTAACAATAAATTCTATAATACATCCCTTTTTTTTTAATCTATTATTATTATTATTATTATTATTATTATTATTATTATTATTCACACCACTCAGTTTATGGTGTTAGTTATGATTTGATCTGGCCCAGGAGATTTATTCCCATCACACCCTCTCACTGCAGCCCAAACTTCCTCCTCAGAAAATTCTGCCTCAAGGGAATCCGCCACTGTTGAAGTGCCAATGGATTTGAAACTACCCGCCAATTTTGGTCTAGAATTACAAATAGGTCTTATAAAAATTAAGCACTTCTTCTTTTATTCGGCCAGGTTCATCATAAAAATTACTCCATAGTTCAAAGATCTAATGGCATTTCTATTTTGTCCACAATTAGCAATAACATGGAAATACCTAGTGTTTTTATTCCTTTTTTGCGCCCAGTTTAGCCTTGATTTCTGCAACCAAATCCATTCTTGCATCTTACTCAGTTTCCATACCTTATCTCTGATTTCCCTTCTACTTAATTTCTCCGCATTAGATAACTCTCTGGTTTCGACCACTAGATCAAATTCATGTAATTTCTCCTCAGAGTGCTTCAGCTTCACAAGTATGACTCCAAACACTTCACTTTTCCATATCTTTAAAGCATACTTAACCTGCTGTAGTTTCTTGAGCATAATAAATCCACCCCAGCCATTGATTTGTGCCTCATACCACACATTCCTTACTACTTTAGAAAAATTAGGATTGATAATCCAAGTGTTCAAAAATCTAAATGGTTTAGGGCCGCAATCTCTTTCATCTTCCATTAACAAAATTGGGCAATGATCAGAGACAATTTTAGCCAACCCTCACAATTTAACATTGAACTTCTCAATCCATTCAGGGTCCAACAAAAACCTATCTATTCTGCTCCATTTCTTACCCTCTTGAGCATTGCACCATGTAAATTTCCTTCCAATCATTGGGATATCTGTGAGCTTACAAGTGTCAATAAAATCATTAAAATCACTCATTCCTCTGTCCCTCCTTAACACACCTCTACGCTCACTAATCAGCTTTATTTTGTTGAAACCCCCTCTAGACACCAAGGACTTGGAAAATTGTTTCCAAGTTGTTTTATAATTTCCCACAACCTCTCTCTTTTGCTTACGTCAGTAGGAGCATAAACATTCATCAAAACACAGTTAAATGCATGATAGATAATACCTGCAAGAAGTATAAAATTCCTGCTGCAGCAACAATCTTTTAACTGAAAAAACTCAAGATCCCAAACACAAATAACGCCACCCGCATTGCCTTGTGAGCCAACCTCCATATACTCAAGTCGATCCCTTCCCCAGAATGATCTAATATCCCATTCTAATAGCGTCGATCTCTTAGATTCTTGGAAGAAAAGCATATCAATTTTTCTTTCTTGCAATAATTCTTGATTTTACCCATCTTCTCTGGCCGACCCAACCCTTTAATGTTCCACGATAGTATCTTCATTAAAACTGCTACTAACACTAATAAACACCTCCTAACTATCTTACACTGTTAGACCTAATTTGGCCCATATTTTTTCTCTGTCATGCTGTTCGAGCTCCATAATACGATCAACAATACGTGCTTTATCTTGCGCAAAATCCGCCCCAAGTAATTTTCCCATATGTGTGGACTCGCCTTTTTCCGCGCCCCACCTTTTGGAAAGGTTTGCAAAGAATGCCTCACAGTTCGGACTCCTACAGTTCTGAATCTAGTCTCACAAGTGCAACGTGAAACTGATAAACACTAAAGAGTTTAAATGTGGCAAATCTTTTAGAAAATCGATTTTAAATCAAATAATGTGAAAATTGGACTGCTTTGCCAGATACATAGTCGCCGCCTAAATGTTTTATTTTTGAGAAAATTTAGGAAACCCTGACTCATGCCAAAGGTCATGTGTCCGTCATCACTAAAGTTGCCTCGACTCGGGAACTTAGGTACAAGAGGGAAAGGTCATGAATTGAGCACCCCCGCTCGCCCGATCAAAGATCGGCCTCTACTAATCATGATATAATTTTTATAAACATTATGTGCTCTTGTTCTAGTTATTAAGCTAGCATTACAACGTGATGCGTGCAAGCAAATATAGACTAAAATTACAAGAATTGGAACAATTCAATTTCATGTTTGTTTGCGAAAATGGTTTGAATTTGCCACCTCAAGTGGGCTTAAAGGATGCAGAATTGCCATAATATATGGTGGGCTTAAAACATGATTTGCCACTTAAAAAAGTGGGCTTAAAAAAATGCACATTCGTTGAATCGTTCCAATTCAAACAACAAGCCTTCATCCATAGGCATTCAAGCATTTTAGCATTTAAGCACATAGCCTCATGGCAAGTATGCTAAATATGGCAGCATTCACATTCATGCAAATATGCTAAAGCGTTTAAAAACTTACCTAATACTCCAAGCCAAGATAAGACAAAGTTAGAAAAAATACATGATTCCTAACTATATAAGATTCCTAATGCAACACATGCAATATGCAATCAATAGGCTCAACTACTAAAATGGCAGATGGATCGATGTAAATAACATGCGATTTAACATGTATTCAACGAAGTATTGAAATGACAATGCAGTTTGAATGATGCGTCGAACCTCAGTGTATGCAATACAAATGAATGGATGCAAGCATGCGATATGCTAATAAAAAATATGACCCTAATCTAACCATCAAAAGGGATTAAATAAAAGGGAGAAAGACGTGGGGTTGGAAAACATACCCACACGCACACACACTTATTACAACATTATGCCCACGCGAAGGAGAGTCCGAATGTATAAGGGCTAACTAGCTACGCTAATTAAGCTAATTAACTAATGTATTACAACACTTGAAATGAAAACTAACTAACTATCAAAGCTAATTAATGAATTAACTAGGCTAAGCTAATTAAATATTACAACATCAACTAATTAGTTACAACTAATTTAGACTAATTAAATATTAAAACACAATTTGCTATGCTATTGAAACAATTAAATAACAATGCATTTGATATGGAAATCAAGGAAGATGAATGGAGGTTGCATGCGTATCACCTGAAAGCTACTCTGTCTGCCCCAGACTGCCTCTATTTCACCTTCAGCCACTGTTTCTATTTCTGCAAAACTACACTGTTGGCCACACACCAAGGGCCGGCTATGTATTACTGATGGCCGGCCGGTCCCACAGAGGGCCGACCATGCATTGATTTGGTGCAAACTCTGTTTTTGTGCTCTGAGGTGAAATCAGTGCAGATAGAGCATTCTCAAGCTCCATTTGTCCCTCCTTCATTCTCTGTCATAGAAAAGCCTCAAGAGAAGGTCGGGATTGACTCTAAAACCATCAATGAGCGATATGATCTCTTGATGATCTTGGATGTCATTTTGGACCAAAAATCAATGAATGTATTGCAAAAGACCACCCTTCCCTTTTTGTCATAGAATGAACTCAAAAAATGAAGTTGAGACGCTTCAAGGGCATCAAGAACACCATGGATTGGTGTTTGATGACCCTTGACCCAAGGAACTTGGCATGACGTCCGGCTAAGTTCAAACTATTTAAGCCATTTTCTTTTTAGGTGTGTTGATCCAAGTTTTAAACCAATTGTTTTAGGCCTTGCCATTCATTAGTCCATTTGTCCAAATGTGATGTTAAAGTCCTCTAAACGAGAAGCGATGTCAAACAAGAGGTCCTTCTAAAACATGAGAATGAGACTACACCGTTGACGATGAATCCCTGAAGAGATTAAGCCATTAAGTGTAGATCTCCTTTACATGTCTTGAGTAACCTCAATTGGTTGAAACCATTTTCAAGAATGAAATATATGAATGGTTGATTGATTAGCAAATTTCAGCCTCAAAACATGTGAAATGAATTAAGAAAGCATGTTAAGCAACAAGTATGCCAACTATGTAACCACAAATGTATCTAACAAGGTATGAACCAAATGGAAAAGCTTAGACAACCTTAAAATAGTCCCAAATACATGAAAATAAGAGGTGAAACATGCATGAAAAGATGGTGAAAAGCTAGGCAATAAATATAAGAATTGAAGCTAACAAACAAGAATAAGGAGGGGTGGCTAATCCCTCTATTTTTGGAGCTTCAAAGCATGATTTTTAGCCCTTTTAAACCTCTGAAAATCAATATGAATACCAAAGAAAAATAGTGAAAATGAGGAGAGTTTGGGTTATGAAATAAAGGTGTAGAAAGAGCAAGCTTTTTCTACCCTTTTGGTAACCCTTCAAACTCAACTCCAACACTTCAAACAAGCAAAAAAATGACCAAAACAACAAGAATGAAGGAGTAAAGAATTGAAATGAAAGCAAGGAAAGAGAAAGTAAGCTTATACCTTTCAAGAAGCTAGCTTCTTCTTAGAGTTTCCAACTCAATTTCAATGCACTCTCAAACTTGAAATACACTTCCTCAAGATCAACTAAGGCTTTAGGATGATCAAACAAGGTTGTATATGATGTGTATAGGTGGTGTAAGCAAACTAGGTAAGCTCAAAGGATGCCTTGCAATGGAAGAATGATGAGTCCAGGCTCACAACATGTATATCTCTCTTCTAGATTTTTTGTTCAACCCTCAAAACAATCCCAGAGCTTCGATTTTATAGAAATTAAGATGAAAAGGTGACAAATACTTCAAAAATGAACAGCTGGCAGCCTCCCATCCAGAAAAATGTTTATCACCATCGAAGGCCGGCCGACCATTCATAGCCACGGCCAGCCATCACTAATACATGGCCGGGCCTTGATGGCCTCCCCTGTTTTTTTGGTTCAAACTCAGCTCAGGGTGAAAAATGGTCCGGAAATGAAACCCAAGGGTTCAAACAAGGTGAATGTGGAAGATGCGAGGTCATTTCAGTAGCTTGATTGATTCCGACCAGAGCCATGTTTCCTACCAGAACAATGGCAGTGCATATTCATGCATCTAGAAAACACCATTTGTTCTTCACAAACTCTAACTGGGTATAGTCCACTACTAGATTACAGATTGATCACAACATTTAAAGCCTCCTTGCATTTTGTAACAATCCTTACCCTGCTGTAAACAAACGACACCGGTTCACCAATATCTTCATCCAAACAAACCACTTCCCCCCATAATCTTCCAATAGAAGTGAATGTTTCTACACTCCACAAATGCAATAGAACTCCATAACATGAGATCCAAGTGCATCGCTCTTGCTCAATATGCATACTAGCTTTCCAATCCAACACAAATTCACCCCACCCATTTAACCATCCTTGCATTAATCTCACCCCCTCAGCTTTCTCCTCAGTTGAATCAAATGTGATGACAATATCCCTGCCTCCACCATCTCTTATTCTTCCTTTCCTTAATCCCCTACTACAAGATTCGTGTTTGAATTCGACCTTCGTAACATGATGATGTAATCTAATTATCATACTCTTATATAACCATCCGTTTCCCACCTCCTATGTTTTCACCATGAGTCTTGATTGTCCTACCTCTTTCTTTCCAATAAGAGCTTCTGCAAACGTTCTTCTTACTCCTGTCTTATTTTGTACACCTCGACCCTCAAAAGCAATCTTCTGGTTTGACATATTCGCAACTTTGGGAGTGCTCTGGTTCTTCACTCTACATTGGTCACTAGTGAATTCAACTTCCTTTACCTTAAGCGCTTTGTCATCCACCCACAACCCATTTGCTTTTTGAATTAACACAATTGCAGCTATTGCGTAGTCATATCTTACAAATCCAAACCTTGTATTGGATGTCTTTCTCTTTTTATTTGGGATAAAGACATCCTTGACAACTCCAAACTTATCGAACAAAGTGAATATTCCCTTTGGATCAATGGATTCTGGTAAGTTATCCACAAAAACAGTGATCATTCGTGCTCTATCACCATACGTCCTTCCATTAACTCTGTTCCTTTGTTTCACCACCGGTTTCCACCCTCCTCTCTCCGTCCTTTTTTGATTAATCATGGTAACCCAAATCCTATTAACATTGATTTTAAAGGAAAGTAACTGCACAACTCATTTTCAACTAATTTTAGTGTTTCATGTTTTCCCCTGTCTATATACTTGAAGTGAAATGTAACCATCACCTGTAACTATCACCCACAAAATAAAATAAAATTGGTGTCGTCATAATATAAGTATAAAGAGTGCCCTTATTATTAGGACAACTTTGCTTATTTTTTATTTGATTTATTTATTCATTTTATCAGAGTAATTTTGAATGAATGAACAAATGTGTAATTTAAAAGTTGCAAGAAGTGCTAAGGGAAATTAATCTGACTTATTATGGTATAATATTTAATTAGAAATAGAGTCTGTGACATTATTTATTTGCATGAATATTCAAACCAATATAATTAAAATTAGAGACACAAGAATGACAGTATGCTTCAAACTCACTTAGACTCTTTTAAATTGAAATAGAAAAAATAAAATAAAGGGTTAATTACACTTTAGCTCTATGTAGTTTGACTAAAAAACATATTACATCCTTATAGTTTAGAAATATATACTTAAACCCCTTGTAATTTGGGGTGAAGTGTAAAGACCAACTCTGTTAATAATTATGTTTTCCCTTTCTTTTCTTTTCTTTTTCTTTTTATCTTTCATTCTTTTCTCTTTTCTGCTTTCGCCCCTACATCATGTACCTTTTCTTTTAGTTAAAAGAATAAACCCAAAAAGGATTTTCCATTTCAAAAGTAAACACTCACTGCCTCCAATTTATTTATTTATTTATTTTTAACTCGAAATTTTGCTTCAGCAAAATGTCACATTACGGCGTCCGAAACTCCAAACAAGAAGCTCAACCATGTTGCATGTCATAATCAAAAAGGTATTTCCCAAATTAAAACCACACACACATACTGTCAAATATATATATATATATATTATATCATATTGGTATAATTGAAATCACCAACCAATTCTCTTTTTGGCTGCATTACCAATTTATGTTCTTTCCTTCTTTATTTTCTTTTTTCATGGAAGCAGGCATGGTTGTCCCCCAACCAAACAAGGCACTAGGATCCATATATTATATACATACAACTTTGCAACCATGGTAAAACCTAAAGGAAAATGAGAGGGTTGGTTACTGCATTACAGTATTGAGAGGCGGAAAAAAAAAAAAAAAAAAAATTGTTTGGGGGCAAAAAAAAAAAAAAAAAAAAAAAGGGGTAAAAATATCATTTTATCAATCTATTTTGAGACTAATGTATGCCTCACGTGGTTAATTCAATCGGTGCTACACATATAGTTAATTTTTACAGAATTTGTTACATTACACTTTACTCCAAATTACAAGGCATTAGTGTATATTTCTAAACTACAAAAAGGTAATGCATTTTTCGATCAAATCACAGGAGCTAAAATATAATTAATCCTAAAATAAAAAAAGGTAAGCTATTTAGACAAATTGTTGGCTAAAATAAGAGAAATTGAACTAAAGAGGAATCTATGTAGAAAAAAAAAATATTGCTCACACTGGTTGTACATCTCACGCTAGTCAGTGTTGAATGTTGATCATCACATCTCCACAAGTAAGACTCTTGTGGTGTGAGAGATTTTTACTTCTCCAGTGCATTTCCCCCCTTTTTTATAGTAAATTTTTATATTTTTCTTCACAAAATTTTTAAAAAAAATTCAAGTGCATTTATATTGTGTACATCTAAATATTTTTTAAAAAAATCACTCAAAAAAAAAAAAACTCAAAACATATATTAAAAAACTAGATCAGCAAAGAATGTCTTCATATTCTTGAACGTACAATAAGTTGTTAAATTGTCAACCTCAAGGGATCACTGGAAGTTTGTTCAGACATTAATTTTAAGGATCTGAATTAATTAATGTGCACGCAAGTTGACTCACACATTCAGTTATTAAAAAAAAAAAAAAAGTTAAGTTGTCAACGACTTTTAGTTTATTTTTTAAAAAATGATTACTGATTAGTGATAAATTATATAAAAATTTAAAATTAAAATCTTAATTTTCATAAAAAAATTATAATAATTTTATAAAAGTATACCATTGAGTGTTAATTATTTCCCCCCTTGTTTTTCCCTAGTACATAAAAGAAGGATTTGATGAGTTTAATTTGATAGTTTACAGATACTTTGATCAATTTGTATGATTTGTTAATTAATAATTTTACAAAGACACGTAATTAATAATTATATGTTATTTGGTTTATTTAATATAATTGTTTTTTTCTTGTTCTTAAAACAAAAATCACTGAGTCGATCATACATGGTGGTCAAACGTGATGCAAGCAGTTTTTCCAGTGACACAGCCACTGTTTGATATTAGTTGAGGGAATGACTAAAAATAATATTAGAAATATGGTTGCACTAATAAATTCTTTTGACTATTCGGTCTATTAAAAATTCACTTTTAATTGTTACTATAACATTCTATTTTTTATTTTTTAGCATCATTTTTATAAAAAGTGCCACTAATTATTAGTTTTTAAGGACATTTTAAAAAATCCGTCATAAAAAAATATCACTGATTGTGATTTTTTAGCGAGAGATCTAAATATATATATATATATATATTCACTAATTGTCAACTTTTTGTGAAACATTTAAAAAAATGTCAGTAATTATCAATTTTAGGACTTTTTGATTTATACAAACACTTGTGAGACTTAATGGTGCCCAAGTCTTTCTAACAGGACATGTGAGTGATTAACCTAATATTTTTATGAGTTAGGCTTCTCCAGTGCATCATGTGGATTGAAAGGCATTGTCTGGATTGGTGAAACTCACTATGGATCTTATTTTGATTATTCAAATTATTTATTTTGTCGAGCTTTAAGTGTATATTATCTATGAAAAATTAGATTGATCCAATATTCGTAACTCATTTATTTTATTACATTTGTGCTAAAACTAAAATAATGGTTTATTTTTAAAATATATTGACAGTTATTTTTTTGGGTGACAAGTTCGATGAAATTAAAGAGTTTTTTTTTTTTATTACAGGAAAATCCTCCCTATCTTCTCGCAGGTCCAAGGCAGCGCCCCTTACAGAGATCACCAGGGTGTCCTGTTAGCTGTTCCGAGCGAGGAGATTATAACCTGAGAACTTGCCCCGGCCTCCAAAGACAAACTCCGCTTAAGTTAAGACTCGCACAGCGGGGGAGCATTGAACCCATACCAAATGCTGATTACATAACTTGAGGTCCAACCTCCTAACCAACTGTGCTTCGCCCAGGAGATTGGCCCAAGAGGGAGAGAATTGAACTCATGAGTTTGAGGCTTAAACCCCAAGCCTTAACCACAATGCCACCTATCCTTGGGTTAAATTAAAGAGTTATAAACATATGTTCGACCTAATTTTTTTAAGGGTAAACTATCAATATATTGTAATAATTTAATTTAATTCCTATAAAGTCTTATTGAAGATAACTCTTAGTAAAATCATCGTCAAAAATAAGTTTTTGTAACGATTTTTTACATGTCGCTAAAACTTGACAATTAGTAACTTTTTTTTATCATAATTTTTATAAATTGTAGTTAAAACTTACAATTAGTGATTTCTTTTTATGACGAATTTTTTAAACAATGGCTGAAAATTAAAATTAGTGACATTTTTTGTGACGATTTTTTTAAATTGTCGCTGAAACTTATAATTAGTAATATTTTTTGTGACAATCTTTAAACTGTCGTTAAAAATTAACAATTAGTGACTTTTTTTTAATAATGTTTGATGAAAAATGCCATTAATTATCATAAGACCTATTGGACAATAAGTCCACCTATTAGAATCTACATGTAATTCCTCCATTTTTTAACAAAAATGCTACGCGTCAGGAAAAAAGCTTCAGGAAAACGTTCAGGAAAATTATCTTACCGGTAAGAGAATTCTCTTACCGGTAAGAGACCCATGACGTTTCATTTTCCCCCTTTAATGTGATGGGTCTCTTACCGGTAAGAGAATTCTCTTACCGGTAAGATAATTTTCCTGAAACTTTTCCTGAAACTTTTTTCCTGACGCGTAGCATTACTCATTTTTTAATGAATGATATATATATATATAGGATTTGATAAAATGAACGATTTAAATCATTAAAATCTTGAACGATTTGGATCATCACAACTGAACCCATAATTAGCACTCTCTAGTCCGTATTTAGATAGGAGGGAAGCCCAATCCTTGTTTTCTGTAATAAGTTTTGTAATTAATTTTGTATTGTAAAATTATTAAGGTGCACAAATTTATTAACAACAAAACACACCACAACTGCTGAATCTGTGGAGCTGCCTGTTGGTTTGTTCTGCTTTCAGCTCTGGCCTATATGTTGGGGGTTTGCTTCTGAGTGTTTGTTGGGGGTTGGAGTTTTAGGCTGCTGCATCTGAGTCTGTTTGGGGCTGGACTGCTGCTGGTTTGTAGGATTTTCACTCCTGAAAGCAGTGCTGGTTAGGCCTATCTGCTGGCTTGTATCTCTTGTCTGCACCTGGTTTTCAAGTTGGGGGAATGCTTCTGAATCTGATTGGTCTGCTGAATCTGTGGAGCTGTCTGCTGGTTTGTTCTGCTTTCAGCTCTGGCATATATGTTGGGGGTAGCGTCTGCTGCATCTGAGTCTGTTTGGGGCTGCTGCTTTGGGATGGAGTTGGGGGTTGGAGTTTGAGGCTGCTGCATTTGGGATGGAGTTCGGGCTGCTGGTTTGAGCTCCAGATTTTGCAGATGGAATTCTGCTTTGTTCTGCTTTTCTTCTTCTTCGTTTTTCTTTAGCTCCTTTTCGGTTTGGTTCCTCTCCAAACCTATTTCTCTCCTTTTTGATGTTTTCTCATCTTGTATGGTTTGATCATCAATAAAGGTTTCTTTTGGCTGTTTCAAAAAAAAAACTCTAATATGGGATTAGCACTTAAAAGAATGATTAATGTTATGGTACCAGATTTGTTATCATAAAAATTGTTAAGAATGTTGCATTGTTTGTTGTAATAAATCTTATCTATACAATATAAAGTCTGAATAAATTTTTAATTTTTTTAAATTTGTAGTGCTAGTTTATAAGAATAACAATCTTCTCTCTCTCTCTTTTTTTAGATAAGATAAGAATAACTATCTACGAGACCGGAAAAGGTCTGAAAAATATATATATATATATATAATGAAAAATGGATTTATTATGTGTGACCCATGGCCACATTTTAATCTCGGAACTGTTTTTTATTTGTATTTTATTTTTTAGATGGAACCCTAAACCCTGGCTTTTGTCTTGGGAAGTTGGTAAAATAGCATGGGCTACTCACCTTTTGGAATCACTTTTTCTTATCACATCCAATGCCATCGCAATTACACTCTCCTGGACGAATCATGATCTATCCTCCCTTCAAAATTTAGAATTAAAAAAAAAACTACATCTAAGGCCTCATTTGGTAAGTGATTTTTTTAATAAAAAAAATTAAAAATTTATTAAAAAAATTTAAAAACAAACAATTTATACCAAAAAGTCAAAGGTTGCGTTTAGTAGAATTTTATAATTATGATTTGAGAGTATAAGTTGTATTTTAAGTGTTGAGATTTAGAATTATGATTTGAGTATGAAAAATTTGTTTGGTAAAGAGTTTTGAAAAGAGTTGTGAATTGAGTGGGGAATTGTTGATGTGACATTTGATATTTGATACAAAAATTTACAACTCATAACCAAACATACAACTCAAAATTATTTTAAAGTACATAAAAAAATTTTAAAAATTCAGAAAATATTTTTTTCGAATATATAAAAATTAACATATCAATAGCAAAAAAAAAAAAATCACTGTTTCGGTCAACCGGCCGGACGACTGGTTAGGCTAAATTTCAAAAAAAAAAAAAAATGGAAATCACGCTCTGTGTGACAGAGTTTTCTGCAGAGTTGTAGAAAATTAATTTTCCACAACTCTACCCAAACACCGCGCGTGAACTCAAGCGTGGAAATCGATTTTGAAAATCGTTCCAAATAGAGTTAAAGATTCTCATTTCTCTCTATTTTTTGCACTTATTTTCATAAAAAAATTAAAAAGTCATCACAAATATACTATTTTTTTATATCATATTTTAGTTAAAAAATCAAAAAAATTACTAAAAAAAACTTGTTTCCAAATGAAGCCTAAAAATAAGTTTGGACTTTTACAATGAAAGAGTGTAATGGTTTTATAGATACAAATCATGAATTTCTCAGCTGTCAACTGTTTCGAGTAAAAACTACATGGACTCATATGTTAATACAGCAATGATACATACTATTAAAAATAAAGCTCTAAAGCATCACTAATGAATTTGCACACACTTGGAGTAAAAAAAAAAAAAAAAAGCATAGCAACACTGTGGCAGTGGGTGGGGTCCACTGTCACATCATTAGTGCTATAACTAATTACTGGTCTGAAGCATTTTTAATGTTAATAATACTGCTAGCAAATGATTGACGTTAGTGCTAGCAAATGATTGTGCTTCCTGTGCGGTGCCAACCTAGTTGGGATCGTGAAGATTAGCTATGATGCTTTGGGCACTCTCCATCTTTATTGATGTAATTTATGCATATTTTGTGTTATTATATCAATAAAATTTTTTTGCTGATCAAAAAAAAAAAAAAATACTGCCTTTAAAGGATTGACGTAAGGGACATAGAATTGATGACCGAGTCAATCAAAGAAAACATAAATTAAATAATTAGATTATGTATTTATATATTAATCCTGAGAGATTAGCTTAGTGGGTACAACTTGATGGCTGGGGATGTGCTCCCTCCAAATCTCAAGTTCAACTCCTTAGGGACATGCCTGCAGGTTCTGCCTAAGATTTACCCAGTCCTTATGGTGGGGACACTTTGCTTGGGTCCCAAGATTAGTCGATGTATTCGTAAATTAGTCTGGACACTCGATCATGGAAAATGTATATACGTATATAATTTTTTTAATTTTAATTTAGAGCTTGTTTTGCATGTTGAATATTAGCACACTTCTTTTATATATATATATATATATCTTTATGTCTTTTTTTTAATCATATCGCATCTCTACTTTTTTACACATTTTTTATAAAATATAAAAAAAAATATATACTTATTTAGACCATTCTAAATATTTCTTTAGAGTTCAACCATTAATCTATCTTTTGTTTGCTAAAATAAAATAAAATAAATAAACTGTTATGGATGCGCTTGTCCACATGAACTAATATGATAGATATAACTAAACTATAAATTCAGAAAATAATATTGAGAAAAACAAATTTATACATCACAATTATTTTGAATATAGTCCATACCTCACTAATTTTAAATATACATCATACAACTCGTCTCACGATAGATTTCAGAATAACTATGCATTATTCATAGCATTTCTGAAAAATAAATACAAAAATACTAGATACACAAAATTATAATACAAAAATTACACTGTATAGTTTATATTGGGGATGTTTGGGAGGTTGGGTTGGTGTGTTTTTTTTTTTTTTTTTTTGGCTAAAATAGTTAATAAAGGTAAAATATGTTAAAATAATCAATAAGATAAAATATCACATTCAAATTATAATCATTTAGTTTTTTCTCTCACAATTATCAAATCGATTAGAAAAAATAAAAAAATAAAAATGCGAACTATGTCATCCCAAACATAATTTTTTTTTAACCAAATTAAAATAATTAAAATATCAACTTGAAGTTCTAAAATTAACCTATTTATTCAAATGTGACAAGTGAGGATAAATACTTGATGTGCACCGACTATTTTTATAATAATAAGAAGAAGAATAATAAAAGAAAGAAAGAAAACCCCACAACTTCTTTATATACATACAAGGGACAAATGCAAATGACATCCTGTTTGTGTTGAAGAGAACCTTATACCTTCCGGTATCTTTGACAAATTTAATCTCATCCTCTAGCTTCTTCTCTTCTTCTTTCTTTGTTTGAAGTTTAGTCATTCAAAGGGATTGAATCAAAGGCGAAAAGATTTCAGACCAGATCTGAGCCTATCGATTCACTCATGGAAGATTGTTCATCTTCTCAATACCTTAGGTTTGACATCATGCCTGAATCTCCATTCGCTGAGATAAATTTTCGTAAACAAGCTGATGAGAATGTGAAGGAAAAATCTTTGAAAGCTGATTCTTGTAAAGGATTTAATGATGAAGAAGGGTTTACTTCAAAGGCGAAAAAGGAGGCAGGAAAGGAAAAGAGGTACATAGGGGTAAGGAAGCGGCCATGGGGAAAGTATGCAGCGGAGATACGTGATTCCACGAGGCAAGGAGGGCGTGTATGGCTCGGAACATTTACTACTGCAGAGGAGGCTGCTTTGGCTTATGACCAAGCTGCATTTGTGATGCGAGGCGAATCAGCTCGCCTCAACTTTCCTGCTGACAGAGTCCAGGAATCGCTTCGTGGCATGAAGACGATGAAGTCCAGCAGCAGCAGTTGTGAGAATGGTGGGTCCTCCTCCTCCTCCTCCAACTCCCCAGCAGCAGCAGCAGCAGCAAATATGTTGGTATTTGAGTTTGAGGACCTAGGAGCTGATCTCTTAGATGAGCTCTTGAGCTCATCTTAAAGACCTACTCATGGAACTTGACTCAATAATACATCACTCCTCTCTACTATGCACTTCCACATCATTCATGCCCATCATACTTACATATATCTTGCCCATCACCTATTACAACATTACTATATATATATTGTATATGCTCATCTCATGTCTAAATCAAATAAAGCAATTCTATTTCTTCTTGTTATTTTTACCTAAAAAACAAAATTTTATATCTATACCAATTTAAATCTAGAACAATTGCTCAAGTACTCATTGAGAGGGCAATTATGTGAGCAAGATTTCATATTCAAATTTATGGAAAAACATTGACTTGCCTTATGGTTTTGATATACACATGATTGGACTTGTAAGTAGATGCCAATATAGTTGAGATGCACTTTTTAAACTATGATCCAATTTTTACCAGACCTTCTCAATTGTTATATTCTTTTAATAAAATTATTCTTTGTTGATAAATAAATAAAAAAAAAATCTACACACTGAC
Organism: Camellia oleifera; assembly: GCA_022316695.1. NCBI lineage: Eukaryota > Viridiplantae > Streptophyta > Magnoliopsida > Ericales > Theaceae > Camellia > Camellia oleifera. The sequence goes on along the minus strand of CM039314.1, from coordinate 122,019,842 downwards.
TACTATTTTGTGCAAAATATATATACTGGTTTAGCTACTTAGTTAGTATAATTTTTTTTTATAAATTACATTTTTTGTTTTAATGCATTCAATGAGAACATCTTAGTTCTCTCTAATTTCAGAGTCATCATATTCCTATCCAAACTCTAATTTTATGCCTATTTATCTTAGTCTGGAAAAATAAGATGACTCTGAAATTTAATACATTCAATGAGAATATCTCAGTCCTCTCTAATTTTAGTTCTCTCCAAACTTTAATTTCAGTGTCATTCTATTCCTCTCAACACTAATGTCTATCATGGAAAACCTCAAATTTTATGCCTTCTTTACAACCCAAAATTGGGACATTTAATTGCATAAAAGAAATTTTTGTAGAGAATAAAGAAACAATGCTCTATGAATTTTCATTAAAGAATAAAAGAGAAAGATTGTTTGGTTTAAGAGCCTCTCAAGTGTTTCAGGTGAAGTTGTGTCTGACAAAAGCAAAATCAAGCTAGATTACTAAAATTTGTAATTGTTCAATGTTTGATACTGTTCTAGTAAAATCAAAATATCTTATGTAAGTTGGGAATTTTCTAATAAGATAAAGGAAAATGCCAGTATCCAATCTCTTACTAATTTTTTCAGAAAGTTCCTTCACTCTACTATTCTTCTTCCTTTTTGATCAGCTATATTCTTCTTCTTCTTCTTCTTCTTCTTCTTCTTCTTCTGTTGCTTATTATTTTTCTTCCTTATTTATTTATTATTTTTATCACTAATTTTCTTTGTTATGTGTCTGTGTATGTAGAGTAGTTGTTGACATTTTATAGTCCTATAATTTGTTGGAATTTTCGACAAGCTCTTGTATCATTATTGGAAAAAATTCTGCTGTATTTGAATTTTTCTTGCAACAAACGTTGGTGAGGTTTTCACTTCTACAATGTTTGAGGATTTGTTTCACGCCTTATTATTTGGGGACTTTTCATTTTCTCACCCATAGGAGCTTTTCACTTTTCTTCCCATAGATCAGGATAATTATAGACTCCTTAATGATTATAAATTTCCTTGGAACTATGAAAGATCTTGACTCATTCACACATTCTAATACATTTTCCCATCATTTTGGACCCTAAATATTTTGAAAATTTGAAATTACTTCTCCCAACACCCTAATTAGTAAATTTTAAATATTCATTTTTCTAGAGATGTGAAAACTTCTTAAACCCCTTAAAGACATGGCTTAAATGCTTCTTCCTCTTGAACTTGAAATCTTCTGAATTTCCAATACTCTTGAAAGAAACAATCTTTGTGGCAATTTCTATGGATATGCTTGGCTTCAACCTGTTTTCTTGCATATGCTTTTGAATTTCTTTTTCCCATGAGCTTGCGGTGAATCTTCGTATTCTTTCATTTCTTTATGCTTGTTGAACTTTTCTTGAACTTGATCTTGTGGATCAAAAATTTGCTCAATGCTCACACAACTTGTATCAAACATGAATCTCCTTACCAAAGTAAATATTTGAGATTTTAGATTTTCATTATTCATGCTATCATACAAATATGGCCACTTAGCCATTTAGTAGAGAAATCATTTTCTTCTTCAACTTTTTTTTTTTTTTTTTTGGGTGGTAGGTGAGAAATCTTTCTTTCTTAGCAAATGCATTATGTTATTGCCAACTTTCATAAGAATTGCATTGTCTTGCTTTTCAAAATTTTCATCTTTGACTTATACAATTTTTTATTCTTTTCAATCCAACATTTTCATCCACTTCATTTCCTTATCTTTTTTTCTTTTTTCTTTTTTTTAAACTTCTCTTCATTCTTTTCATTTACCATGTCCTCTTCTTTTCCATTTTCACTAACATTTCTACAAAATTTGGACACAATAATCAATTGCTAAAAATATTCTCTCTTAGTTATGAAAAATAAATGAAGTTTTTTTTTTATTATTTAATTTTTTTTCATATCTGATTTGGTGACTTCATAATGTTTCCAAACTCTTCTTTATGTATTCATTCCTTAAGTATCTTCGATGCACTTTATTTTTCTTCTCTATTTGTTTAACTTGCAATGGTTTGGGCTTATAATAACATCACACCATAAATTGCATGCTTAAAAATATATGCAAGTTTCAGCACCCCAAAAGTTATAATTGAAAAAACACAAAAATTTCAAAATATGTGATCAATTGAAAATTGATAGGATGGGCTCACCAACTTAGCGGTGCTGAGGTGTTTGTTTTGTTTCTTTGGTTAGTTTCTCACCAACTCTGGGAGTGCTAGCAAATGATAGGATAGACTCTTTAGTGCTAACTTAGTTGGGATGATTTAGCTCCTCGTGATACTTTTGCATTTGCCTCTCTTTATTGGTATATTTTGTTTTGTACCTTATACTTATTCTTACATCAATAAAGTCTTTTTTTTTATTTTTTGCCATTCAAAAAAAAAAAAAAAAAAGAATGAAAATTAATAAGACTACCTTGGCAGCTACACCTGCAACTACGGCTCCAACCTATGGCTCACAAGATGCAGCTGAAGTTAGCTAGCAGTTAGAGTTTGTTAGGATTGGCTTGTTAGTAAGTTGTTATACTGATCTGTTTTACTCATCTATATAAATATACACTGTATCTGATCATAATTAAATAACAATGAAAGTTTCAATTGTTCTTCAAAAATGATCCATTCTTTTCTTTTCTGTAATTGGAATTTGCTAGCTACCAAGACAAACTTGATTCTTCTCTAGTAGTTGCTCTATTTTTCTTTTTAAACCTAGTTTATGAACGCAACAAACAGTAATACCATGTTCGAGTTTTTGGCAAGCACTGCCACCATTATTTGAAAATTGGGGCTTTTATTTACTCACTCCTGGAAGCTTTTGCACTATTGTTCTCTTTCGCTTATGAAACTCAACTCATGACACATTCATTCTTACACTAGGATAATTTTATACTCACTTCACAATGGTAGACAACCTTAGACCTTGACTTATTACCAACACAATATGACATTTTCTGCATCATTCAAAATATTTTGAAATTAATTTTTCCAACATAATTATTGTAAATGCCTAGAGCTTAAATACATATACATTTTGATCTAATAAACATTCTTTGTGCTATTATTCCCACTACCAGTGGCAGTTTTCCCTCATTCTATTATTTTTTTTACTTCCCTTTTCGTTGATATTATTTTGGGGAGTTTGGAATTCTCAAGTACAACTCTCGTTTATATAAGCCTCACTATCTAACTAACTCTGCAACCACCTATCTAACAAACTCAAGTAGCCTGATGCTGATGCATATGTTGATGCACTTGATCTTCTTTAGATTTAGCTAGAGCACTCTCTGATGTGATGATGCACCTATCAAAAACTAGAACTCGAAAGATGAAATAAGACGAAACACATATTTTAAGAACCATACAAATATTTTCTCTTTAATTTTTTATTTTTTTTTGTCATTTTCTATATTTTTCATGATACTCCGAGTAATGAAACGGACCATTTGGATAAAACTAGCAAAATGCATGATATTGAAGTTTCTAGCCAATTGAATATCAACTGGGGCTTTCTTTATCACTTTCAAGATTCTTCTTGTATTTTGATATATTTTTATGAGACTGCTATTATTGGATGTATAATGTACTAATTTTTGTACTTTATAATAAAATAAAATTAAATAATATATATATATATCAGCTTGTTTTAATGTTGGTTGAAAGCTTAATCAAGAAAATTTCACATGGACCTTGTTTTTTCACTTAGTTGACTTTTTTTTTTTTTTGATCGGCAAAGAAAAATTTCATTTAACAGCATGAAATTAAAAGTACAGGAAGATGAGATGCATTGAGAGAGATTCGGTAGTATAAAAATACTCCTACTACTGCTACTCGCGACCATACAACCAACCCCTAAGCCTCTCGATTTTTTTAAATAAAGTTAAGAAGAACTTAACTATAAACTAAAATACATGAGTCTCCACAAAAGCAAACCACCAAAACACCCAATCCAAACAAGACTAACTAAACCAAAAAAAACCCAACCAGCAACCCAAAATTAAAAACCTAACAACACTCCCAAAGCTGCTGCCTACCAATCATCACCCTACGCCTACTCTGCAACCCAGCCACGCCTAGCACCTAAGCTGCTCCAACACCCACCTGCAGCACTCCACCGCCAAGCCCACCTGCTACAACTCCATGGCTGGACATCTCATGGCTGGACAACACCTCTGCTGCCACAATGCCGAAGCTCCATTCTTGACACAAACTAATACAAACTCGTTACAAGCTCCCCCACAGCACTCCTTGCAAGCTCCCCCTCAGGACCCCAACTCTGCTGCAACACCCAAACACCTGCTACAACTCCATGGCTGTACATCTCAAGGCTGGACAACACCTCTGCTGCCGCAATGCCGAAGCTCCATTCTTGACAAAAAACTAATACAAACTCGAAGCAAGCTCCCAAAACACCCACCATCCAACTCTGCTGCAACACCCAAAACACCCACCACCCACACCGGCCGAGACGACCCCAAAGCCTCCACACCCGTGAACACACCTACAGAACTCCACCCAAAGCCAACAGGACAACTGCCAAACTCCCCACACCCACCGAACAACCGATCACCCACTGGGATCCCTCCAAACAAACGGAAGAATTACACCCCTCAAACTCTCACGAGGAAGAGCGCTCGAATGAAAACCGGAAAGAGCTGAAAACGCCTACGAACCGGAAAGCACCCACGAACCGGAAAGCACCCCTCAAGCTCCACTCGCCAAAAGCGCACGAATGCAAAACCTGGACTCCCCTGATGAAACAGCTAAACCGGCAAGGTTGAAACACAAGAAGACACCCAAAAGCAAGCCAGAGCAGCCCCTGAAAACAGCAAAAAAAACACACCTGGGTGGGAAATGGAAAACTCAAGTTTATTAAAAGAGAAAGCTAACAAGACAGTTGCCAAAACGAGTTCAGCCAGCCGACTGCCATCGCCAAAGGCGGCGGCCGGCCAGCCCAAAGAAGAGGCCGGGGGAAGGAGGTTTTTTTTTTTTAGAGAGAGAAGTTAGAGAGAAGGAAGAGGATTTTCCCATGAGTAAGATAAGTTAATTTCACTTAGTTGACTTTGGTCGATGTTCCCATCCTAATGCCTTATGATGTGACTCATATAATACATGATTTGCCTACAATCTGAAAATAATAATATAAATAATAGTAATAAGCGTATATACAGGGATATAGAACCTCTTTTGTAACTCAGATAGTGATGTCTTACTAGTATCATTTATTTATGGACAATTTATATGGTATTCCATGTATTTATTTATTTATTTTGGTGTCAATTGGTTTCATATAGTTTCAATTTATTTAATTTGACTTTAAATTTAAAATTTTGTATCAATTCGGTCCAATCAATAATACATGTTAAGACAACACGTGACCATTTTCCAAAGATAAAATGTATATTGTACTACTCTCTTCGTATTCTCTCTACAACACCAACACCAACGCTACCTACCTCTACCACAAAACATCTAATTGGTACAAGAGTTTGCATTAATCATCGATCTTGCCCTCAATTGTCATCTAATCTATCTTGATCTATCAATTATTAAAGAGAATTTGATCTGTTTATTCAACACTTTACAGATAGGTTTACAATCACTATTTATAGAGATAAGCTATCTCTTAACTATAACTCCTAACCACTTAACCTAACCATAACTACAATCCAACTCTAGTTCTAACAAACTAACTACCAAACTAACAACCTCCAAGCTTTAGCTGAGCTGTAGCTCATACGGCTGCTATCCTGTATCTAGCTTAGGCTGTTGTAGCTAAGGAGATGATGAATCAGCTTTGAATGGATGTTGTTGCAACTGAGGAGATGATTGATCAACTTGAGGCTTATGCTTATCAGTCCCCCTCAAATTGAGAGAATTAGGAAAGACCTGAAGTTTTCCTTGAAGATATTGAAATCTGGAAATAGAGAGAGTCTTAGTGAGGACATCTGCAATCTAATTAGTGGAGGCAATGTGGCAAATAGCAAGTTTCTTGGCAGCAACCCTCTCACAAACAAAATGATAGTCTACCTCAATATGCTTGGTCCTAGCATGAAAGACTGAATTGTAGGTCAAGGCTATGGCAGACAAGTTATCACACCATATAGTAGGAATATCCACAGAGACATGAAGTTCAGCAAGAAGCATGCCAATCCAGCTCAACTCAACAGAAAGCTGAGCTAAAGCACGATATTCAACCTCAGAGGAGGATCTGGAAACTGTTGGCTGCTTCTTAGCACACCAAGAGATGAGGTTGGGACCAAGAAACACACAATAGGCTGTTGTGGATCTTCTATCAAGAGCACTGCCAGCCCAATTTAAGTCTGAAAAAGCATTGAGAACAAGAAGGCCAGAAGTAAAATGCAGGCCATGACTCAAGGTGCCCTTGAGATATCTAAGGAGTCGTTTAACAACAACAAAATGACTAGTCAAAGGATTTTGTAAAAATTGACATAGATAGTTGACAGTGAAACTGAGATCAGGTCTAGTAAGAGTGAGGTATTGTAGAGCACCCACTAAGCTTTTGTAAAGACTAGGTTGAGAAAAAGGAGAGTCCACCTCTCAAAGAGCAACCTTAGTAGCCATGGGAGAAGAATATGGCTTACAGTCACTCATCCCTGCCTTTGCTAAGATTTCATAAGCATATTTCTACTGAGACAAAATATAACTTGAAGGAGAAAAGGCAACAAAAATGCCAAGAAAATAGTTGAGCAAACCTAACTCTTTCATAGAAAACGCTGAGTGCATATGCTGAACAAAGGTAAAGATATAGAGAGGATCACTCCCAGTGAGTAGTATATCATCCACATAAACAAGTAGAATAGTAATGGAAGTAGAAGTGTGTTTGACAAACAAAGAAGAGTCACAATGACTAGGAACAAAATCATGGAAAAGAAGGAAAGAAGAGAAGGTGGAGAACCAAGCTCGAGGAGCTTGTTTTAAGACATAGAGAGCCTTGTGCAATTTGTAGACAAGTAAGGGATGATTAGCATCAATAAAACCTTGAGGTTAATGCATATAAGCTTCTTCTTCAAGAATGCCATGAAGAAAGGCATTTGAAATGGCAAGTTGTTTAATAGGCCAATGATAATGAAGTGCTAAACATAAGAGAACTCTGATGGTGGGTTGTTTAGTAACAGGACTAAATGTTTCATGATAATCTACACCCTCAGTTTCAAAAAAGCCTTTAGCAACTAGTCTAGCTTTGTGTCTAGTAATAGAACCATCTATGTTTTTCTTGAGCTTGGAAACCCACTTGTAGCCAATAGCTTGTTCATCAGGAGGAAGAGAGACTAAAGACCAAGTACCCTGTCTCTAAAGAGCATGATATTCATCTAACATAGCAGCTTGCCAGGCTGGAGACTGAGCAGCTGCTTGATAAGTCTGTGGCTCACTAGAATCTGAAGATGCTGCAAAACAAGAAGACAAAGAGAAGAAGAAGAAGCAACAAGGCACTGACTCTTACTCTTTAACCTAGTGATCATAGGATGTGTATGGGAAAAAGGTATTGGAGAAAGATCAATATAGAGAGAAGAAATAGGCACTTGAGAAGAAGCAGGAGTAGACAAAAGAGATGGAGTTGCTACAAATGTAGGAGGAGCTGCTACAGATGTAGAAGGAGCTGCTGCAGACATAGAAGGAGCTATTGCAGAAAAGAAGCAGTGGAAAAAGCTACTGGAGAAGAAATATGTGATAAAGAAGAAGTAGGTGTAGTAAAAACAGGCTGAGAAGAGGAAGAAGAGGAATACCAGAAAAAATTAACTAAAGTAGGAAAAGTATGAATAGAAGAAAAGCTAGATGAAGCCTGTTGAAAAGGAAAGATAGATTCATGAAACACAACATGTCTAGACACATAGATTTTCTGAGTAAGAGGGTTAAGACACCTATAGCCCTTAGTAGATGGTTCATAGCCAAGAAATATATAAGGAATAGATCTAGGTTGGAGCTTATGATAAGAATAAGGCCTAAGCCAAGGATAACACCTACAACCAAAAACTCTTAAAAACTGATAATCTGGTTTGTGATAAAAGAGGACCTCAAATGGAGTATGATTATTCAGTTTAAGAGTAGGTAATCTATTGATGAAGAAGACTGCAATAGCAAAAGCATCAAACTAGTAAATCAATGGCATAGAAGAATGATGCATGAGAGTGATGGTGGTTTCAATTAAATGTCTGTGTTTTCTTTCTGCTACACCATTTTGAGCAGGTGTGTGAGGATATGCTAACTGATGAACAATGCCTTTTTGTTTAAGGAAGTTTTGAAAAGGAAGACTAAGATATTCACCCCCATTATCACTTCTCAAAACTTGAAGATGAGTAGTAAATTATGTTTCAACAAATGCCTTAAATTCCAAAAACTTGGGGGGAAAAAAAAAAACCTCACTTTTATAACGAAGAGGAAAAATCCAAGTGAACTTGCTAAAATCATCAATGAATAGAACATAGTATTTATAACCATAACAAGAGGCTGAAAAGAGACCCCAAACATTAGTGTGAATAAGGGCTAAGGGCTTGTTAACAGTAGAGTTAGACAAGCAAAAAGGTAACCTATGACTTTTAGCCACACAACAGTGTTCACACAAAACAGAATTATTTGAACTATGTACAGAAGATGAATTCATGAATTCATTATGTGCCATGACATGCTAAAATTTCTAAGAAGAAGGATATCCTAGTTGAAAATGCCAGTTGGGAGCAGCAGGCTGCCTGGTATAGGAGAGACAAGCTGGTGAAGAAGAAGAAGATGTAGAAGAGGATAAAGAAAGATGACAGAGGTCATGAGCATAAAGACCCCTATGCAGCACTTTTTGAGTAGCCTTGTCCTGTATCAGAAAAGAATGGGCATCAAAAGTAACAAAACAATTGTTGTCTTTAGCTAATTGATGGGCTGAAAGTAAATTTGAAGAGATAAAAGGAACATGAAGAATATTGTGAAGTTGAAAAGGAAATGTAGATGTAAAAAGGAGACCATTACCAGTGTGAGTGATAGGTAAAGTGAAGCCATCACCAACAACAACTTGATCTTGTCCAGAATAGGGGTGATAAGAGGAGAAATTAGTGAGATCATTAGTCATATGACTAGTTGCACCGAAGTCAAGAAACCAGTTTGAAGATGATGAAGGTGCGGAGGCTACAGATGAAGATGAGGCAGAAACAACATAGGCTGTAGGATTGCTTTGAGTGGAAGAGGATTGATGTGGACTATTCTAAAAGGAGGAGTCCATTTTGTACCAGCAGTCTAGGGCAGTGTGATTCAGCTTTTCACAGATCTGACAAATTGTCACGACCCGAACCCACCCCTATGGGTTTAGCATCGCAACCGGCCAGTAATCCGTGATTACCGAAGGCCTGCTTAACAGTAATGACAGTAATACAGAGTAAAGAGGCTAGCAGAAGCTAAAACAGTAAATAAAATATGTCCAATGAGCTGTGACTATCTGAATGTAAAAGACTTTTTATAAACATGCCACATTAATAACCAAAACATATGTACATACGTCATATACACAAACATCCATGTCAGGGACCAAATCCCTAACTAGAACTGTACAGTCAAGTCTTAACATTTATTACAGATCAGAGGCAAAAGGGTGAAACTGAGACACCCCAAAACAGCCTTAGCTTGAACGAACTTGGAACCTCAAAGTGAGACACGGTGGTTAGCTTGACAAAACAAGAGCTTAACTTGACGCTTCTAGCATCGGTCCGGAGCCTGGACACCTATATATAAATATAAACTGTGAGCTAAAGCCCAATGAATAACATATGCGTAAAGGGATTAAGAATGAATGTCCTTTCAGTAATTAAAGCAGTCAATTGTATCAGTAAATCAGTCATTTAGAACCATAGTAGTCATATGTAGTACATCCAATAGCAAAATAGTACAGTAGGTATTAACAGACCGAACAGTCAGTTAATGGCCATCATAACAGTAAATAGTAGTAGTTTCAAACATGGGAACCGACAGAGATCTCTGTAACAATAGTAGTAACAATACAGTAACAGTAAATTGCTATGAATGCCACGAATACAGTTTAAAAATAGGACAAACATTCATTCATTAAACAATAACGTTTCAGTAAGCGAAACAGTTGATCATTCAGAAAGTAATCATAACTAAACACACACTGTTACTCACAGAGCACTGGGCTATAGACAAGCTAACGAGCGTTCTCGAATGCCAACCCTATAGTTGCAGAATGAACACACACTCGAGATTAATAACTTAGCCCCTAACTATACTGGTGTGGTTCTATAACATTATCCTCATTAAGATACCTTAAACATGACCTAGGAATGCCTAGGATGGAACGAGGATGCAAAGATGCACTTTAAAACACTTTTCAGAATTTTTCAGAAAACAAGGGTCTCGCTCAAGCATGGCTTTCTACGCTCGAGCGAGCGTGCCAAAATAGAGGGATCGCTCGAGCGTGGACTTTCTCGCTCGAGCGGTCTGTAAAAATGCAAAAAGTGCTGGATGTTGAAAATCTCTGTTTGACGCCCGCTCGATGCTCGCTCAAGCGTGAGACACAATCCTCGCTCGAGCGTAGGTTCCTTCGCTCGAGCGTGCATCTGTACATGCAGAAAACCTGAGAGCTTGCAATCTATTGTCACGACCCAAACCCGCCCCTATGGGTTTAGCACCGTAACCGGCTAGTAATCCGGAATTACCGAAGGCCTGTTTAATAGTAAAACAGTAATACAGAGTACAGGGGCTGGCAGAAGCCAAAACAGTAATTAAGAGATGTCCAATGAGCTGTGACAGTCTGTATGCAAAAAGACTTTTCATAACATATATATAATTAGTTCCAAATAGTATGCACAATATTTACAATCATTCAGGATAGGGACTTAATCCCTATTAGGACAGTACAGTACAACCTCATTTAGTCTATACAGAACATATACAAAAAGGGGAAAACTAAACACCCCAAACAGCCTCAGCTTGAACAATTCTGGAACCTCGAAGTGAGGCACAAATGTTGGCTTTGACAAAACAGGAGCTTTTCCTGACGCTTCTAGTAATGGTCTAGTGCCTGTACACCTACATATATATATATATATATATGAGCAGTGAGCTAAAGCCTAGTGAATAACATATGCGTAAAGGGGTTAAGAATGAATGTCCTTTCAGTATTCAAAACAGTCATTTATATCAGTATAACAGTTATTCAGTCATAGCAATTATATGTAGTACATTCGATTAGCAAAGCAGTACAGTAGGTCTTAACAGACCGAACAGTCAGTTGATGGCCATCATATCAGTAAACAGTAGTGGTTCCAACATGGGAACCGACAGAGATCTTTGTGATAGTAACAGTACAGCACAGTAATAACAAGTTGCTATGGATGCCACGAATACAGTTCACAAATAGGACATCATTCATTCAGTAGCGGTATCATTTCAGAAAACAGTACAATTCAATTGTTCAGAAAATAATCATTATAGAACATATCTTTACAACATTGTTACTCACAGAGTTCGGGCTACAGATAAGCTAGAGCGTCTCCGGATGCCAACCCTACACAGTTACGGAGTGAACACACACTAAGCTACATAGTTGGGAAATATAATAACTTAATCCCTAATTTGCCTCGGTGTGGTTCTACATCAATATCCTCCTTAAGATGCCTTAAACATGCCCTAGGAATACCTAGGATGGAAAGAGGATGCAAAGATGCACTTTGAAACACTTTACAAAATTTTCAGAAAACAGGGGTTACGCTCGAGCGTGTCTTTATACGCTCGAGCGGACATGCAAACAAAGTTTCCCAGCTCGAGCGTCACTTCCCTCGCTCGAGTGGACTGCAAAACATGGCAAAAGTACTGGATGCATGAAATTCACGCTTGGCGGGCGCTCGATGTACATGCAACATGCATAAATTTAAATAACTTTAAAGCTTCAAATACTTGCAAATCATGATGAATTCATGGACTAGAGCTAGAATATGGACATGCATTGAGGAATTCTTATGAAACAATCTCAAAACTCAACAATGTAAACATGCATGCATGAAATAAGCTTCAATTCAACAATCTTGAACCAAAACTTGACTTCAATCTCTAAACTTCCATGAACTATGTAACATAAGACTAGAATTCATAAACAAGAGGGTAATTATCCTACCTTAGGTCTAGAATTCAAGATGTGGAAGCTTAATTTGCAATAAATCCTTCAAACCTTCTAAGTCTTAAGCAATTACAAGATGAACTCAAGCTTTCCTCCAAATTCTCTCTTTCTAGTCGGTTGAGGATCTCAAATGAAATGAACAAAAGGTGCAATACATGTGAATCAAGACTATACAATTGTCTAGCAAGGCCCACTTAGTGGCAAATTTGTAGATAAGTCCAACTTTTATAATTTAGCATTATTTAATCTAATTTAATCATACCAAATCAAATTTCAATTAAACATGCCATAAAATCACATAATTTCCAATTAGCACAAAACACTAATCAATTTCATATTTAGCCGCCGATAAGGCCTTCAATTTACAGTTTAAAACATAAAACAAGAACAGATAATTTAACAATCAACAGATAGAATTGCATTCAAACTAGCACAATCAATCAATCAGTTTAGTAATTCAGTCAGTCAGTCAATTAACATGCTTAATCATAGATTAGCACTAATCAATGGTGTTATCAGGAACCGGTGGTGAGGGTTGTTACATCTATGCTTGAGCCAGCATCCTTTCGCTCGAGCGGAGCTCTGAACAAAAGATGGTCGCTCGAGTGTGGAATCCTTCGCTCGAGCGTGGAAGCCAAAATCTGGAATTTCCAAATTTGCCTCCCAAGCTCAAACCAAGCATTCAACACTTCAAAACTCAACATTTTGGGCCCATTTTCTGGAAAACACTTGAAAACTCATACTACAACATATTTTGAAGATCAATTTTGTAAAATCAAGCCCAAAGGTAAGCCAATTGAACAGAATTTCAAAGAAACTTTCATGAACTAAACAAGAACATAACATGCATGAGTTCTTATGAATTCCAATGCTCTAAAACATAATCAAATGCAAGTTTGAACTCCAAAACAAGGTGAATTCATAGACTATAACAAAAACATGAACATGCATGTAGAAATTTTCATGAAAGCAACCTCCAAATTGAAGAATGTGCACATGTATGCATGAATTAATTCTCAATTCAACTCTTTAAACCAATTCTTGACTTTAAACTCTAAATTCCATGATCCATTCAAGATAAAACTTAAATTCCCAATCAAGAAGGTGAGTTCTCTACCTTAGGTCTTGAATTCCAAATGTAGAAGCCTAATCTTCCAGTCTCCTTCAATTTCCTCTAAGTTTCAAACCAAACTTTGTTGAACTAATTCTTTTCTTCCAATTCTCTCACTCTCACACATTTTGCTTCAAAAAATGGGTGAAGAAATGATGCCTCAGACGTATAAATTAAGTCCTCAAACAATGACCCTAACGTGGCCCACTCAATGGCAATAAGGTAAATAACTAGGTTTAATTAATTTAACATTAACAATGCTAATTTAACCGTTCCAAATCAAATTTTAATTAAACCTACCATAAAATCACATAAATCCTAATTAGCATATAACACTAATTGAAAAATCTAAAAATTCTAGATGTTGATTTGTGATTATGTACCAATTTTAACCAAAATATAACAATCCCAATCAAACAATCAAGAGAAAGAGACACAGAGATTTTACGTGGAAAAACCACAATTGGACACCTTCCAATTGTGATAAAAAAAACTACGGGCAACAGCCACAAGAACAATCCACTAAGAAGATTTAAAGGAAACTGTAGACGTCCTCGAACGCATCCCGGGGAAAGGGTGCGAGTCCCCTCCGTTACGGTTCGATATTGGGTCACTACAGTTCGAAGGACTCAAAATGTCACGGTTCTTAATCTTGAACCAAAGAGTCCAAATCCGGCAAATCGTTTTGAAAACAGATTTTTTTGAAAGAAGTGCCAAACATGGACTACTTTGCCAGATACAGAGTCGCCACCTAAATGTTTTTTAATGGGAAATTTAGGAAACCCTGACTCGGTGTCAAAGGCCACGTGTCCGTCATCACCAAAGTTGCCTCGGCTCGGGAACTTGAGTACGATTGGGGAAGGTCACTTCGTGAGCACCCCCGCTCGCCTGGTCGAAGACCGACCTCTACTAACCATGATATCTATTTTTGAAAACATTGTGCGTTCTTATTCCTATTATTAGCCTAGGCTATTATGTAATGCGCACAGCATACAAGTATAGACTGGGTCGCCTGAATTGGAACAAAACACTTCATGTTTGTTTTTGAAAATGGTTTGATGGTGCTACCCGCAGATAGGCTAAGACATGGATTTGCCACCCTCGGGTGGGCTTTAGAAAACAATGGTTTTGCCACTATCTAGTGGGCTTAAAACAAACAGTCAATGATTTGTTCCACTCCAAGTAACTCAACCTCCACCCACAGGCATTCAAGGCAATTATATCACATAAGCAATTAGTCTCATGGTAAGCATGCTTTTCATGGCAGTCACTCACACGCATGCAAGGATGCTAAAGCATAAAAACTCACCGAGTACTCCAAGCCAAAACAGAAGCTCGTTAGAAATCCATGCATGATCCTAGATGCACAGAATTGCTTAATGCAATACATGCAAAGATGCAACTATAGCAGGCTCGGCTATTCTAAACATGGCATATGAAATGCAACAGCTATCAAGTATTCAACTTGGAATTGAAATACAGATGCAGTTTGTATGATGCGCCGAGCCCGGTGCATGCAAAACAGATGAATGATGCAAACATGCTGTCATAGTGTTATGCTAATTGAAATATGCCCTAATCTAACCATCATAAGCAGGTAAATAAAAGGGAAGAAAGAAGTGGGGGTTGGAAGACATACATCACACTCACCCACACTTATTACAATTTTGCCCTCGTGCAGAGGGTCCGAATAAATATACAGTCCGAAATGAAAGAATAATACAGTCCGAAATATACAGATTCCTAATTAATTTAACAGATTAACTAAGAAAAACTGTAAACTGGCATGCAAGCCAGGGGCTGCCTTGACTCCACTCCGGATAATGAAATGATGCATGTTGAGTTGCTTTGCGCGAAAATCCACTAGGATGCCCCAATTAGCCTCTGTTTGCAATGTTTCTCGAAATGCGTGCCAGACTCCAAAAAGTTGCTGATTCTTCATTTTTGCTGTAACAGAGAGCAGGAAAGGGGCATAGCAATATATTTCACAAATATATACATGCCTCGATCCTCGTGCCACCAATCACGCATATCGATGCATGATGGCTGAGGAGCCGAATTGCACAGCTCAATATAGGATGAATGCATATGAATGCTACAACAAAACCTAACTCCATCATGGATAATTCGGAGTGTCGGTGACTTGGGAATTGAGACCCGTTCCGTCGCTCGGAGTACGAAACGTGCCTCGTTTCCCGTGCCCGAGCTAACTCCTATCCCGAACACGATGCAATATGCATGATATGCATGAATGCAACTAAAATACAATCCTAGCATGCACAATGCTATGAAAATGAGATGCCTCGAAATGCGTGCACGCAGGCACGCAAATCGAGGCGATGATCCCAAGGCATGAAATGGCATACGCAATGCAAATTGGACTTACACTAACATGAGTGGACCTCAGCCACACTCACATAAGAGGCCGTCAGATAAAAGTGAAGTGCCTCAAAATGCGTGCACACGGGCACGCAAACCGAGGCGATGGCATTAAGGCATGAAATAAGACTAAAATGGCATACAGAATGCAAAATGGACTTACACTAACATGAGTGAGCCTCAGCCACACTCACACAAGAGGCCGATGGATGAAAATGAGATGCCTCGAAATGCGTGCACACGGGCACGCAAACCGAGGCAATAGTACTAAAGCATGAAATGACATGGAATATGATATGTAAACATGCAAATAGAATTTCAGCACTGAAATGTGGGGGAAAACAGCCCCGAAATGAGGCGAAAGTACACCTGAAGCATGGAATGATCCTGAAATGCGATATTAGGCGCCCGAAATGGCCTATAGCTATGCAATGCATGCACAATATGGACATGGAATGAAAATAAAGTAGCAAGACAGCCCCAAGAAAAGCATTTTTCAGTCATAAACAGGGCTAAACAGCAAGCACACATAGGATTAAGCAAGAATGCAAAAATGGCCCCGCAAGAGGAGTATTGAAGCAAGTGATACATGCGATGCCCAAATGGAAAAATACTATTCTAAAACACTGATGAGGGACTAAAAATATGAACATTTACAGTAGATGTCATCCCCCAAATCAGTATGAAAACATGCTAAAAATGTCATGCAAGAACTAGGATACATAAGGCTATAACATGAGGTACCCCAAAACATTCATCAAACCAGAAAAGACCCTTAATGAAATATGTCAAGAAGATCAAAATATGACTCTTTCAAGTTCTGATGATGGCCGAAAACAGAAGCTAGATAAGCTTAAAAAAGCATGCAAAAAAAGGGGGTCAAAGAGGGGTATAATGGTAGGTACTACATGGAGACCCCAAACAAGATTGATCCCTTCTACAATGTTGTACAGGGACACAAAATAAGCTTACTCACAGTTTGTAACAAACTCCAAAACAATTTACATATAGGCCAAACAAATCATGCAAGTTTACGGTAAATAGGAGAGATTATGAAGTAAGTGCAAGATAGAGGACCCAAAAAGGATTGAACCCTTCTTCAATGTTGAAGAGAGCCTCAAAATAGGCCCACTTATAGTTTACATTATGCTCGAAAACAGATCACTCATAGGCTAGAAATTTCATGCAAAATAAAGGCATATAAGATGATATTGAAGCAAGTGCCAAATGGAGGGCTCAAACAGGGTTGAGCCCCTAAAAAAAAGATGAATATAAGCTCAAAATAAGGACCATTTCAGTTAGGGTCGGAGCCTAAAACAGTGATCAAATAGGCTTAAGAAATGAAGCAAGAAAATGCTACAAAAGAGGGAAATGGAGACTTACCCTTGTAGACCTTTTTTTTTTTTTTCTACCTCTTGGCTTGAGGAATGTTGCTTCTAAGCCTCTGAGAACCTCTCCTTGCTTCTGGAAATGGAGTGATGGTGGTGGTGCTTGATGATGATGAAGAAATGGCACCAAACTTGAGAAGAATCAAAGAGATGGAGATGGATATGTGTTTGTAAGCTTGAGGCAAGTGTTCTAACTCTTGAGGGAGAGAGAGAGAGATGTATGCATGCAAGGATGGTGTGTCCAAGTGTGTAGGCCTTAAGGGATTAAGTTCCCTTGCTTACAAAATATCTCCCGAAATCAGATATTTTGGGGGATAAAGCTATACAGCTACCATGCACACCTCCCAAGGAGCATGGCCGGCCAGCCATTTTTGCTGCAGGTGGCCGGCCGGCTACCCCTTATGGCCGGCCAGCCAAGGGTCAAAAAGGTCACTATGAATTTCTGGCCGGCCACCAGATATTGGTGTCCTCCCATGTCTCCTCATCACAACCCTATGGTTCAAAATTGACAACTCTAAAACAAGAGAGAGAATAGGCCACTTTTAAGAGGGGTTCAAAAGGTCCAATTGCAATTACTGGCCAGACATGTGTTTTTAGGGTCCTCCCATGTGTGTACAACACAAATATGTGGTTTTGGCTCGAAGAAAATGGCCCTAAGGTGTTCAACATTAGCCTGGAAGTGAGAAAAACGGGCGCCGGGGGGCGCCGGAGGAGCATAACTGGTTGCTGAGACAATTGCTGGCCTCCCACCCTCCAGTGATCTTCATGGTGATAAAACAGAGGTACCTGTCAAAAATGAGCAAAAACCGATGCAAAACGAATGCTCGGGGGCCAAAACACGTAGTTCAGGGTCCCGAAAACCGGCCGTTAAGCACCGAAAGTGGTGTTTGGCCACGAAGTGGGTATCTAAGACCCCAGTGTCCCTCGAAAGGGAGTAAATGAGATGCATGCCAAAAACCAGAGGAATCGGAGATGGTTGGGTGGTCCCGAACCGAGGCACACAGCCTGACGGCTCCGAAAATTGGGAACCGGGCTCCGAAATGGGCAAAATGGCCTACGACCACGAAATGTAGCCCACGGCCACTGAGAGATGGTCTATGGGACCTCTCCCTCCCCTCAGGAAAGAAAATAGAGAAAACTGAGTCCGGTTCGCAAACCGAGACAAGGCACAGAAGAGAATCCGGAAGTCCGGAGGCAAGGCACACGGCCGCGACTCTGAAACTTCTGAACGAGCATAATATGCAACATCACTTAGCGCTCAATCGGTGACGTCTGAGTCTTAAGGTCGGTCAAAAATGGGGTGTCTACAGAATTACACAGGTATACTCTCAATTATTTAGCGAATTCACAACGCCTAATTGAACCAACCTCTATGTGCCTCTTCCAACCCCATCTTCAGCACGGAATTGTCTTTCTGATGAGCCACTCCGGATTCCACCAAAGCTTCAGGCTCGAATTCTTCAGACTTCACAACTGAAGAACAACTCTCTCTTTTGTGTATAACAAACACACCTTTGATGTACTCTCCTTAAATTATGAGTTGAATACTCAATAAAACATCAAAGAAAAAATAACAAAATATCCCCAGATATAAACCTTTAAGAACCAAAACGAAGATCTGGAGGATTTCAATCAATTACTTAGTTTTGGGAGAAAACCAAGTATTTATAGAGAACCAAAAGTAATCCTAGATTGGGAAGATAACAAACTCCTTGAGAAATCCGGATTCTGAGGCTCGCTCGAGCGAAGCTTTCCTGGTTCGAGCAAGGAGAGTAATTTTCATGATTTCTACTAGTGTCTTGGCTCGAGCGACGGATCCTTGGCTCGAGCGAGGAATACACTCTTTTAGGTTTTTGTATGGACGCAATCCTTGGCTCGAGCGAGCATTCCTTGGATTGAGCGAGCAAACCTTCGCTCGAGCGACCAATGGCAGACATGCAATTTTGAATGCAATTTTGCATTTTGCTTCGGCCGCGAGCTGACCCGGTCAGCTCGACCCCCGTAATAATCAGCGAAGTGGCAATCTTGAAAGCATTAACATCACAAACTTCTCTGCATGGCTCGATTCGGGTTTGGATTCGCATCTAATAAACTCATAGCCTCACTGAAATAAAAGAGTGAATAAAATTACAACTCAAAGGAGTTTTGTCAAACGGGATTGCCAAGAATAAAAACCTAACAATAATCAATTCCTGATTTGGTCGCCGATAAGACCTTCAATTCGCAGTTCGAAATTAAAACATGAACAGATTCATTTAGAAATCAAACAGATAGAAATGCATTCAAAACAATACACTCATATAATCGATTCAGGATATCATTCTTATCAGTTACTTATCATGCTTAATCACAGATTAGCACTAATTACAGGTGAGGGTTGTTGTAGACGTCCCCGAACGCCCTGGGAGGGATGACTCCCATTTCGTTCATTTTGGGCTCACTACAGTTCAGGACTCAAATTGTCACAGTTCGTAATATGAACCAAAGAGTCCAAATCCGGCAAATCGTTTTGAGAAAACAGATTTTTTTGAAAGAAGTGTCAAATATGGACTACTTTGCCAGATACAGAGTCGCCACCTAAATATTTTATTTTTGGAAAATTTAGGAAACCCTGACTCGTGCCTAAGGCCACGTGTCCGTCATCACCAAAGTTACCTCGGCTCGGGAACTTGGGTACGATTGGAGAAGGTCACTTCGTGAGCACCCCCGCTCGCCCGATCAAAGATCGGTCGCTACTAACCATGATATCTAGTTTTGAAAACATTATGCATTCTTATTCCAGTTATTAGCCTAGATTTTACTATGTGATGCGCACAGCATACAAGTATAGACTGGATCGCCTGAATTGGAACAAAACATTTCATGTTTGTTTTTGAAAAATGGTTTGCTACTCGCAAGTAGGCTTAAAATGCAAATTTTGCCACCCTCAGGTGGGCTTAGAAAAGATGGTTTTGCCACTATCTAGTGTGCTTAAGACTCGCAGTCAATGATTTGTTCAAATCCAAATAACCCAACCTTCACCCACAGGCATTCAGGCAGTTATATCACATAAGTACATAACCTCATGGTAAGCATGCTATCATGGCAGTCACTCACACACATGCAAGGATGCTAAAGCATAAAAACTTACTGAGTACTCCAAGCCAAAACAGAAGCTAAATAGAAATTCATGTATGATCCTAACTATACAGAAATGCCTAATGCAACACATGCAAAAATGCAACTATAGCAGGCTCGGCTATTCTGAATATGGCATATAGAATGCTACAGCTAACACGTATTCAACTCGGAATTGAAATACAATACAGTGAGTATGATGCGCCGAGCCTGGTGCATGCAAAACAGACGAATGAATGCAAACATGCTATCATACTGTATGCTAATTGAAACATGCCCTAATCTAACCATCATAAGTTGGTAAATAAAAGGGAAAAAGACGTGGGGTTGGAAGACATACATCACACACACGCACAGTTATTACAACATTGCCCCCGCTCAGAGGGTCCAAATAAATAATATACAGTCCCAAATGAATAATTACAGTCCGAATAAATACAAAATCCTAATTAATTAACAAATTAATCTAGGAAAGCAATAAATGGCGTGCAAATCCATGGACCACCTCGGTTCTATTCCAAATGATGAATGATGCATGCTCGGGTTGCTTGGCGCAGAAATCCATTGCGACGCCCCAATTAGCCTCTGTTTACAATTAAGCCCGGAATGTTGCGCAAAGCCCCAAAAGATTGCCAGTTTTTTATTTGCTGCAACAGAGAGCAGGAAAGGGGCATGGCAATGTATTTTCACATATGTATGCTTGACTACTCTTCAGGGAGCATAGTTCTCGATCCTCGTGCCACCAATCGCGCATCTCGATACATGATGGCCGAGGAGTCAAATTGCATGACTCAATATGAAATGAATGCACACATAAACACAACAAGACTGAGACTCCATCATGAATAATCTAGAGTGTCGGTGACTGGGAATTGAGACACGTTCCATCACTCGAAGTACGAAGCGTCCCTCATTTCTCGTGCTTGGACTAACTTCCATCACAAGCATAATGCAATATGCATGACATGTATGAATGCAATCCTAACATGCAACCTAGCATACATAATGCTATGAAATGGCATACACAATGCACGATGTAACATGGCATACACGATGCTCTAACATACAATCTAGCATAGGCAATGCTATGAATTGAAATGGCATACACAATGCATAATGGACTTACACCAACATAAGTGGACCTCAGCCACACTCACATCAGTGGCCATAAGATGAAAATGAGACACTTGAGATGCGTGCACACATGCACGCAAACTGAGGACCGATCCTAAAGCACGAATGCCACTCTAACAAGGCATAGCAAGGCACAAAATATGGCATACAAACATGCAAGTTCTAACACTGAAATGTGATGCAAAATGACCCCGAAACATGGAAACATGGCACCCGATGCATGGAATGGTCCCGAAACACAAAACTAGGCACATGCACTGACCTATAGCTATACAAAACATGCATTATTTGACCATGAAGAATAAATACAGAACCAAGGCAGTCCCAAAACATGAACATTTCTAGTTCAAAGCATGGCCAAAAGATGCTAGCAAGATGGCCTAAAATAGCATGCGATTTTGACTAGTAAACATGATTTACATGGCAAGTGCATGAAGCAAGTGAGAACTCATCAAACCAGAAAAAATCAGTGAACTAAATATGCCAAAATATGCCCAAATAAGCATGGGAATGTAGCCAACACATGCACAAATGAGGGGCTCCTTTGGAGGGCATACAAAGGGGTTATTAAGCACATGCATCAAAGACACTTAGCATGGTACAAACAATTCTGGAAATCAAATATGATAGCTCCAAAACTCACCAAATTGACCCGAAAATGTGACTAAGAAGCATGCAAGGAGGGGTCCCTTTGAAAGGCCAAAATGACCATCAACCAAGTCAAGGTGAGAGGGGGGGCATCCCCCTCTGATTTGGAGGCTCAAAACAGTGTGTTAGCCACTGAAAATCCACTGTATTTCAGTGGCTAGATGACCAAACAAAGCATGCAACAAGGGCCTAGGTGTAGGGCTCAAAATAAGAGACAATCAAGCATACAAGGAGGCATATGATCTAAAAAAAAAAAAATGGGACCTCAAACAAACTTGAAGATGAGATTAAAAAAAGATATTTTTTAGTTTATGACAACTCTCAAAAAAAGAACACAAGTAGGGCTAATCTATTATGCAAAAATGGCCCTAAAAGAGAGATTGGAGACAAGGGACAGTATCTTGCCCCAAATAGCAAAGAGTCCTTCAACAAAGTTGAAGAGGGGCTCAAAATAAAGCACTTTACAGTTTATGGAAAGTCTCAAAAATAAGCACAAGTAGGGCTAAACTATCATGCAAAAATGGGCCCACAAAGAGAGATAGGAGACAAGTTGTAGTAGATGGCCTCAAACAGAGGAGAGCCCTTCAACAAAGTTGAAGAAGGGCTCAAAACAAGACATTTTAAAGTTTGGCTCAGAGCCTAGAAATTCTCAAAAACAAGGCTAATATATCATGCAAAAAAAAGGCCTAAAAGAGGGATAGAGAGACAAGAGATAGTAGGAGACCTCAAACAACAAGAGGTCCTTAATCAAACATGAAAATGAGCTCAAAATAGGACTATTTACAGTTTGGGTCGAAGCCCAAAAATTTTAGCAAGTATGGCTTAGATATAGGACAAAATAGAGCAAGAAAGAGGGGAAAGAAGACTCAACCTTGTAGCACAAGTCTTCTGCAGCTTTTGGTCCAAGAAAGTGTGCTCCTAACCTCTGAAAATAGCCTCCAAGTTGTTGGAATGGAGTGTGGAGGTATGGTGCTATGTGTTGTAGTGTAAAGGGTGCAAGAACCTTAGGGTTTGAAGGGTTTGGAAGAAAGGGAGAGGGAGAGTTGTATGCAAGGCTCAAAATAATTTTTGTAACCCTCCAAAATGGAGCTGGGGGGGTTGGTTTTATAGAGGGAGGAGTGGAGGAAAGGGGGGGCAAATCAAATTCAAATTTCCCCTCCAAAAGGGCAGATCCCAGGGCAGGGGTCTGGGGGAAAACAGAGGGTATATCTGTAAGGAGCTAGGAGAGAGCATTCTGGCCGGCCAGGTTCAGAGGGTTCAGGTGGCCGGCCGGCCACCTCTCCTAGCCAGCCGGCCAGGGTCAAAAGGGTCAAGAGGATTTGTTGGCCGGCCACCCCAAAAAGATGGCCTCCCATGTGTGCACAACACAAATATGTGGAGAAAAACCAAGAAATGTGACCCAAGAGAGAGAAAAACCAACTTTTTAGAAGGGTTCAAAAGGGTCAGGAAGAGTTAATGGCCGGCCAAGCCATATTGGTGGCCTCCCAGGTGTGTACAACACAATGGTGTGGTGGAAAGTCTGAAAAAGTGGCCCGGGGATGGAAAAAGTCAGCTTTCTAGTAAAGAAAACGGGCGATAAAGAGCGATGAAGGAATAAAGCTGGTCTTCAGAACAATTGCTGGCCTCCCACCCTTCTACAACCTTTCTAGCAATGAAAATAAGGTCTCCTCCAAAAATGTACCCAAACCGATGTAAAACGAAGGTTCGGGGGCCGAAACGCGCAGCCTAGGGCCCCGAAAACAAGCTGTTAAGCACCGGAGATAGCGTTCAACCACGAAGTTGGTCTCTCGAGCCACAGTGTCTCTCAAAAGGGAGTAAATAAGATGTATGCCAAAAACCGGAGCAAACGGAGGTGGTTAAGCAGTCCCGAACCGAGGCACACGGCCGACGGCTTCGAAAATCGAGAACCGGGCTCCAAACGGAAAAAATGGCCTACGACCACGAAACGTAGCCTACGGCCATTGAGAGATGGTCTACAAGACCTCTCCCTCCCTTTGGGAAGAGAAAACAGAGAAAACGGGACCTGGTTCGCAAACCGAGGCAAGGTACAAAAGAGTCCGGAAGTCCGGAGGCGAGGCTCGCAGCCGAGACTCCGCAACTTCAAAACGAGCACAATATGTAACATCACCGAGCGCTCAGTTGGTGACGTCTGAGTCTTAAGGTCGGTCAAAAATGGGGTGTCTACAGTTGTCATAGTCTTCCCTTCTTAAAAAAAGTTTGGTCCTCCAAACTCGGATTACCTTCATTCTGGAAGAATACTAGATTCAGAGGGAACAATTCAGGATATCTTTTCATCATATCGTCTTTCCTTTCCCAAGTGGCATAAATGCCACCATGGTTTTGCCAGTCCACTTTCACTAACGGAATTTCTTTATTCCTCAATTTCTTGGTCCATTGGTTTATAATCTAAATAGGCCGTTCTTCATAAGTGTAGTCATCACTTAGCACTACACAGGTAGGCTCAATAACATGGAAGGGATCTCGAAGATAATCCCTCAACATTGAAATATGGAAGACATTATGCATATGCTCCATTTCAGGAGGAAGCGCTACTTGGTACACCACCGGATTAATCTTTTCAATGATCTCGTACGGCCCAACATACCTCGGTGCTAGTTTACCCTTGACACCAAAGGGAGTCTGCCCTTTCATTGGTGTCACTTTAACAAAAACATGATCACCCACTTCATATTCCCTGTCTCGCCTTCGGACATCCGCATAACTTTTCTGTCGGCTCTGTGCAGTTTTCAATCTTTGTTGAATCAGTTTCACCTTTTCTGTGGTCTCCTATACAATCTCGGGCCCAAGCAAAGGCCCATCTCCAACTTCTGCCTAGCAAATAGGAGATCGGCATTTCCTGCCATACAAAGCCTCGAAAGGCACCATACCAATGCTAGAGTGAAAACTATTGTTGTAGACAAATTCGGCCAAAGGTAAATGGCTTTCCCAATTTCCTTGGAAGTCAAGGACATACATACGCAGTAAATCTTCCAGAGTCTGGATGGTTCTTTCTGACTGGCCATCTGTCTGAGGATGGTATGCACTACTCAATCTCAGTTCAGTACCCAATGCAGTTTGCAGACTTTGCCAAAATCTCGACGTGAACTTCAAGTCCCTATCAGAAACAATGGACATAGGCACTCCATGCAATCTAACAATCTCATCGATATAAATTGTAGCCAATTTGTCCGCATTATAAATTATTTTGACAGGTAAGAAGTGAGCATATTTAATCAATCTATCAACAATGACCCAAATTGAGTCCATACCTTTACTGGAACGAGGTAATCCAACAATGAAATCCATAGTAATATGTTTCCATTTCCACTCCGGTATTGGTAAGGGTTGAAGAAAGCCTGTGGGTCGTTGATGTTCAGCTTTAACTTGTTGGCAGTGTAGACATTTCGACACGAAGTCAGCAATCTCTTTCTTCATTCCCGGCCACCAGAAGTTAAGTTTCAAATCGTGATACATTTTTGTATTTCCTGGATGGATGGAAAGTTTCGAATTATGGCCTTCCTGCAAAATTCGCCTTTTCAGTTTATAATCATTCGGTACACACAACCTTCCCTGAAACTTCAATACATTGTTTTCAAATTTAAAGTCCGGCCTCGATTTAGATTCCCGTTCATCAATGACCTTCTCCAGGAAGTCATCTTGATGTTGCTTCTCTTTAATCTCCTCAATAAGAGCCGGTTGAGCAGAAATAGCAGCCAATGTTCCACCTTGTTCACGCAAAACAATCTCCACTTTGAATTTTTCAAGATCACATAACAATTCTTTCTGTCCAGTGAGTAAACAGGCCAAATTTGCAATTGATTTCCGACTTAGTGCATCGGCAATGGGGTTAGCTTTTCCTAGATGGTACAAGATTTGCAAGTCATAGTCTTTTATCAGTTCTAACTATCTCCGCTACCTCATGTTCAACTCTTTCTGTGTAAAGAAGTATTTTAAGCTCTTGTGATCTGTGTACACCTCACATGTTTCCCCATAAAGGTAGTGACACAAAATTTTCAATGCAAACATTACTGCAGCAAGTTCCAGGTCATGGGTAGGGTAGTTCTTTTCATGTGGCCTCAGTTGTCAGGAAGCATACGCAATAACTTTACCATTCTGCATTAAAACACATCCCAAACCTTTATTAGAAGTATCACTGAAAATGGTAAATCCATTCATACCTGAGGTAGGGTAAGAATCGGTGCAGTCACAAGTCGAGTCTTTAATTCTTGAAAAGCTGATTCTCTCTGATCGGTCCAGTCAAATGATATTCCTTTTTGAGTCAACTGAGTCAATGGCAATGCAATTTTGGAGAAGTCTTTCACAAATCTTCTGTCTTCGAACTTCGGTAACATTAGTCGGTCTGGGCCAATTCACCACTGCTTCAATTTTCTGTGGGTCAATTGAGATGCCATCCTTACTAATTACATGTCCCAAAAACATAACATTATCAAGCCAAAATTCACACTTTGTCAGCTTAGCATACAGTTTCTGTTCTCTTAAGGTCTGTAAAGCAATGTTCAAATGACGTTCATGTTCTTCCTTACTCTTGGAATAAATCAAAATGTCATCTATGAAAACAACCACAAATTCATCGAGGAATGGTTTGAAAATTCGGTTCATAAGGTCCGTAAATGCAGCAGGCGCATTAGTAACTCCGAAAGGCATAACAAGAAATTCATAATGTCCGTACCTCGTTCGAAAGGCAGTCTTTTCAATGTCCTTTGGTTTGACTTTCAGCTGGTCGTATTCGGATCTAAAGTAAATTTTGGAGAAGACCTGAGCACCTTGTAACTGGTCAAACAAATCATCAATACGAGGCAGTGGGTATTTGTTTTTCACTGTTACCTTGTTCAATTCATGGTAGTCAATGCAGAGTCTCAATGAGCCGTTTTTCTTTTTCACAAATAAAACTGGTGCGCCCCACGGCGAAGTACTGGGCCTGATGAACTTTTTATCTAGCAATTCTTGTAGTTGAATTTTTAGTTCTTTCAATTCAGTAGGTGTCATTCTGTACGGAGCTTTGGATACTGGCTGTGTACCCAGTAATACTTCAATAGCAAATTCTATCTCCCTATCAATCAAATCCCTTTGCAAGTCATCTGGAAAAACATCTGGGAATACTGTCCACATCAGTTTTAGTATCAGTATACAGTCAATACACAACATAGATATCCTTTACACCCCTTTTTAATCAATTTAAAAGCTTTCATAGATGAAATCAGATACGGGGGAGGTACTATGCCAACTCTGCTAAACACAAATTCAGGCAATCCAGGTGGACGGAAAATAACTTGTTTTGTTACACAGTCTATGGTAGCATGATATTTTGTTAAACAGTCCATTTCCAAAATGACATCGAAATGACCAATGTTCAAACGCAGTAAATCAATATACAAATGCACATCCCCAATAACAATCTCACATGCAAGATACATATAAGCACAAGTCATGGATCCCCCAGCGGGTGAAGATACAGCTAACAAATAGTTCATGGGTTCCAGTGGTCTATTCAATTTTCGTGAAAAAGCATACGAGACAAATGAATGTATAGACCCCGAATCAATCAGAATATAAGCATTTTGGGCACAAATTGAGAGTATACCTGACACAACTGTCTCGGTGTTCTATACATCTCCCGGCCTTGCCTTAAAGGCTCCTTTCCAGTCGCTTTGGGATTGGGTTTTGATGGGGCAGTTGATGCTGCGGCGCTAGCTGCAGCTTTACTATTGCCTTGGGAAGTGGAAGGGCAATCTTTGACCATGTGACCCACCTTGCCACACTTGTAACAAGCACCAGAAATTTTATAGCAAACCCCTTTATGCCTTTTTCCACATTCAGAGCAAGGTGGTATGGAACCACTTCCCTGACTAGAACTGTTTGTTGACCTTGTGTTTTGCTTTTTGTTCGATGAACTATTTCGGCCTTTCTTAAACTTAAAGCCCCGTCTCTTACTGTGTCACTCGGTCGTTGGTGTTTCAGTCTGTTTTAATACTTCGATATTCGACTCAACTATTATTGCTCGGTCAAGAACATCCATGTATTTAAGTAACTTCAGAACATTAATTCGATCAAGTATTTCTACATTGAGGCCGCCTTCAAACTTCTTGGCCTTTTTGTAATCAGTATCCACCATGTGTGGTGCATATCGGGCGAGTTCAATGAACTTAGATTCATACTCTGCTGCTGACATGGTGCCCTGTTTCAACTACTCAAATTCAGTTACTTTTTGATCCTTGACACATTGAGGGAAGTACTTTTCAAAGAAGGCTTCTTTAAATTGAGCCCAAGTCATAGCGTTGTTGGTGTCATGGACGAGCATCCACCACCGTCTGGACTCTTCTTGTAGAGTAAAGGTAGCCAGTAACACCCTATGTGCTACAGAACACGGAAACACTTTGAACAATTTCTCAGTCTCTAGAACCCATGCTTCGGCCTTTAATAGTTCAAGGCCTCCTTGGAATGATGGTGGTTTTATTTTGCTAAACTTCTATGTCAGAGCAATTATATCATCATTAACATTTGGTTCTGGCTGTACTGGAGAAGGTGGTGGCTGTTGGTTCTGTTGTTGCCTTAGGGCTTCAGTAAACAGTTCCACTGTTCTTTCCAACCTTGCCATCCTTGCCTCAGATGATTCAGATTCATCGGCATGCCTTGCATTGGCCATTTCACTATAGGCAATATGGTAATAATAAACATAGGAAGTTGTTGACTTAAGCATATCAGCACGTTAACACATATATTCATATCATGGCCACACACACTTTCTCATGCTCATGCAATGCCCTAATTACTTTTCTAGGACATCCTATAACTCATTTGGACACGTGTGTGCGGTATAACCCATGGTTTGATATCGCTCTGATACCACTCTGTCATGAACCGAACCCGCCCCTATGGGTTTAGCATCGTAACAGGCCAGTAATCCATGATTACCGAAGGCCTGCTTAACAGTAATGACAGTAATACAGAGTAAAAGGGCTGGTGGAAGCCAAAACAGTAAATAAAATGTGTCCAATGAGCTGTGACAATCTGAATGCAAAAGACTTTTTATAAACATGCGACATTAATAACCAAAACATATGTACACGCATCATATACACAAACATCCATGTCAGGGACCAAATCCCTAACTAGAACTGTACAGTCAAGTCTTAACATTTATTACAAATCAGAGGCAAAAGGGTGAAATTGAGACAACCCAAAACAGCCTTAGCTTGAACGAACTTGGAACCTCGAAGTGAGACACGGTGGTTGGCTTGACAAAACGAGAGCTTAACTTGACGCTCCTAGCATCGGTCCGGTGTTTGGACACCTACATATAAATATAAAAGTGAGCTAAAGCCCAGTAATAACATATGCGTAAAGGGGTTAAAAATGAATGTTCTTTTAGTAATTAAAGCAGTCAATTGCATCAGTAAATCAGTCATTTAGAACCATAGTAGTCATATGTGGTACATCCAATAACAAAACAGTACAGTAGGTCTTAACAAACCGAACAGTCAGTTGATGGCCATCATAACAGTAAACAGTAGTAGTTTCAAACATGGGAACCGACAGAGATCTCTATGACAGTAGCAGTAATAATACAGTAGCAGTAAATTGTTATGAATGCCACGAATACAGTTTACAAATATGACAAATATTCATTCATTAAACAATAACGTTTCAGTAAGCAGAACAGTTGATCATTCAGAAAATAATCATAATTGAACATATCTTTACAACATTGTTACTCACAGAGCACTGGGCTATAGACAAGCTAACGAGCATCCTCGGATGCCAACCCTACAGTTGTAGAACGAACACACACTCGGGATTAATAACTTAGCCCCTAACTATACTGGTGTGGTTCTATAACATTATCCTCATTAAGATGCCTTAAACATGGCCTAGGAATGCCTAGGATGGAACGAGGATGCAAAGATGCATTTTAAAACACTTTTCAGAAATTTTTCAGAAAATAGGGGTCTTGCTCGAGCGTGGCTTTCTACGCTCGAGCAAGCGTGCCAAAACAGAGGGGTCGCTCGAGCATGGACTTTCTCGCTCGAGCGGTCTGTAAAAATGCAAAAAGTGCTGAATGTTAAAAATCTCCTCTCGACGCTCGCTCAATGCTTGCTCAAGCGTGAGACACAGTCCTCTCTCGAGCGTAGGTTCCTTCGCTCGAGCGTGCGTCTGCACATGCAGAAAACCTGAGAGTTTGCAATCTACACTCGAGCTAGCATTCCTTCGCTCGAGTAAAGCTCTGAACAAAAGATGGTCGCTCGAGCGTGGAAGCCAAAATCTGGGAATTTTCATATTTGCCTCCCAAGCTCAAACCAAGCATTCAACACTTCAAAACTCAACCTTTTGGACCCATTTTCTGGAAAACACTTGAAAACTCATACTACAACATATTTTGAAGATCAATTTTGTAAAATCAAGCCCAAAGGTAAGCCAATTGAACAGAATTTCAAAGAAACTTTCATGAATTAAACAACATAACATGCATGAGTTCTTATGAATTCCAATGCTCTAAAACATAATCAAATGCAAGTGTGAACTCCAAAACATGGTGAATTCATGGACTATAACAAAAACATGAACATGCATGTAGAAATTTTCATGAAAGCAACCTCAAAATTGAAGAATATGCACATGCATGCATGAATTAATTCTCAATTCAACTCTTTAAACCAATTATTGACTTTAAACTCTAAATTCCATGATCCATTCAAGATAAAACTTAAATTCCCAATCAAGAAGGTGAGTTCTCTACCTTAGGTCTTGAATTCCAAATGTAGAAGCCTAATCTTCCAGTCTCCTTCAATTTCCTCTAAGTTTCAAACCAAACTTTGTTGAACTAATTCTTTTCGTCCAATTCTCTCACTCTCACACGTTTTGCTTCAAAAAAATGGGTGAAGAAATGATGCCTCAGACGTATAAATTAAGTCCTCAAACAATGACCCTAAGGTGGCCCACTCAATAGCAATAAGGTAAATAACTAGGTTTAATTAATTTAACATTAACAATGCTAATTTAACCGTTCCAAATCAAATTTTAATTAAACCTACCATAAAATCACATAAATCCTAATTAGCATATAACACTAATCAATTCCTGATTTGGTCGCCAATAAGACCTTCAATTCGCAGTTCGAAATTAAAACATGAACAGATTCATTTAGAAATCAAACAAATAGAAATGCATTCAAAATAATACACTCATACAATCGATTCAGGATATCATTCTTATCAGTTACTTATCATGCTTAATCACAGATTAGCACTAATTAGAGGTGAGGGTTGTCACACAAACCAAGGCATTAGAATTAAAATTGGACCTACTTCTGTAATATTGACCACTGCTTCTAAGAGAACTACCATGCTGTAAACTACCTCGAAACCTACCACCACTCTCTGAACCTCTGGAAAAATGTGATGAACCTCTACCTCTAAAAGAACCTCTGTTACCTCCTTTATAGTTCTCTCTAGTTGCAGAATAGGCAAATGGAATGTCAGAGGTATGAGATTGTTTAAGTGAAGACTCAACATGAATGGACTCTGAACACAGTAAGGAAGACAAATCTTCCATGGAAATAGGATTAGACCGAGCTCTAATGGTGGTCTTGAAAGCACTGTATTCATTTGGTAAACCATTAAAAACTAAGAGAACCAAATCTTCATCTTCAACTAGTGCTGAAGCCACAACAAGTTGATCCGAAACAGATTGAAATTGACTCAAGCAATCCTGTATTGTGGAGCCTTTTTTAACAATACGACTGAGCTTATTTTTCAACTGATGAATGTGACATCTAGAAAGAGATGTAAACCTAAGAACAGAACAGACCAGACCTTAGTGCTAGTCTGACAATGAATGACATATGTGTAGATAGATGAAGACAATGTAGCAGTGATACAACTCAACAGATGTAAATCAATGGTGATCCACTGTGTGTAATCTAGATTCAGAACTTCTTGGTTGTTAAAATCAAGCATAATAAATGATGGCCATACTGTAGTACCATTAACAAATCCAAGAAGCTTCGTAGCTTTCAAGATGTTATGGATCTGATTCTTCTAGACAATGTATTTAGTTGAATCAATCTTTGTAGGCACAAAAACATTCAGTTTTGACATCAATAGTGTAAGATTTGCAGGTAAAGAAGAACTTGAAGGTATAAGGTGTGGATTAGCCATAGAAATATCTCCAAGGATCTCTACTCACAAGAGCTTAGAGCTCTGATACCATAAAGAGAATTTGATCTGTTTATTCAACACTTTACAGATAGGTTTACAATCACTATTTATAGAGATAAGCTATCTCTTAACTATAACTCTTAACCACTTAACCTAACCATAACTACAATCCAACTCTAGTTCTAACAAACTAACTACCAAACTAACAACCTCTAAGCTTTAGCTGAGCTGCAGCTTATACGGCTGTTGTCCTGTATCTAGCTTAGGCTATTTTAGCTGAGGAGATAATGAATCAGCTTTGGATGGATGCTTTTGCAGCTAAGGAGATGATTGATCAGCTTGAGGCTTATGCTTATCAATTATATCACCATTGCCTTGGACGATCACCCTTGTTCTCTATTGATGGTTGATTAACTTCTTCCCCATTCCCCATCACCATCTTCTTCCACCACATCCCATTCTCATTTAGGTTTAAGCCTACCCCTACCTTCTCATGTCAAATACCTTTCCTCTCTCAACCTTCTTGTCATCGTCAATGCGTTTGATTTTAGTTTGTAGATAATTACACCTCAATTCTCATGAATAATTAAAACTAGATGCCATCAACAATTAATAGGGATCATATTTAAGGTCTATGTTCATATTTATACGTTCTTATATTGTATCTAGCTAGATTAGAGTCATTAGACTGGTATCCAATCTTAAATCTTTTTTATTTTTTATTTTTTGCAGTAGGAGATATTTATAATATAAAAAGTATTGCATCCAAACAATTATAGTCTAACAATTAAAGAAACCCAACAATCAAGAAAGATCGCCATAATTACAAAAAAAAAAAAAAACATAACATAACAAAAAGGCAAATAATAGCGGAGAAAAATTATAAAATTTTGCTTTTGGTGCAATGATTGACCCCAAATCTCTAGACAGAACTTCACATAGATGGCCAATTGAACTAACCCAACCAGTTAAAAAAATAAAAAATAAAAAATAAATAAATAAATAGAAGTTACCAACTCACCATACATTTGCTCTCATTTCTTATTAGGGCATATTTTTATTGGATTTCCATTTTCTTTTTTGTAAAAAAAAAAAAAAAACGGCTATACAAGTAGATAATGTTGTCCCTTTATTTTATATAACACTTTGAGAACTTGAATGTAGACATTATATGAAACTTATGTAAATGTCATCAGTGGAGTGGATTGCATCTCTATTTGAAACCGTGGTTAGAGATTACTTTTCTTTAGTGGAGCACTGAGAAGAAAGAGTGACATTCTTGTTGCCAATTTTATTTTTTTAATTCCACTTCCTAAATTTCAACTCAATCACAAGAATGCATAAAACTAGTTATTATTATTATTATTATTATTATTATCTGTTCTATACATGAGTTGCCTTTATAAATTTGAGTTTATGTAAATATTATTTTAATATAATAATTATTTTTCTACAACCAATAGAAAAATTATATGTCAAAGTTTAATAATCAAGTTTTAAAATGTTATTAATAAGTGAACCGATTGAAGTTCATTATTCAAAATAATCAAAACATTGTACTCCCATGCAATTTCCCGTGCTTTTTGATAGTTTTCCGTAACTCAAAAGCGATTTAGATAAATTTTACAAATTTAAATCCAGTTGAATTTAATTTGATATTTTCTTCCTTTTGCAATCATTGTGATATATTTTCTAATAAAGAGATTGTTTCAGATAAAAACTAAAAGCTTTATGCATTTAGAACTAACAATTTCAATCCATAGAATTTTTGAAAATAAATTGGAAACAAATTTTTAAACAAAACCAAAAAATTTATAAAAGACGTGTGTACTTGGATTTCATAAAGCGATATTTCTAGTTGTGCAAATAAAATATTCTAAAAGGAGAGATTTTAAAATCATTTTTTGTCAAATTAGGAAAAGAAAAATTAATAGTGTGAGAGTAAAAAGAGATTATCATCGCCAATTTAGGTGAAGGTTGGATTTGCTATGTGGCTCAAAGCAAAGCCAATTCAAGTGGAGTTTTCTATAAATGACTTGGTATTTAATCTGCAACAAGTGAGGTATTGTATCAGAAATGGTGGTTGAACGAAAATTGTTTCACTCTGGAGATCTGCAGCAGTCACTACAACATGTAAGACTTTTGGCAACCAATTATTTTGGTCCCTAAAACCATTAATTTGGTCTCTAACTATTTTTTGTGACAAAATTAAATTCGTCACTAACAAAGTCACTAAAAGTGCATCTAGAAAAGTCTTTAGCGACGAATTTTTGAAAATGTCACTGAAAATGACAATTAATGACCAATTATATGTTGTCACAAAATGTTTGATATTGCAAAACTAAAATATTTCGTTGCTAATACTTTATCACAAAATGTCTCCATTTGGTCGCAAAAAGCAAAATAGTGACTTTTTTTAACAACAATTATATTTGGTTGCAAAAAGCAAAATAGTGACCTTTTTAACAACAAATATATTTGGTCGTTAAAGGTTTGAAACAACATTTTGAAAACATTCAATTTCATAGCTACAAATTGACATCCACAGCCCAAATCTATCTCTATATATAGAAAAAAAACAAGATCAAATCTTGCACACAAGATCAAATATATTCTTGTATATACAAAAAACAAATTAGAAAAATCAAAACTCTAAGTATCCAAATTCACTTCAACATAGTTCATTATATAAGTTAAATCCCAAAACAAGATCAAATCAGTTCAACATCGTATGAGTTAGAACTCTATGACGACTTCAACTTTGTCTTTCTCTCGTACCACCTCTTCACTAGTTTAGTTACAAGAGCAACATGCCCTAAAATTAGTTGTTCCATGACCACAAAAGCTTATCACCGTCTATAGTCATAGAGAAAGGATGAAAATTCTGCACACATGATCATAATCACAAGTGTAAACAAAGTTCAAAAATGTAAAAGAGATGTAGATGAAATCCAAAAGTGGATATCAACCTTGAAGAACTTAACTAAGGCATTTGAAGCAAATAAAAGCTCTGATTTTTGGGGCAAATTGAAAGAAAAATTAAAAATAAATAAATAAATAAAATTGTTTGACTTCTATTACAAGTGTAGCATTATCAGCAGCCCAAGTACAAGCAACCTACACAAGAGCTGCAGTCTTCGCACAAGTGTGTGCAACTGCATTACAAGTGTGTTCAACAATTAAATCTAATTTTTAGCATATGCAAAGGTATTAATTTCTATTATCAATTTCAGCATGTATTTTATAAGGAATAATTTTAATATTTAAAATTCAAAACATTGCCTGGTATGTCTTATCATCCCATAATTGACACAGGTATCGCCACACCTCTTTTTCAGTATTCTTCATGTTGGTTTGCAAGGGCTGCTTCCAAAATTAATATGGTTTCATCATATCACCAAGAAGAAAGCAACATAATGATTTTAATTTATGCAAAAAGGATTTAAATTTATTATCGACTAGGCAATCCAGGATACATAGTACTCCCTCCACTTAAAACTATGTGCTGGTAGAGCTACGAAAAACAAAACAAATTAGGGGTTAAAAAAACTTGAAAATAAATTCAAATACATTACAAAGTGTATATTGCACAAGGCATGAAGTGGTCACATGGTACAGAAAAAATCTATATAGCAAGACAAGTGCATCTTCATCAAAGTTGTAGGCTATATGTCATTGTTATAACTATTAAGATTGATAATACTAAATGCTTTTAAGTAAAAAACTATAAGAATTATTACTTACAAAATGACCTACATACCATCATCCGATTATTAATGTCCATTTCTTGAATACAATGAAATACCATGTCAGCCATTCCATCACCTTCGACATCTATGAGTCCCTACAAGAAGAAAGCAATTCAAACTTCTACAAATTCCAACCTATCAAAGTATTATTAAAACTGTGTAGCCTCACAAATCTAAAAATACTTTACTGAAATCAGCATTCTACATGTTGAGAATGCTCCAACAATGTTATAGTTGATGAGTTTCACTGAATATATTACCAATGATAAACCATGAGTCACAGTTGATGAGTTTTACTCCTTCAATGGATAAGTTGTTTAATTTATCACAAAGTTCCATCCACAAAGTGAACCTTTATTATTCACATTATTAAGTTATTAAAAAAAACAACCATTTGATCCAAATGATACAAAGAATGGAACCCATTAATAGCAAATTACAATAAATCTCTTACGATAACTAATATTAGCCAACTCCCCACCATAGCCAACGCAGAGGGAAAGAAAGAAAAAAGTACATAACAAGGACACTTACATTTCTTCTTATCAATCTGAAGCATGTCTACAATTCTTTGTAATAACACCATTATTATATTCGATGACCAAAAAAATACCATTATTATGTTCAAATATCTCCATGTTAAAAAAATAAATAAAATTTAATAAAATAATATAAAAAAATTGTGCATTATGTTGCAGTAAAACAAAGTCAAATAATAAAGCATAGGTTGCCAAAGACTCCCTACGTGGTTTCAATTTAACATCAACTCACACACAGAATACCCACTCCACCACCAAAGAAAATAACTAATAGATAAATGAAGAAGAAGCTTAGAAAAAATAATGCTCCATCTCATGAGAGAACCAAGTTCTAGAAATACAGCAAATAAAGTAATTTCATTGACTCAAGAAAAATTGTCTTAGTCGTAAAACATACTTGCAATATATTAAGGACAGTCCTAATTACATCTTGATCTTTCAAGAAATCCACACTATGGCATGCCTGTCCTATAATTTCAACCCATTTTTGCACAGAAAAATGAAACCATAAGCCACTAGCCACCACAGAGACTAGCATGGGCTTGAACACATGCACATGCATTCCTGGAAGTAGTAGCACTTTTTATGTAAGCTTGCCTGATTTGGAAGCTCCATCAGCCTCTCCAAATATTCATCATCTTTTGAGGATCAGATTCTGCTTGAATCATATTGCTGACCTAAAACAGTAGAACATCAATTGTTACTTCACAACCACCCTTTATACAATTTAATATTGGGGCATCAGACAAACACACTATATATCAAAAAATCAGACAAACATACAGATTCTTAAAATGAATGAATCTGATGGGACTCAAGATCAGCTATAGTTGTAGGAAGGCTTGTTAGAAGCTCAAATACAAATGGTTCACTTTCTCCAAGCTAGAAACAATAGAAAAACAGCATGACACATTCAAAGTTATATCCAATATGGAAAATTGACATTTGACAACAAGATTAAAATAATGTTACCTGTACAATAACAAATTTACGCTTGTACTTCTGAACAATTTTCAAGAATATGTCGCAAGCCATATCCTGAAAGAATTATCACACACAAATCTTAACTATAGTAATTTACTTTTCTAAGATTAAAAGGTAAAATGCTGGCCGTAGATGATGAACAAGACAGGAATGACAATAACCAATTAATGTAACACCACAAACTCCATATATGATATTAAGAAGGCTATCAAAGTAATTAACTAGAACAATTGAAACAATAAAAACACTCCAAATTTTATAACAAAAACTAGAACATAATTAACAAGTCTAAAATAAACACATAGATAGGACACATTGTGTGGATTGCATAAGAAGCAAAAAGTTATTGCAATGCATACCATTAATATCATAAACAACATGAAAGCCTTCGGCTGAGAGACTGGCTTTCACGAATTCAATGTCCTTGCTATCTCCTTTCAAGTGCAAGATCTACACTTAGAATATGGTATTTCATTCCAATTCTAAAACATTAACATTCAAGATCTATATAAAACTCTAAAAATACCTCTAGATCTTCTCCATAACCAAAAAAAACTGAGCAAATTTGTGTTGATTTCAGTAAATCCAAACCATACGTCAAGCATATATGTAGATCGACAAGAACCCGCAAAACAAGTATCATTGTCAAGAACCAGCAAAACTGAGTCATATGAACATATTTTCATTCGAATTTTAGGTTGGTAGATAAGATTAGATATATGATGCGTAATTAGTACATCAAATAATTTAAATGAAGTGAACATAAGAATATGCCTCTGTTTATTAATGGATTCCAAGTATCATTGTCAATAATAGCTCCATTGAATTGACTAATTGATAGATAAACAAGTTACAACATGAAGTAGATAAGCCACAAACCCTCTAGCAAGTGATAGGAGTATTACATAGTGAGTAGCAACCACAGAGATCAAAAATCCTTTAAATGACTAACAAGTTTTAATAAGAGAAAAGAGAAGAACTGTTCATGTATGTTCAACTGCTATAGTAGCCCAAGACTTGTGTGATTTCTACTTTATCAACTCAAGTAATCACCAAGTAGAATTGGCATGTGGCTAGTGGGTGTAACCGTGTGCGTTGTTTGCTTTCTTAAGGAAGAGACAAAGGTAGCAAAAGGCAGAACAAGAAGGAAAAAAAAGTGTGGAAGAAACAAAAGAAAATCATATTATAAAATTGACACATGATCGCTTGATAGGCCTTGGCAATGATCCTTCTGATAACAGAAATTGATTTATACATCCATTTCACCTTTTTCTAGTTTTTCTTAGTGAATACAACCTTGCCTACTAAAAACAAAAAAATAGAGAACTACTAATAATTGCAAAATTCGTCCTAAAAAAGTTACAGTTCGGTTGATAGTGTTACCAATGATGGGCAGATGGATGTAAAAAGGGATCCCATAGCATAAATGATGCAGTCAACAGTCCCCAATTGGTCCAGGACAGTTGGATTTACATTGGGAAAAACCTATTCAATAAAAAGCAGACATTATTCACACAGCAAACAAAAAAAGTCACAGATATACTAACATGAAATTTTATAATCATGCAATATCAGAATATTAGATATACTGAAACAAAAATCCACATATGCATCCAGACATCTAATATTCGCACACAATTCATGCAGAGTACACATCATCCAAGTAGCAAGTTATGGCAAGGATATATTGCATCTACATGGACAATTTACTTCAATTGAATATAAAGGAAGACAAAAAATTTATGACCTGTTTAGAGATACGATATGGAGATTCCAAAAAATGCCAGTAACTTTGCTTCCTCCAGAACTTCTTCTCTACAATTGCATCATGTACGTATATTGTGAGATACCATCAAATTAACAGTGAGAGAGAGAGAGAGAGAGAGAGAGAGAGAGAGAGAAAGAGAGATTGAAAACACACCAAACCGTTATTGAATCTAAATTACAACGATATCTATTAGAAACCAAATTGATTTACTCAAACTTATATATATCTGTAAAAAAATTGAAGAATATGAAGAATAAATTATATAAGATCTCAGAATGTGTGTGTGTGTGTGTGTGTGTGTGTGAAGCTAACAAAAATGATAGAAAATCTCAGAAAATTGTGCATCAAGATGCAGATCTCAGCAGCCATGAAAATTATTGATTTACCTTCCGATTGAAGCCAAAGAACTCAAATCTTCAATGATCGATTCGGATTAAAACTGAGATCAGTAGTTGAGATCTTAATCGACTCGGATTAAAGTTACAATAGGTAAGATCGATTGAAGCTGAGATCAGTACAAAGATCGATTCGGATTGAAGCTAAAGATCGATCGAACTTGAAGATCGATTGAGTCCTAGACAGAAGAAATAGCTGAGATCGAGAGTCCTAATGAAGATCGATTCTGATATCGCGTATTTGAAAACCTTTAGCAACAGAGGAAATAGCTGAGATCGACTAAGTCCTAGTGAAGATCGATTCTGTATCGCGTATTTGACAACCTTTAGCAACCAAATTAATGGTGTCCTGCTTTTACTCACCTTACACATGTGGGTCAAGTGTCGAAATGAACGTACATGTTAGTTTTTTGGTCCATAAAAGTCTCAAAATAATTTTTTTTGGCCTATTCTAAAGGAATATGGTGTGTTTGTATAATTTTTTCTTAAAGTTTATTTTTGTCCCTAAATGATAGTTTTTAGAGACTAAATTCAATTAGACCCTAAATATTAGTCTCTAAATCACTATTTTCTTATAGTGAGTCTACTACATCAGGACTGGCAAATTAGTTTGCTGTCAGGTATGCTTAGTTGCTAATCTTGGTTTATGGGGTTGATGTTGCTTTGGTTCAGATTCTGTAGGAATGAAGCTGGTTGTAAGTCTTGGTGGTTGACATAAGGGCTTGGTGATTGAGTTGATATGTTGGTTGGAGGGGTTGTCCTTCTTTGTTGGAATGATATGCTTAGCTGCATGGATGAAGCTCTGCTGAATGGTTGAATTGATTAGGTACAGTGGTTTGTTTTGTGTCAGAAATGGTATCTGAGCTTGTCTAACCTGGTTTTTGAGGTATGATTTAGTCTACTCTACAGGTGCAGTGGTTTATGTATGTTCTGTTTCTGTGAAAGTAGTGGGTTCAGTCTGTTCTATCTGTTCTGTTTCTGTGATTATCTAGATTGCAAATGAATTAAGGTTTTGCTATTCTTTTGAGTACTGCATGGTGGCATATTAGTCTTGCTTTTACTGGAGCTTGTCATTGCTGATCTGTTTTGTTTTGGTGGCTGAGTCTGTTGTTCTGGTTTTGATGTTCTGTACTAACCTGTTGTTGCTTGATCTGTTATCTATCTCTGTGACTATATGGATTAAATAAGAGCTGTGGGGTGAGTCTGTTTTGGTGTTAAGTAAAGCAACAGAAATGGAGGATGAGTCTGTTTTGGTGCTATGTTCCTGTTATTGGCTGAAGGTGGTGGAAGGAGGTTGATCTGTTTTCTTATTAGGCTGCTATGCTTAGTTATGGTGTTTAGGTTTTTCCTGTTTCTTTAGTTGGTCGCTCACCAACTTTGGGGATGCTAACAAATGATAAGATGGGCTTTTTGGTGCCAACATAGTTTGAATGATTTAGCTCATTGTGATACTTTTGCACTTTCCTTTTTTTATTGATGTATTATGTTTTGTACCTTGTACTTTGCTCTTACATCAATGAAGTTTCTTTTTTGCCAATCAAAAAAAAAAAAGAAAAAAGAAAAAGAAAAAAAAAGAGAGATTATCATAAAAATGGATGGGGAAGAAAATAATAATCTAGTCAACATATTATATTTGTTACATTAGTTACATTTTCTTTTCGAACACAAAATATAATTCTTTTCCAGGCTACCAATATATATATATGAATGTATATATTTGGTAAACTATATGAAGTTAAATACATATGTGTCTAAAAAAAGAAAAAAAAAATTAAATGAATTTATTTTAATACTTTTTTTTTTATTTCTATAATTTTTAATATATTTATCAAGTAATGATAACATCACAATTTCAATTCAATTCTAGTTGAGCCTACGGTTAAACTAATGACCTTTGCCCCATCTAGGTTTTATATAAAAGAAAAATTAATAATAATTGAGTGGCACACCTCTATACCTATGAAATATGGGGTTCACAGTATAAAAATTAGCAATTTGGTTAAAATATAAACCCCCTCAAAACAAAAAAAAAAAAACAAAAAACAAAAAAAAAAAAAATGACTTTTTATAACTATTGTCAATCAATTGTCATATAATTACTATCTTTTGTAAATCAACATGAATAATATAATAAGGTAATCAAAGACCAACCCCTTAAGAATGATTTGAAAAATGAGTCTGACGTTAAAAGTTTCCATCATGAGTGAGAGAGAGGGAGATTTGCGACCACCCAAAGCAATGGAGGTTGGATCCCGGTCGTGAAGCAGTGGAGAGGAGGTAGAGCTCGAGGTAACGAAGTAAAGCAGGACCTTTACACTGTATTTGTGGACAATCTTCCAAGTTCAATGGATGCTAAATCCATGTTCAAGCCCTTCACAAAGTTTGACATAGTGAAAGATGTCTTTATCCCCTTTAAAAGAAGAAGAGTGTCAAACTCAAGATTTGGGTTTGTGAGATTCGACTGTCCTGTAGCATCAGATATTGCTATTCAGAAAGCAAATGGTCTTTTGGTGGATGACAAGGTTCTCGAAGTCAAAATTGCTTCTTATGACAGGAGCAACAGGGATGTGCACAATATGTTGGTCATAGATTAGAGAAGCATTCAAACTAACCAAAAGCAGGGGTACTAAAGCAGGGGTCAAGTACCATATGTTGGTCATAGATCATTCGCAGAGGTACTAAAAGGGGGCACAATCACTGAATCTAGGAAAGCAAGCACGACCATCAAAGTCAATGAAGATGGTCATGGCTGGCTCTATGAAAGTGTCATAATCAGACTCAATACGGATTACTCCACTAACAACATCAAAGAGGCCCTGAAGGAAAATGGGATAGCATAAGCTATGGTCAAAAAAGAGGGAGGTCATGATGTAGTATTGACTTTTAAATCCCAAGAGGAGTTGCAATCAAACATCCACAATATTAAAGAATGGTTTAAAGATTGGAGTCAGTTTGTATTGGAATAGAAGCCAGGATCCAAATTTAGCAGGAGAGATATGTGTGGTTAAGGTGTTATGGCATACCCTTAAACCTCTGGAATAGGAACACACATAACAGCATTAGAAGCTTGTGTGGGTCAATTCTTCACTTGGAGGGTGATATTAGTCAACTTAAGTCCTTCTCTTACTCTAGAATGAAAGTGGTTACATCATGCATGGAGTTCATCGCCTCAACAATAAATCTGGAGTACAAGGGCAAACTCTACCCTATACTTGTGTATGAAGACCATCTTGACAACCCAGTAGATTCTTTTGCCAAATCACACAATAAGTAGGATGATTGCAGCTCTAATGTCAGCTTCTGTAGGGTGGAGGAAGTTAATTTTCCAGAAAAGTGTTGCAATGAGAAGATTGATGATGATGCGGTGACAGAAGGGTATGACTACTCTGGTGTTGTCCTTATATGTTCCAATAAGGTAGCACATAGGAAGGGACTCACTCAGTGCTACAGTGGAGAGAAGGTGGGTATAGTGGTTGAGGAGACCTTGTGTGATATGAGAATCAATAACGCTAGTGCAATAGGCGTAAAAGAAGTTGGTGCTGCCGCTGCTTGTTCTAATACAATAGCACACAAGAAGGGACTCACACAGTGCTACAGTGGAGAGAAGGTGGATATAGTGGTTGAAGAGACTTTGTGTGATAGGAGGCTCAGCAATGCTAGTGCACTAAGTGTAAAAGAAGCAATGATGAAGGAGCTAGCATCCTAACCCAAAAGCTATGTTGACCCCTTGAGGTGTGTTGAGCAAGTTTTATCAACTAGCTTTATCAAAAGTCTTAGTGGACCAAAAGGTGATCTTGGGCCTAGCATTAATCTTGGCCCACTCACATGGTAAGCATTTACTTTAAGGCCCTAATATCAAGCCATCTGAACCACTTGTTACCAGGCCTAACAGTAGTAAAGCATTGCTTGGGTGCCACTCTCCTATGCACTTTATCTCCACAGACCCACATGATAATGTTGGTCTAACTGGGTTGGGCATTATGGGGTTTTAGGATCAAGGTGATGGTAGACCACCTACTTTCACCCTTAATCCCTTGTGGAATGTTAGGAAATCAGGGAAGAAAAAGGCTCAGGTGAAGGGCTTCTCCTGTTTTGCTAGGCTTTATGGTCACAAAGCTACAAAAATTAGTAAACACACTTCCAGGCCTGTTATCTTCACACCAGAAGCAATTGCTCTTGCTCACTCAGATCTGTCTGAGGGTGACTCAAGTTTAAATAGCTTTCTCCTTAAAGAAGCTAAAGCCACTATTAACTTGAGGGAGAAACTTAGAATAAACTTTAAGGGAAAGGAAGTTGTTGTACTAGACAAGATTATCGATCTAGAGCTGAAAGATAAAGAGAGAATCAACAAAGAGGGTAAGGCAAAGCTATAATAACAGTTGCTGGAGGCCTTACAGTGTATCAATTGTCTTTTATGAAGCTTCTTTCTTGGAATGTCAAAGGCATTGGTAAGCCTGAAAAGAGGGGCATGATCAAAAGACTTTTAAAAGATAGGCACATTGATGTTGTATTTCTTCAAGAAACTAAGAAAGTAGTGGTTTCAGATACTGTAGCTTGAGGACTTTGGGGAAATAGGAAAATAGAGTTTATGTTTGTGGATCCTGATGGCACTATAGGAGGGCTTCTTTGTATTTGGGACCCAGATGTTTTCCAACTTTTCTGGCAGCTGCTGCAATAGGAGGTTTATTCTTCTCTCAGGTACACTCTACAACTCTTTTGATTGTGTTCTTCAAAATGTTTATGCAACTAATGATATCAGTAGCCGATCCATTCTTTGGAATTCCATAATCAAGCTCAAGGACTCCTTTCCCAATCCTTGGTGCTTGGGAGGTGATCTCACTAAAATAAGGCATATGGAAGAGAGAGTAGGTTGTGTCAGAAGAGATAAGGGAATAAATCAACTTAATGAGTTTATAGACAAATGTGAACTGAATGACCTACCCATTCTTGGAAGATCATACACTTGGTGTAATTCTCAGGAGGACCAGAAATGGAGCAGAATTGATAGAATCATCCTTAGCCCAGAATGGTTGATTCATTTCAAAATGAAGCTTTGGGGCTTTCCTAGGTTAATATCAGATCATTGCCCTCTATTGAT
This sequence comes from Camellia oleifera, assembly GCA_022316695.1. Classification (NCBI taxonomy): domain Eukaryota; kingdom Viridiplantae; phylum Streptophyta; class Magnoliopsida; order Ericales; family Theaceae; genus Camellia; species Camellia oleifera. The sequence goes on along the minus strand of CM039314.1, from coordinate 121,975,189 downwards.
GATGGAGGATGAAAGAGATTGGAGCTCTAAACCCTTCAGGTTTATCAATGCTTAGACTTTGCATCCCAATTTTTCACATCTTTTCATTTCTTATTCGGAGAACACTACTCTTATTGGTTGGGTAGGTTTTATACTCTAGCAAAACCTGAAGCACCTAAAGGTGGAATTAAAGATATGGAATATTGAAGTGTTTGGCAATGTTTCAGCTAAACTCAAGGCTTCAGAGGAGGAATTACATGCACTAGACATTGTAGACACCCCATTTTTGACCGTCCTCAAGACTTGGACGTCACCGTTTGAACACCCGGTGATTATCTATGTTTGTGTTCGTTTGGAGTTCCCGGAGGTCTCGGCTACGCGCCTTGCCTCAGGATCTCCGAACTCGACTGTTTAGTGTCTGATTTTGCACCAAACACTTGTGTTTTGCCTTGGAAGGGCAGGGAATACCTTGTGAGGCATCCCCACACATCACCGGCCATGGCTAGAGGCCACCGGCTGGTATTGTGTTGCCATCGGCAATGTATATTGCCGGTCGGCATTCTTTCTTGCTGGTCGGCAGTCAATTTTGTCAAAATGGCAATTTTGAGCAGTCGACTACTGTTCATCTGCTTTTGCAAATATTTTAAAACAGCTGTATTGCATTTTGTTCCCCTCCATACACGTGTATGGAGGGATGGCCTTCTTGTTAGCTTCCTTGGTAAGCTTTACAAGATTGGCTCCTCTATAAGAGGAGCCCTTCTCTCTTGGCCTTAGGGTTGGAGATTTTGGTTAGAGAAGTTGTGAGAGAAGCTCTGGATTAGGTTTAGGGTTTTATATCTATCCTATATCTATATCTCTCATTTTCTTGTGTTTTTATGTGTTTAGGCTTACTATTGCACACAAACACATAGTGTTACACCTTCTCTTAGTTTGTGAAGGACCAGAGGTTTGTTCTTGAAGCTTTGGAGCTGTTTTGAGCTCAAGGAAGGGGCTGGTCCACCATTTGTGAAGAGGTTCTTCAAGGGTAACAATCTTACCCCTTTTTACCCCATTCTTGCATGCTATTTTTTCCTATATTAGAACCGTTTTTGTGCTTAGTGTATAACATAAAAAATTTCTGTTTTTGGGCCCTCTAAATAGTTTGTTTAGAGTGTTTTGTGGTTTGGAGGTGTTTGACCCCTCTTAAACCTTGAGGGGCTCCATTTTGTGCTATTTTGAGTGAGCTTCGGGACTTTAGTGTTTGGGCCTCCTCACCACTGAAATCTTGAGGGATTTCAGTGGTAAGGATGGTGCCTTGAAGTCCCAAGAAGGAGAAGGCCACCCCCTCTCCTTATTGTCCTTAAAAAGGACCATTTTTGGCCTCTTGAGGGAGCACCATGTTTGAGGGTTTGTTGATCATGCCTTGGCTATTTTTCATGCTTATATTGTCATAGTATAACATGGTTTTAAGTTGGTTTTGGTACACCATGCATGCTTAGCATACCTACCTTGTAATGCCATGTTTAGGCCTTAACATGCCTTAGGTTGTGAACTATTGTCCTAGCATGTTTTAGGCCTAGCTTTGTGAAGATTTCGTGCTTATTTTGCCATGTTTGAGGTCTGTCCTTAGTCATTTTGGTCGGCCATGACATGCATCATATACCCTCTTTGCATTTTTGGTTTGTTGGCCTTAAGTGTGTGAGTGTGTAGCATGCATTACTTGCTTTATTTCCGTGGTTTGGCACCATTTGTAGCATCATTTCAGTCCATTTGACATGCTTGTATGCTTGCCTTGGACACCTCTTTAATGCTTTGAAAGCTTGTGTTGTATGCTCCATGTTTTGGTCATTGTGCATGCTTTTGGATTAGAGCCATTTAGATACCATCTAGATGTGTTATTGGCTTTGTTTTATGTGCTAAAACTCTGTTTTTGGTCATTTAAGTCTTGCCATGTGTGGTTATATCAAGTGTAGGTCAAATACCCCTTTAGCTTGCCTTGAATCTTGGACCATTGTTACATGCTTAGCCTATCTTGTTTGCTTGGTTTGGCACCATGTTCTTGCATAATTTTCAGAGCTTAATGCATGTCATTTATCCATGTTTGCATCCTCTTTAGTGTGCTTGAGAATTGATTTTAAATGCTTGAAGTATTGGACACCCTTTGCATGCATGTGCGCGTGTGTGTTAGTCCTTCATTTTGGGCACATTGGCCACTGTTTTGGACCTAACTTAGAGTTGTCCAATTAGTGTAAGTCCATCCCTTGCATGCCATTCAAGTGTTGTTACATTATCCCATGTTTGCATGCTTTGGTTGCATGTGTTGCATGCTTGAAATCACTCGCATTTGGCATGCATTCCCTTGGTCAAGTTGCTAGCATGTCGCATGATTAGATTGCATCTTGCATGCTTTAGTAGTTTGCATAGTTATGGCATGCTTGTTTGCTTGTTTGCTTAGTTTGTGTACCTAGTGTACATCACTTGCTTGTATGCTCATGTTGCATGCTAGCTCACATGATTAGGATTGCATTGCATTAGCATGCATGCTCCACCTCTTGACCAAGTCATGATGGAAGTAGAAGCCCCTTGGTTTGATTGTGTGTATTGCATTTCATTTGACATGAAAATGCATAACTTGGTCCCTTGGGCCATCACGCATGGAAATGCGTGATTGATGGTCCGAGAACCAAGGAGTATGTCCCCTTGAGTCACTAACATGATAAGGGACGTGATTGGTGCATATATGGCTTGAATTGCATTGCCATGCAAGGCTCTGTCCTCTGCTGCTATCAAACAGGTTCTGTAGGAACTTTTTGCCGATCGACTGCACAGAGTGCCGACCAGCAATCAATTGATGGCCGATAGATTCATCAACAGCCGATGACCACATCCCACTGTCGGTGGCAATTCTACTCAGCCGGTGGTGTCTCCCAATGTCCAGGGAAGCAATTCAGAGACTTTGGCAGTCTTCAGAGGGGCAGAGCAGGGAAAACAGAGGTAGTCTATGCATGGCAGTGCGCTTCCGAGCAAGACCCGAGCACGCATTGCGTTGGGCTCTCTTTCCGAGGCGATTTACTGTTTTTCCTAGCTTAGTTAGTTTGTTAACTACTTAGGCAATCTGTAATATTTAATTAGCTTGTAGGTTAATTATCTGTAATATTTATTCGGTCCCTCCGGGTGAGGGCGAATCTGTAATAAGTGTGGGTGCGTGTGTGTGCATGTCTTCCAATCCCCACTTCTTTCTTCCTTTTTATTTACCTGCTTATGATGGTAGATTAGGGCATGTTTAAATTAGCATACCTTATGCTGCATGCGTGCATCCATACATTTGTCTTGCATGCACCGGGCTTAGCGCATCATGCTAACTGCATTTGTACTTCAAGTCCAAATTGAATACGTGCATCAATTGATCGCATTTCACATGCCATGTTTAGGATAGTCGAGCCTACCCTAATTGCATCCTGCATGTGTTGCATTAGTCAATTTGACATGAACTAGGGCCATGCATGTTTGCTAACTAGTTTATTGTTTTGGCACGAAGTACGATGTAAGTATTTTCATGCTTTAGCATATCACATGTGTGTGAATGCTATCATGACAGCATGCTTACCATGTGGCTAGATGCTTATGTGATAAACTGTTTGATTGCCTGTGGGTGAAGGTTAGATTGTCTGAGTTGGAAAAACTCTTTGAAATCCGTGTTTTAGCCTACTTGCGAGTAGCAAATTCCAAAGTATTTTTCAAAGACAAACGGATATGCAATGCTTATTTCCAAATTAGGCAATCTAGTCTATACTTGTTTGCTGTGCACATAACATAGTAATTCTAGGCTAATAACCGGAATAAGAACACATAACGTTTTCAAAATTAGATATCACGGTTAGTAGAGGTTGGTCTTCGGACCGGGCGAGAGGGGGTGCTCATAGCTGACCTTCCCCAATCGTACCCAAGCTCCCGAGCCGAGGCAACTTTGGTGATCACAGACACGTGGCCTTTGGCACCGAGTTAGGGTTTCCTAAATTTCCCCATTAAAAAATATTTAGGTGGCGACTCTGTATTTGGCAAAGCAGTCCATGTTTGGCACTTCTTTTCAAAAATCTGTTTTCTCAAAACGATTTGCCGGATTTGGACTCTTTGGTTCAGATTTAGAACTGTGACAAAATTCGAGTCCGAACTGTAACTCGTGTGTTCCCTCGCGGACCTGTTACAGACATCATTGCAGAGAAAAAAGTACTGCTTGATTCAAAAAATGCTAGAAAAAGAGAGGTTAAAGGTGAAGTGTGGAAACTCTATAGAATGGTGGAATGGCTATGGCATCAACAATATCCAGAATGAATTAGTCTCTGCATGGGGACAAAAATACTATATTCTTTCATGCTATTGCAAGCACCAGACAAAATAGAAACATGATCAATTCCATCTGAGTTAATCGTGTGTCTTTAAAGGAACCTAGCAAAGTTAAACATAAGGTTTTCCTTTATTTTAGGAAACAATTCAAGGAAAGTTGGGTTAATAGGCCTATTTTGGGAGGGGAGTTTAGATCAATTAAGGACAGCGCTATCTCTCACCATCTTGTATCAGATTTCTCTGAAGCAGAGGTATTGTTTACCATTAAAGAGAGTAATAGCAACAAAGCACCAGGCCCAATGGGTTTAACCTCCTATGCTATCAAAAGTTTTGAAGAGTCATGAAGCAGGAGATCATGTAATTCTTTCAAGATTTTCACAACCATATCTGTCTCACCTATGGAATCAATAACTCTTTCATTACACTTATTCCCAAGTTAGATAATCCCATTAATCTATTTGACTACTGACCCATTAGCCTAGTGGGTTCTATCTACAAGATTTTAGCAAAAGTTCTAATGCACAGATTGAAGTCAGTGGTGCCCTTCATTATTGGTGATACTCAGATTGCTTTTATAAGGGGAAGAAATATCCTAGATGGGGTGTTTATTACTAATGAAGTAGTTGATGGATGGAAGAAGACCAAGCAGCAAGGGTTGATTATCAAGTTGGATTTTGAGAAAGCTTTTGATTTAGTAAACTGGGAGCTCATGTTCTCTATGATGTCCAGCTTTGGATTTAAGGCTAAATGGGTCTCTTGGATGAAAGCTTGCGTGTCTACAACCAGAATTTCCATTCTCGTAAATGGTTCAACAATTAATGAGTTCTTACCACAAATAGGCCTCAGGCAAGGTGATCTATTATCTCTGTTCCTGTTCAATATAATGGCTAAGGAGCTCAATATTCTCCTGAATAGAGCACTGAATCTTGGCATCCTTAATGGTGTATTGCTTGGGGTTAATAAGGTTCTTATCTCACATCTTCAATTTGATGATGACTCAATTGTCTTTTATGATGCTAATATGGACCAGGTGGTAATTATCAAAAGAATTCTTCAATGCTTTGAAGTTCTATCTGGACTCAGAATCAATTATTACGAGAGTGTTGTCTGTGGTGTTGGTCTGGTTGATGAGTCTCTGCATGCCTTTGCAAAGCTGTTGAATTACAAGTGCTAAGCTTGCCACTAAAATTTTTGGGGTTGCCTTTAGAAGCTAACCTAGGTAGAAAATTAACCTGGAAGCCTATGCTTGATAATATTAGATCTCGACTATTAGGTTGGATGAGGAAAATGTTGTCCTTTGTAGGGAGATTAACCTTGATCAAATTTGTCCTCTTAAGTCTCCATGTGTACTATTTTTCCCTCTTTAAGATGCCTGAAGCTGTGGCTCGTGAATTTGAAAAGATTGAGGCTGCTTTCTTATGGGGTGGTAATGGTCTAAAAAGAAAAATACATTTCGTAAAATGGTTAGAGGTTACAAAGAGTGTTGCCCATTGGGGTCTGGGCATTAGAAGGATTATGGACGTTAATGCATGCTTGCTTCTTAAATGATGATGGAAATTTGGAAATCAAATTAATGCACTATGGAGAAAAGTTATCTGCAGCAAGTATAAGATTGAGGTAGAGTGTTGGCATCCTCCTGTGCAATCCTCGTATAAGCATTCTAGGGTATGGAAGGACACTATCTCCATGGGGGTTCATAGTTGGAACACTTTCAACTTCTTGGATAACTACCAAATCAAAGTGAGAGATGGTAATCGAATCAGATTTTGGCATGATAAGTGGTGTGGATCCGCCTATCTCAAGGATGAGTTCTCTTCTCTCTTCAACCTGTCTACTGATAAGAATGGATCTCTCCACCAATTTTATGTTAGGAAAACCAGCTCTAGTGATTGGAACTTTCTCTATAGAAGAGTGCTATATGCTTGGGAATTGGTTGTTGAAGCTAGGTTGATTGTTCTATTATCATCTACTCCTCCCTTGAGCCTAAACAATGCTAACAGTATGGTTTGGTCCTCTACAGCCACAAGTTAGAGTGATTTCTCAGTGTCTTCCTTATACTCTCTTTGCAATTCTCTTCTTGGGCCTCATCTCAGAATTAGCAAGTTTGTTTGGAGCAATATCTTACCCCTCAAAGTCCATTTTTTTGGATGGTTAGCCTGGAAAAATAGAATTAAAACAGTTGTATTTCTACTCAATATTGGCATTCTTGGCAACAATGTTTCACCCTTGTGTATTTTCTGCAAAATAGCTCCTGAATTTGCTTCTCATGTTTTGTTTCATTGCCATTTCTCTTGGATCATTTGGTCATCTATGTTACATGATTGGAGGCTTCAATGGTGTATTCTAGAATTTATGGCAGGCCTACTCAATTAGTAGATAGGTGGTAAATTTAAGTGTCCACTCAGAAAATTTTGGAGAGCAATTCCACTAGTAGTTCTCTGGTCTCTTTGGAAGCATAGGAATGAGTGTGTTTTTAGTGATACCCATCCTAATTCCGCTGACTTGTGGGGACTAATCAAGATCAGATTAGCTCTTTAGCTAAAAGCTTCTCTTAAGGACTTCTTCTTCTTAGTTGATAATGTTGTTATCAATTGGAGGCAAATCAAGCTTTGCTATTGAGGTTAGAAAGTGCCTAGGTTAGTTGGAGCATCAGCAACAACTTTCATTGTTGTGGTTCATAATCTGCACTTTGTCATTGGGTTGGTTTGGTGTTTTGTTGTTTTTATTGCTTTGTTATTTGGTCTTCTAATGCTGTTTTGTTGTTGTTGTTATTTATTTATTTATTTTCTATTCTCTTTGGTTGCTCTTGATTGGTTTCTCTCCATCTCGGGTATGTGCCATCCTGCTTTGTTGATGTAAGTTTGCATGTTTCTTACTCTTTCCATCAATATTTTTTTTTTTTTTTGCCGATCAAAAAAAAAAAAAACATGAATAATATATGTGTGTGTGTGTTTGTGTGTGCACGCACGCGAGATACGCGTGCACATGCACATTTACATATATGTTTTTTTATGTTAACTTCCAGCTTTTATATCGGTAGAAATTAATATTATAGTCTATATTTTAGTTTCAAAACTTTTATTAATATATATGTTTGTCCGCCTTTACTTTAGAATTTTGGACATATCTGTGCCTTCTTGTGTCCTTGAGAAGAGACTATACTTATTTGTTTCTTGAGACATTTACACACAAGTCTTAATTTATAAACTTATATTTCTTTAAGTCCTAACTAAGATTTTTTTGACTTTCAAGTCTTACTAAAATTTTAATGGTCGGAATTGCCTTTTAAATAATGATTGTTCGTCAATTATGATTATCTATAAAAGAACATGATAATTTGATATTTATTTTGATTTTTGAAACTTTAAAATATCAACTTTCAAATTGAAACTTAAAAAAATATTATGTGCAAAAATAATAATAATAATGTTTTTTTTAAAATATTGAAAAAATTGAATTATTTTGTTGTAGAAAACTGAAAATTTTGTATCTATAAAGGAGTAAGATGATGGAATAATGTTCTCAGTTTTAAAACTGGAAAAAAACTGATATTGTTTTCGATTTTGTTAAATTGCTTAATCAAACCAATAAGTAGAAGGGAAAAAATGTTTAATCTCATACTCTTTTTTTTTTTTTTTTCATTAGTTAGGCCCCATTTGGTAACATCACATTTTATCTTAAGAGTGAAAAAGTCATTAAAAAATCCAAAAATCCAACAAACTATATAAAAAAAAAATAATAATAAAAAATCAAAGATTCTATTTTCACTATACTTTTTGCACATTTTTTCGTAAAAAATTAAAAATTCATCTCAAATATACTATTTTTTTTACCTCATATTTTATCAAAAAAACTAAAAAGTTGCTAAAATAATATGTTCCTAAACGAGGCTTTAGTGAAACAATTATCTGAAACGTTACTGTGCAAAATTGATAATATTCTTAGTTTTAAAAATTGAAAAAAACTAGTAATATTCTCAATTTTACTAAATAGGACTAATTGGTTCAAAAAATCTTAAATAAGACCCAAGTGACCATAACATTTATAAATAAGACCATCGAAAAAGCGAATGGTCTGTTGGTAGATGAAAGGGTGCTAGAAGTTAAAAAAACTTCCAAGGACAGGTGCATTAGATTTGAACAGAGCATGAGAGAACCCCATACCATCAGAAGACCTTCTAAAACTATCAGATACAGGGATGAAGTTCCATATTGAGGCCTATGATCGTTCGCTGAAGTATTAAAAGGGGTCAAACCCACTATGGTTGGGAAAACAAGTTTGTCCATAAAAGCCAATGAAGATGGTCTTTGATGGCTCTATGATAGTGTAATAGTCAAATTTATTACTGAATACTTTACCATTAGCATTGAAAATGTCTTTAAGGAGAAAGGTTTGGATCAAGTAATGGTCAGAAAAGGGAGAGGTCAATATATAGTATTAACTTTCAAATCTCAAGAGGAGCTAAAATCAGATATTTACAATATCAAAGAATGGTTTAAGAAATAAAGTCAATTCGTGGTGGAATGGAAACCAGGATTATATCTTGAACAAGAGAGATGTGTGTGGTTGAGGTGTTATGGCATACCCTTAAATCTTTGGAATAGGGGCACACTCAACAACATTGAAAGCATCTGGGGTACTGTTTTTAGCTTGGATGGTGATATTTGTCAACCAAAGTCCTTCTCTCACACCAGAATCAGAGTGGCTACATCTGGTATGAAGATTATTAAAAAAACTATATCTTTGGAGTGCAAGGGTAATCTACATCCCATTCTTGTGTATGAAGATCATTTAGCAGAATTTAGTAGCTTAAAGCACAATGGCTTGGAAGAGTGCAACTCCAACGAAATCTGTGGCAGTGTTGTGAAAGAAGCAAGTCCAATGCAGTGTTTAAGGAAAAAGTAGGCAGAAAATGTGATGGAGGTAAACACAGTTGTTGAGGAGTCAAAGTGGGATGGAGGTTTCAACAGAGAAGATGAAGTATATACCAAGGTGGTAGAATAGAGGACAGGATCTAGTGATTGTCATTTGGGTGAAGAGGTAAACACAATTGTCGAGGAGACCATGTTGAAGGAGTCAATGCACAGCCTAAATTTTAATGTTGAGCAAGTCTCTACACCTGGTTTTATCAGAAGCCTCAGTCGATCTCATGATGAAATTCGGTTTGGTATCAATCTTGAAATGGATTTGGCACAAGCTCTTAGTAAGAATTTAAATAAGAAGAGTCTTCTGAGCCTAAATCATTCAGGCTTAGTTAGGCAACCTGCTTTTGTCCCAAAACTCTTGCAGAATGAGAAGAGAAAAAGAAAGAAGAAGGTTCAGCTAGAGGGGTTCACCAGCTTTTCTAGACTTTATGGGCAGAAAGCTACAGCAATCAGCAAGCACACTTCTAGGTCTGTCATCTTCAAACCAGTAGCAGCTGCGATAGCACGTTCAGATCTGTCTGAGAGTATTACTAGTCCGAACAATCTTTTCCTCAATGAAGCTAAAGCCACTATACAATTAGGTAAATCTCTTGGCATTAATTTCAATAGGAAAGAAGATGATGTGTTGAACAAGATTATTGAGCTAGAGCTAAAGGACAAAGAGAGATCCAAATAGGAGGGTTTGGTCTAAAAAGGATGTTGGATGGCAACAAGTAAGCATAACTGGAGCATTCTGTGGGTTATAACCTTTTGTTAGCTAGTTTTTGGGTGGTGGCATCAAGTGTTAGTGGACTTGTGAGCTAGTGTTGGTTTCTCACCAACACTATGCTTGGTTTCCTTTCTTTTTTTTTTTTCTTTCTCATCCTTATTGATGTAATCTCATATGTAGTGTATGGTTTCTTCATCAATAAAGATTTTCTTTGCTAATCAAAAAGGAAAAAAAAAAACATTTATAAATAAGACTTTTAAGTAATTAACTCTTTTTTCGTTGTTAAAGTCAATCCGATTTTTCTTAAACTCCAATAAAATTAAGAAAGAAAAAATTCATTTGTTGCATTGAAGATTGTTTGATTCAACAACTTTCAAAGAAGGGGGATTAAAATTGTAAAATTTAGACGTAAACAAACTATTTTAAATTTTCATTGATGGATCGATATGATTATTTATTCCATCAATACCCTGAGTAGTGAATTCTTGCCCATTACATAAGGGTTAGGAGGAGGAGGCCCTGGAGAAAGTATACATATGGTGGAGATACTGTGATTCCACAATATATATGGAATTAGGGTTTGGATCCAAAAATTTTGTTAGTATGGAGGAAATGCGATGTCCGATAGCTCAACTCAACTTTCCAATGGAGAGAGTCCAGAAAATCACTCCAGGATATACATTTGCGAGGGTGGTTGTGGCTCCACCTGGCTCAAGTGCTAAAAGGAGACTGAAGTTGTCAAACACGAGGTAGAATTGAGAAGAAGAAATTGAAAAACAAAGCTATAAACCAAGAAAATGTCGTGGTAGCTGATTTACTCGATGAGCTCTGAGTTTATCTAAGACTATTGTTTGCTAACTAGTTTTTATTTATTTATTTAATATTTAATATTTAAATGAATATATTCTCCTTTGATTCTGCTACCATATTTTTGCTTTCTTACTTTTTAGTGTGTTGTGTGAATGCATGCAGTGTTTTTGGTTGGGGTTTGGGAAATGGGTACAACAACTTTTCTTAATTCTTTTCTTAGGGAACTTGTAGGAACAATTCATCTAGAATTCTTCAATTGGTGGTCTTCGGGTCTTCAAAACTTGGCAATGATCTTGTCTATATAGAATACAAAATTGGTGCTTCAAGTCGCGTTACTTAGTCACTTTCCTAAAGACAATATCTGTACTCACCAAAAGGTGTGTAGGGGGTTACAATAAATTTGCCTCGAGGATACAATGAAGCATGGTCTAAAAATCAAGTCTACTGGCGTCTGCACCGATAATAATAGATCAGAATACTCTTGATATAATCAAGAAAACCAAGACACTGATAATCAAATCTGCAGAACTTGATTACCGGAAAGAAAAGTAGAAATTTACTTAAGAAACTCTTGATTGAAAACTCAAAATCAAGAGGGAAAGAGAGAGAATTGCATAATGAATTCTGAATTTTTTGGATGATATCAAATAGTTGATTTCGTAGCCTATTTATAGGCTTTGATGGATCTGATCGAATGGTCATGTCCCATGATCGCATCCGATTAGATTTGATCGTTGGATCGACGATCTATAGTACAGATCATTCTCACACTGAATAGATGCCTTGACTAATTACACCTGATCACAACCGGGTGCCATCTCATCCACATGATCGTGCGCATCTCCAATCAATGGCTATGATCAACCCGCTACAGATCGAACACACAACCGTTTGATCAGTTGGTTGACTCATCGCCAACGAAAGACATGTCACTGCTACGTGAAGCTGACTGTATTTCACATCACCCATGCCACAAAGTGCGCCCATCAAACACCACACAACCCACTACCCATGCCACGTGCACTCGCGCGCGCGTGTGCGGATTGTGCAAAGCACCATCCTTGCGGTGTGGGTGCATGCACACTAGCTTTCATCCCATAATTTCATATTCAAAAGAATATTGCATGTAATACTTTATTAAGCGCTCCATGTTTTGTTCTTTTTCCAATGTGGGACAAAGTTCCCAAACTTGTTTCATCTTTTTCAAAGAAAACATATAAGGCTTTTAAAATACTCAAAAATTAAACTATAAATTTTGAAAACTATTTTGAAAATTTCCCAACTGAACTTTCATACTATAAGGTTCACAATAAATGCACAACAATTTTATTTGTATAATTCCACTTTTAAAATTAAAAGGAGTTTTGATTTGCTGTCCATTAATGAAGTCGAAGTTTAGGGTCTGTAATGAATACGGCTATTTGGAGTTTCGAAGGTATGGATGGGGCACATATTGGCCCTGTTTGGTAGAGCTGTGGAAAAGCGCTTATAACTTATGCCTAAACAGGTTATAGCTTATAATTATGAACATAAGCTGATTTCTGACTTATAAATTAAGCATCTCCTGCCCCACTCAAAGAATAAGCTGATTTCTGACTTCCAAAAAATTATAAGTTATAAGTTATAAGCTAAACCAAATACATCAAAATAGCTTAAATTAAGCTGAAAGCTGAAATAAGCAGCTTTTAAGCTGCACCAAACAGGCACATTGTCTTTTTTGGTTTGTGCTTCTTGGCCGCTTATATGGTATTGGTAACATCCCCTCTTTTTTCATTTCACTTTTAGTTGTTGAGCTTGTGTTCATTTCATTTTTAATTATAGAAAAGTATGTTAAAAGTTGATTTTTTAACTTTTTTTTTTTTGTCCTTTTTTTGAAAAAACATACAATAATAATAATAATAATAATAATAATAATAATAATAATAATAATAATAAGGTGATGTGATCCCAAAATCAAAAAGCTAATAAACTAACTTTTAATCTAATTGCCAAAAGAGGCCAATTTTGAGGATATCAATTAGAAGAGAATTGAGTTGGACTTAATCCACAAACTAGCAAAAATTATCTAATAGATCTGAAATACAAAGTGCTTGTGTATTCATTTAATGACAATTTATAATTTGTTTATTATTTCTTTATTTTTAGGGTTATATATTCAATTACCTCCTACAATTTTGACGTAAAAATTACACTTACTATGTTGAGTAGAAATTTATACTTTTTTGTTGTGAGAAAATTTGTCATTTGATAATTCAGGTTATAAAATTTTGTGATGTTGTTATATAAATATCATACTTAATTAATAGATTATACATAATAGCAACAAGCCGGAATTAAGAAATAGAAATATACACATATTACATCTCGATTTAATAAAAAGAATGAGAAAGGTATAAGAGCATCTCCAATGGTGAAATTCTTTTTTCACCAAATCTGAGTAAAAAATGGCTCATTTTACCAAATCTGATATCAGTAGCTCCAACGGTGCATCAAATCTCGTATCAAATCCCATAGGTCAATCGGTTGGTCGACCGGTGGGTTGACCGGTAAGCATAAATATTTTTTTTTTTTTTGCAGCTTTAAACATTTTCGTAACCACTCTCCATCAAATTCTGAGAAAAATTGAAACAGAGCTCATTGATTCCAAAACCACTCTCCATCAAATTCTATGAAACACCCAAAGGAAATCCAAAATTATCTGGATACAACTGTGCCCATCATATATGCAAACAAGACCAGAATCGAAATGGGTTTTTGATTCAAAACAAGAACTTGATTGATTGTTTTGGTATGTAATTGTTAACATACAGCTTGGTTTTGGTATGTAATTGTTAACATACAGCTTCATCATCTTCATCAAGAACTTGGTATGTAATCAGAACAGCTTCATCTCTTTTTGGTTTTGGCGGGTTGACCAGTTGGTTGACTGGCCGGTCAACCGGTAAGGCAAAATGTAATTTTTTTTATTTTTTTTTACCTGTTTGAATCTTTTTTGACCGGTTTGAACCAACCTATTTGAAAGGAATTCGGTTGACCGGTTGGTCAACCGGCCAGGCAACCGGTTGGTCGATCGGGTCCTCTCTCCAACGGTCACAAACAGTGTTTTGGTGAAATTAGTATCTTGTCCTCAGTTTGATGAATTGTTTGATGAAATCTCAATCTGATATCGATTTGGTGCAACCGTTGGAGTAGTAAACAGTAACTTTTTCATCAAAATTTAAATTTGATGTCAACTTTGGTAAACCGTTAGAGATGGTCTAACTCGTGCATTTGCCCCTATGGCAAAGAAATTTGGGTTAATTGCGCTTATTTTCGTTATAATCTCATTTTATTCCTTTTATTTGTAATTATCACAGTCAATTTTTAGAGTTTGAGTCAAGCTGTAGTACCATTCTTCCATCTATTTATCATTAAAAATGTTAACAGAACTTTGTAATGTAAATTAAACATGACATTTTTTTGGTTTCATTAATGTTCTTATGCTTTCATCAAAATTTTAATTTAATCTTTGTATTTCCACTAAATTCTTACTCTGGTCATTTTAATTTTAATTTCCATCAAACTCATTAATCATAAACAGACAAAAGAATGTCAAAATTAGTGTGTTTGGTTTGAGTTTTTTGAATTAATTTTTTTTTAAATTGAGTTTTTTAATTTTCGTATTTTTTTTTGTTTTTAGTGAATATTTTTAAAATTTTAAACATTTTTTTTACTTTTTTAGATTCACCTTACTTAGATGTATCCAAAAAGTAAAAAATTTGTGAAAAAATATTTTAAAAAATTAATAAATACATAAAAATACAAAAAATGTACTGAATTCTCTTTTTTTTTTTGTATTTTTGGTATTTAGTGAATTTTTAAAAGGTTTTTTTTCACAAATTTTTTACTTTTTAGTTATATTTATGTTAGGTATGTTTAAAAAGTAAAAAAAAAAAATTGCTTAAAATATTTAAAAAATTCAATAAAAACAAAAAAATACAGAAAACAAGAAAGTAGAATTTTCTAAAAAGTGTTTTTTGAAAACAGGAACCAAGCAAGCGGATTGTAACTCAAAATATAACTGAGTGACTATCACAATTAAAAATGAAGGAATCAAAATAAAATTATGGTAAAAATATAAGAATGTTATGTATAAGTTCATCTAAGGAGTTGTTTGTGCAGTGACTATTTTAATTGATTTTTTTAATTTTTTATTAAAAAGAAAGTGTAAAAAATAGGAAAAGTGATGTAATTAGGTATTTAAGTTTTTAACAATGGAAATTGCTTGTCTTTAGTTGAAAGACACTTAAGATCTTTGACTCGCCGGTAAGAATCATTAAATAAAAATTTTTATCAATAAGAATTTTTGAAAAATTCAATTGGATTATACTTTCATAAACTTTTATTAGTAAAATTTTTTCATTTAATAACTCTTACTGATTAAAAAGCTCAACTATCTGGTTTAATTATTCAACAAGAGACAAGGCAAATTTCTTTAACTAAAAAGCCAATACTCTTAAGAAAAATTATTAATTAATCTTGAGACATCACATGTTTATACCGTTGATTAATCACAAATTTTCATATCTCTTTATATTTTTTAATACTTTTTAATTACTTAACACAAAATTTTAAACAACAATGATTCATCCCATTAAAAACACCACTACTAATAGCACTAATGGATTAAAAAAATAGAAAAAAAAAAAATACAACTCCAAGATCAAAACATCACATCATTTCTGACGGGACCCACTGCCACTTAATTAGTGGGAGCACTAATTAGTGCTCCCAAGCATTTTTCAATTTTAAATTCTATCAATTTTTTATCGATCGTAACACATATAAAGCTCGATGTTACCCTTACCAATAACTTGTCACACTCCAGAGGGCTAAGAAACTTTATGAAAAGTAGGTTAATGTTGTTTTCAGCGGGTAATTTGGATCGAGGACAGAGAATCATGTGGGCCATCCGCCGACGCAACAAGACAAATTAAGCCCAGGAATCGAAGTCACCAACGGTCTCTTTCTCGCACGCACTCACAGCGACAGACAAGACACAGACGTGGACTACACAAATCTATATATAGGCTTTGACATGAGTCGTTTGGTTATTTTAATCAAAAATAAAAAAATTAAATTAAAAAATAAAATAAATTAAAAAATAAATAAGATAAAATATCACATTTAAATTATAATTATTTTAATTTTTTTTATAAAAATTAAAAAAGTAAAAAAAACTCATATTACAAACGAACGCATAATAATGTTATTTGGAGTGTGCTATATAAGCACACTTTTTATTTTTTTTATTTTTTAGGTCAAATTACCTCTTTATTTTTATACATATCTTTTCGTAAAAAATTAAAAAATATATTTATTTAAACCATTTTAAACAATGAATTATTAATTGTGTAATAAATTAAAAATTAATATTTAAAAATAGATTTAGAGGGCGAGAAGGGTTGATTGCCCCATTGTAATTTCAAAAAATACCTTCAATATACTACTCTCTCCGTCCCAAAATAATAATTATTTTTGAGAAATTTAACTTTTTTTTATAGTACAATTATTACATTTGAAAAAAAGTTGATTTTCCAAAATTATCCTTTTGATAGTACATTTTTTGGGAATATCAATGTCATAATTATATTTTTTATATTGTTTATTAATTTAAAAGAAGGGAAAAATAAGAAATTTATATTATTTTTGTACTTGATTTTTGAAGAGGGACTAATATTTTGAGACAATGAAAAATAGAATAAGTGACTAATATTTTGGGACGGAAGGAGTAATATTAATTACAATCGCGATTGGGAGCTCGAATTTGAGCTTCCCCGAATGCCCCGAATTCCTTTTTTTTTTTTTTTCAGAGCAGAAGAAGGAAGAAGAGGGAGGAAGAGGAGAAGGAGTGGACTAGAGGGGGGCCATACCAGTGGGAGGAGGCGGAAGCGGGGCCAGAGGCGACGGCGGTGGTGCTGCGACGATCGGCGGTGGTGAGCAGACGATCGGCGGCGGTGAGCAGACGACTCTCCTCCTCTCTCCCTCTCCCTCTTTCTCTCCCTCTCCCTCTCCCTCTCCCTCTCCCTCTGCTCAATCAACTGCGTAAAGAAGAAGAAGGGAAAAAAAAAAATAGAATGCCCAAAACGACGTCGTTTTAGACATTTGGGACATACGGGAGAAAGAAATTCGAGGCACAAATCTTTTTCCTATTAATTAATAATTATCTTCAAATTATACAAACTCACCCCTGATACTTTTTGCAAAAACTTGTAACTAGTTATTCGCTCTAAGCTTTTGAAAAAAATTAAGTGCTCATTTCTCTATACTTATAAAGCATGGGTGTTAAAATATGAAATTAAATTTTTTAGACAAAATATATCAAAATTAGGTAATAATATCCAATATTTGCAAGAAGTAAAGAACATGGAGAAAGATTTAGCAAACAACAATGGTAGAGAGCCCTAAATTCAGCGGTTTAAATGGCTCAAATTGCCCAAAACTGCGTCGTTTTGGACACAACACAACACAAAACTACGTCGTTTTACTCAATTTGAGCCATTTGAGCCACCTTTTTTAGGGCCCTCAAACATTATTCTTTAGCAAATTACTTGATGGCATTTATTGACAAAGTCATTATTCGAAATTTTAATATTGATTCTATCATAACATGAAAGATCGTCGAGCATAATTTAAGATACTTTCACTACAACATATAAGAGTTTTAAAATTTTAAATTTTTTGTCTCTAAAAGTAAAAATTTTGTTGCAAAAAATATCTAAGGACAAATTTTTATCGTCGTGAGGATAGTCGCTAAAAAGTCATTCCAAAAAGTCAAAAACAAAGCTTTTAGCAATAAAATTTTGAAAATGTCACTAATAAATAGACTTTTGAGGACAAAACAATTTGATCTCAAAATAGGTTATTTTTTTAGACAAAAAATTTAGTCCCAAAATGATAATAATTCATCACTAATGTCCAATTTTCGTTGCTAAAAATATAATGACAATACTTTTTGTAATAAAAATATTTGATCCGTAAAAAATAATTTTGTCCATAAATTTTAGTTTCTAAAATCTTAAGTTTTTGTAGTACCCACTTTAATATATAAATTATCCTGTAATTGTTATCTTTTGTGACTCAATGTGGATACAAAAAAAAAAAAACCATCTTATTTATATACATTTTCATGTAATTTTTCACTTCATGTAGTTAAAAGTTTGTGTCGTAATTTATGTGTATTTAAAAAAAAACAAACAAATAAACAAAACAAAATAAAACAAAATTGTTAGTATATATATTCGTCCTCTCTATGTCAAAATTTTGGGTTCGTCTCTGTTGACATCTATCATAACACATCATTATGGGTACAAGTGTGTAAGTTTTTTTGAGGTCTCAAACATTTCTCATATAAAAATACTTATATTACGAACTCAGACTTAATTATTCAAAAATTATTTAAAATTATCATCTTATCACTACAAGAAAAGAGACTTTATAATACGGAAGCATTTGCGACCGCATCACTTACTGTCGCAAAAAGTGATTTTTTGTGATGGCACTACTTGCCGTCGCCAATAAATGGGTTTTTAGCGACGGCACCCCTTCCTGTCACAAAAAAATAACTTTTTTGCGACGGTAACAACTGACATCGCAAATAATGCGTATTTTTTGCGACAGTAACCTATGCTGTAACAAATGAAGCTATTTTTTGTGATGGCATGAACTGCAATTGCAAATAAGAGAGTTTTTTGCGGTGGTAAAGGTGCCCCAAAAAAAAAAAAAAAAAAAAAAAAAAAGAACAAAAAAAAAAGCGAGACTGTTTTAATAAGATGACATTAGAAGTATAGTTGCAAAAAACATAAATTTTTGTAGTGTTTCACCCATTTTTTCATCTTCATGTCTTTCTGTCTCTCTCTCTCTCTTTCGCTCATCTCTCTTCTCTTTCTTTTCTCTCTCTCTCACTCATCACTCTTTGTCTTCCTACCTCTCTCTCTTTCTCTCTCTCTTCTACACTGTGCCTGAGTTGCTCACTCTGTCCCTTTCCTCTTCTGGATTTACCAATCTCACTCTCAATTCAATCTTATCTCTCTCTCTCTCTCTCTCTCTCTCTCTCTCTCTCTTCTTTCAATCGCTCGTCTCTTATTTCTCTTAATCACTTGTCGAGAGAGAAAAAGTCAAAAAAATGAAATAGGCCTCTCTCTCTCTCTCTCTCTCTTCGTATCTTGCTTATCTCTCTTCTCTCTCTCTCGCTCTCTCTCTCTCTTTCTCATCACTTTTCTCTGTGGCTCTCTCATCTTTTTCCGCTCTCTATCTCTTTTGCTCATCTTTTTTCTATCTCTCTCTCTATATATCTCTTGTTTATTTCGTTTTGCTCTATCTCTCTATCTCTCGCTCATCTTGTTTTTCTCTCTCTCTCTCACTCATCACTCTTCTCTCTGGCTCTTTCATCTCTCTTCGCTCTCTATCTCTCTTGCTCATCTTTCTTCTTTTTTCCTCTCTCTCTCTCTCTATATCTCTTGTTCATCTCTTTTTGTTGTCACTCTCTCACTCTCTCTCTCTCATCTCTCTTCTCTCATAATTGTTCATTTCTCTCAATCACACTCATCTCTTTCTCTGAGCCTATTGTTGTTGAAAGAGGAAAAAGTTAAAAAAATGAAATGGGTCTCTCTCACTCATCTCTCTTCTCTCTCACAAAAAAAAATGAAATAGGTCTCTCTCTCTGTCTCTCTCACTCATCTCTCTTCTCTTTTTTGTCTCTCTCTCTCTCTCTCTCTCTCTCTCTCGTTCTCTCGTTGATCGTCTCTTGTTTCTCTCTCATTTTCTGTTTCTCTCTCTTCCTAGCTTTCATTTCACAGCAAAATAGACATAGAGGTTTTTGGCAAAAAAAATGAGTTTTTTTTTGCTACGGCAACTTTTCCCCATCGCAAATACAGGTTATCGGTGATGGCAATACCTTTGTCGTTTTCAATTTTCAGTTTATATTTACAAAAATTTACAAAACTGTCATAAAAACTTGTTTCATAGTTTGTTTGGTATATAAATGGTTATCTTAGTTTACAAATTTCAGAAAAAATTGTAAACTAAAAAAATGAGTTTATGTTGGTTTTTAAACAAAAATTTAAAAATTAGACTATCAAAATTTTTTTTTCAATTAATATTTTTAATTAAATTTTTTTCAAATAATTTTTTTCCAATTAATTTTTTTTCAAATAATTTTTTTCAGTTAATTTTTTTCCAATCAATTTTTTTTAATTAAATTTTTTTTTGAATTATAATGTGTATGATCCCATTGTCATAAATAATGAACAAAATAAACATAAATATTTTAGGCCTAGACAAACATATTTTTTAGTTTATGTTTTTAAATTTTTTAAAATATTTTGTTCAAACCAAACGCGTTTATAATTTATATATATATATTTTTAAAATAAACAAAAATCAATTTATAAAATCCCTAAATCTTTTGAACAATTTCGCGCTCTTTTTTCCCCCTCAACGAAAAATCCCCAAATCTCAAATCCCTAACCTTTTGAATCAAAAATCCCCATCTCTCTCTCTCTCTCTCTCTCTCTCTCTCTCTCTCTCGCGCGCTCGCGCACGACTATCTGGGCTGACGACGGCGTCGAGCGACGGCGAGTAGCAGTAGACGACGGCGTTGAGCAATGGCAGCGACAACGTAAGACGGCATCGAGCAGCGGATAAACTTTATATATCTCTTGGGGAGTTGTTTGGTAAGATCGTTCTACATCTTTATATATGTCTCTTGAGAAGAGATTATCTAGTTTCTGTTTATATTTTACAGGAGTTATATGGAAAGGGGATAAACTGATAGATGGGGTCCCTGAAACTCTTGATATGCTTTGGACAAAGGTTTGTATTTTTTTTATGAACTTGTACATGTCAAGCAAACAAACATTGTATTTTAATGGTTTTAATTTCTGTTACCTCTTTTTATTGATTTAGTTTTGAGATGATAATAATAAATCTAATGAAGCTATATTTTTCTCTATATGACAGTTGAAAATTTTAATATAAATGCATTGCTTTGTGGTGCTAAGCCAATTTTTAGTTTCTTTCTTCTTCAGGGAAAGAGATTAGTCTTTGTTACCAACAACTCCACTAAGTCTAGGAAACAGTATGGGAAAAAGTTTGAAACACTTGGTCTTAATGTCAGTGAGGTTAGTTCAAGGTTCTTGCTTTCTAAATTCTCAGACAGTATGCATCAATATAATCTATTAACAATCGAATGTTTCAGGAAGAAATTTTTGCGCCATCTTTTGCTGCTGCAGCATATTTGAAGTCCATTGACTTCCCGAAAGATAAAAAGGTATGCAAAATAGAAATTCATATTTCCTAAGTGATGAGTAGAAAGTTGAAATCTAATTTCTGTCCAATGGAAATGATTTTCTATCATCAGCTATCCATATATATTCCAAAAGCAGATATTATAGTGTTGATTACACGGACAGATTTCTTTTTACGCGTAGTCATGTCTCTAGATGTACCTTACCCTCTAAATTTTGTAAAAGGGTGGAGGCAAATGTGTATTTGTATGTGTACCTATCTGTTAGATATTAATTAAGTTTCTATTACTGTAATAGATTTGCCAATGTCTTTAGTTTCATAGTGATTAAATCCAGCATGCCCATCAGATTGTAGTTTCATTGAAACTTGCAGACTATTGCCACAATTGATGAATTTTGCATTCATTTCAGGATTCATGTTTCATTTTTGTATTTCTAATTATCTATCATTTCAATGACTGAACATTATTGTCTTATATAATTTTTTTTTCTTTAATATATATATATATAATTTCTTTATATACTTGTTCTAAAGTTCTATAGAAGGCTGGATAGCCATGACCTTTTGGCTAGGGTTAAACATGATTTTCTCATTTTGATGGACCACCTCTGGGCAATTGCTTTTGATATGAAGTTTATCTGTCAATTAGTATTAGCGTATAAAGGTTGATTGAATGTAAATGCCTACTTGCAGCTTCTTGTACATGTACAGGCATAAGTTTTGATCTTGTTACAAAGACTGAGTATTTTGCTTCCCTGGGATGTTTTGATCCTAGCTCATTTGAAACCCTAACACTGTCATGAAGAAAAAAAAAATTAAATAAATTGTTCAAAAGAAACCAAGAATGAAAATTAGATCAATAGCTTGCAATGGAATTTGACAGGGAAAGTAAATGTGTCAAAAGAGAATCAATAAATGAAGAAAAAAAAAATTAAATAAATTGTTCAAAAGAAACCAAGAATGAAAATTAGATCAATAGCTTGCAATGGAATTTGACAGGGAAAGTAAATGTGTCAAAAGAGAATCAATAAATGCGACATAAATTCTTTAACAAAAGTGCATAGAATGCGGCTAGGATATGCCACTACTGCATGCATTCTACATATTTTTTTGAAAATTTACAATAGTACTTAAAAAAATTTCAAAAGATCGATACAACACAGTGGAATTGGAAAGGGAAATAAAATATATATGTGAAGAAGAGAACAAAAAAATGCTAGCGAGGGATATGGAATTCTTTTTTTTTTTTTAAATTGTACATGTAGTCAGGATGAATGTAGTGTTTTAATCTGAGCTCGTTTGAAACCCTAACACTGTCATGGAGAAAAGAAAAAAAAAATCATTGAAAAGAAACCAAGAAAAATAATTAGATGAATGCCAATTTTACACAAAATTTTTCAAGAAAGTGAACAAAATATAGCTAAAATTCCAGGGAGTTTACCTGTTTCAAGAGAGCAATGTAACACAGAATAAATGATCCTTTGCCTTTTAAGAAACAAATGTGAGTTGGTTTGAGTTTCAATCAAGATTGGAAACAATCACTGACCTTTATTCTTAGGCCTCATTTAGGAATAGACTAATTTAGTAACTTTTTAGCTATTTAGTTAAAATATGAGCTAAAAAAAAACTAGTATGTTTGGGATAACTTTTTGACTTTTTACGAAAAGATGTGCAAAAAGTAGAGAGAAAAGAGAATCTTTGACTTTTTGGTATAGATTGTTGGCTTTTTGATTTTTGTAGTGACTTTTTGACTTTTTGACTAAAAGGGCCACTTGCCAAACGAGACCTTAGTCTTCTTAATTTTTGACCAATTTGTTGTTTCAGTAGCTCATTAACTACATGGTTATAAATGTTGGAATCATGTATACTTTTGGATGTTCTGCCACTGTCTTGGAGATCTATTTTTGCTTGTTAATCTTGTGAACACTTTTGCTGAAACAATTAATCTTGTAGCGTTGACATCTTAGATACCTATCATTGCATATTCCAGAAAGTGATGCACTTGTTATTGTTTTAGTTTTCCTTTTTTGTACTTCTTTATTTACAGGTTCGCAATTACAAATGCAAACTATGGACTCATTTCAATCATTTCAATTCGGTATATGTCTGGATCAAGATTGGACGATGTTTTTATTATTATTATTATTATTATTATTATTATTATTATGAGTATCTGATTCAGTGATTTTTTTTGGGCAGCTATAGGACCTGCAAAGACACCAGCGAGTACTGAACAAAGGACTAGAGGTGGTGCTGGCAGTGGAAACAACAGGGTAATCGCTTACACTCTATTGTTATTTTTTTATTTTTTATTTTATTTGTTTTGTTTTTAGTCATTAGTTTTGTATTTGGGAATCAGAAAAGTTCATAAATTTTGGATTTTTTTTACTACCTTATGGGGTAAATTAGGCTGTCTTGAAATTGAATTTGTCATCCCTATAGCGATTACACGAGTAAACAAAATTTGGTAAGAAAATGTGGTCTTTCTAAATAAACATAGCTTGTCTCTGATTATTATTTTTTTATTTTTTAAGGTTTCTCATGAACTTAGCTGAACCAGTGTGTTAGGTCTAATTGCAAGAGGAGGATTGTTATCCTTGGTTCACTTAATGTGAGGATTTTTTTATAATTTATAATTTTTTATTTCTGACTACATTTTCTTAGGAATCAAATGGGGAAATTATTTAGCTTCCTAAGGCAAAGACTTGTGCTCTAACTCGATTTTTATTGGTTTGAGCAGTGAGACCTACCACTTCTGAGATCACCACCAATGCTCTAAGACCACTAAATAGCCTCTCGATCCAATAGAGCAAGGCTGACCTATTAGAGGCCTTTTTTGTGAGTTCTCAATGGATTATGGTTGTCTTTATTAGGGCATATTTACTATCGTTTTGGAGTTTTCTATCTTTCACTACCCTTTTGTGTGGGTGTGGAGACAAGTATTTCGTAACATTTGTGAACGGGTCAAGTTTCTTATTCACGATGTAAGAACCTTCATTTAATAAACAACAAATGTGTTGGCATGAAGAGGAGAATAAAATCTTTCCACTCTAGACACGAGAGACTTGTGGGAGAAGACGAGACTCGAATCGGGTTCTCGGTTTGGGAGTTAGAGCCGGATTTCACTTTAAGCAAACTAATTCTTTAAGAAACTTAAAATTCGAAGTGTTGATGCCTCAAAATCACCAAATGATGCCGGATTAGTACGAAACTTGACACATACGACCGCCTAGGCACGAAAAACTTGTGAGAGAAGACGGGAGTCGAATTGGGTTCTCGGTTTGGGAGTTAGAGTCGGATTTCACTCTAGGCAAACTAGTTCTTTAAAAAACTTAGAATTCAAGGTGTTGACGTCCCAAAATCACCAAACAACGTCGGATTACCACGAAACTTGGCATACATGACTGCCTAGGCACGAGAGACTTGTGGGAGACGACGGGACTCAAATTGGGTTTCCGGTTTGGGAGAGAGAGCCAGATTTCACTCTAGGCAAACTAATTCCTTAAGAAACTTAAAATTTGAAGTGTTGACGCTCCAAAATCACAAAACAGTATCGGATTAGTATGAAACGTGGCACACACGACCGCCTAGGCATGAGAGACTTGTGAGAGAAGACGAGGCTCGAATAGGTTCCCGGTTTTAGAGTTAGAGCCGGATTTCAGTCTAGACAGATTAGTTCCTTAAGAAACTTAGAATTCGAGGTGTTGATGCCTCAAAATCACCAAACAATGTCGAATTAGTACGAAACTTGGCATACACAACCGTCTAGGCACGAGAGACTTGTAAGAGAAGATGAGACTCGAATCGGGTTCTCGGTTTGGGAGTTAGAGCTGGATTTTGGTCTTGACAAAATTATTTTCTTAATTATCTTTGTAATTGTATAGTATTTAAATTTTTGTCTTTTTTCGTAATTAACATATTAACACATAATTATATTGTCATTAATTATTTTTATTTTTTATTTTCAGATATTTCCCGAGTAGAAGTTTGCTTCTTGTGGAATGCATGCTTGTGAAGAATGCAACTAACATTTGTTTTTGTTATCCACAGAGAATGATGAAGAAAATTTTTGTTTTTGGTTTATGTTATTTTGAATTGTGAACAACATTATATATTTAAACATTATATATCTACTATGGAATATTATGTAGTGGGGTAATTTTGCTTATGTATAGTTGTGAATAAAAGAATATTTTTATTATGGAGAAATTGTTATTTATATACAAGAATTTTTGTATAATTATACAATTATTGGTTTCTTTTTTAATTATTTTTCATTTAATACAGGTAATTTTATTTATTTATTTATTTATTTTTTGCGACGGCACCACCCTGTCGCAAAAAACATTAGAACCAAAATGTATTTTTTTTTGGCGACATAGGTAATGCCATCGCAAAAGAAATTGGTGATAGAGGCATGCTGTCGCAACAAAAAACATTTCGCGACCGCATCTTTTGTCAACTCAAATAAAACTTTTAGCGACGGTACAACAGTGTCATTGCAAAAGGTGTCAATTTTTTACATATTATAAGCGAAAGTAAAATGCTGTTGCAAAAGGCAATATTTCCCATCGCAAAAAAAAAGGCAACGGCATAATGCCGTCGCTAAAAGGTTTTAGCAACGTCCTCTGTTGTGAACCCTCCTTTGCCGTCGCTAAATTTTTTCTGAGACGGCATTAGGAATATTAGCAACGACATTTTATCATCGCAAAAAATTAAAATTTTTATAATATATAATTTAAATTTATTTTATATATAGATCTCATACTATATAAATTTAATTTTCACCGTATAATCTCCTTCCTAAAAAAATCTGGGGGGTTAAGTCTATGTACCAAGACTTTTTCTATTTGCAATCACATAGATATATGCCTTCCTGACTTTAAAATTACTATAATAATACGGAGGACCAAGGGTGCTAACATTTTCCTTTTTCTTTTGTTTTCTTTGTTGTTGATGGTGAAATATTTTGTGTGGAATAAACCAAAATCAATGATATGCAAGAAACAAATATGTATCTAGGTGAACATCATAGTCGTGTAGGCCAAAGACTTTCTTATTAATGTAATTTTTTTATAGCGCTTCTATTAAATTATAAATCAATAAAAAAATAAATAAACAAATAAATTATGTTTTCAATCCAAAAACAAAAGAAAAGGAAAAAAAATAATTATATATATATAGGCCTTATAAAACCTAAAACCTTTGAGAGCTGTTTGACTTACTGTATTCTTGTGGCTTTTTCTTTTTTTATTTTTATTTTTATTTGTGTGTGTGTATGTTTTTAAATTGTTCCTGTTATTATATTTTTAAATATCTGCTATGTAACTATTGAAAAAATAGTAAATTATAAATACACTTCTTGAAATTTGATTAAAATACGAATTGTTCCTTGTGATTTTGAAAATTACATTTCACCCCTTGAGATTTCTAATTTTATAACAAATCGCCCATTTTATTAATAAATCATCAAGTCTATTAATAATTTTTAATA
The DNA here is from genome assembly GCA_022316695.1 of Camellia oleifera. Classification (NCBI taxonomy): domain Eukaryota; kingdom Viridiplantae; phylum Streptophyta; class Magnoliopsida; order Ericales; family Theaceae; genus Camellia; species Camellia oleifera. The sequence continues at coordinate 121,948,662 of CM039314.1, read as the reverse complement.
ATATCATAAATATATTTCAATTAATAATTTATGTAATTTTATTATTGTATAGGAGAGCAATTATGAATTTCAATTTTTTAGTTAATTCTGTTCAATAAAAAATATTAATAATAAGGTATTTTTAATTTTTCAAATTACATAAATAATTTTTATTTTAAACAAATCACAAAAGGTGTAAAAAAAAAAAAAAAAAGGACTAGGTCTTACGTCTACTGCTAGGCCGCCAAGGATGGTAGGTGGATTTGTGGGCTTGTTTGGTTTATTTTTGGGAGAGTTATTTTTGAAAAAAAAGATTTTAAATTTTGTTTGGTTTGTGTTTTTTCTCAAAAAAATTTCAAAATCACTTTCTCTTTCTTACACATCAATCAATCACTTTTTCTCTCCTATCTCTCCTTTGCAATCACTTTTTTTCTCATACACATCTACTCAATCACAACTAGGGGTGCAAACGAGCCGAGCCGAGCCGAGCCGAGCCTTGCTGGGCTCGAGCTCGGCTCGTTAAGCTATCGAGCTCGTTTATTGAGCTCGAGCTCGGCTCGATAAGGGACTGGGCTCGAGCTCGGCTCGGCTCGGCTCGTTAATTTTTGTCGAACTCGAGCTCGGCTCGGCTCGGCTCGATAAATTTTTTTTAATATTATTTATATTATTTAAATATAAATTTTTAAATAAAAAATATTATTTATATTATTTAATATATAAAAAATGCATTTATATTATTATTTATATATATATTTATATATTTTTAATATATAAATAATATATTTATTATATAATTTAATTATAGATAAACGAGCCGAGCCTACCGAGCCGAACACAGGCGAGCTCGAGCTCGGCTCGTTAACGAAACGAGCCCAATAATCGAGCTCGAGCTCGGCTCGTTTACTAAACGAGCCGAGCCGAGCCGAGCCCTTACCGAGCCGAGCCGAGCCTGTTCACGAACAGCTCGGTTCATTTGCAGCCCTCACAACAAACTATCAAATTATCCCAAACTCTCAAACTTCAAAATTATTTTCAAAATATACAACCAAACAAATCACAAAAAATTTCTAAACTCTCTCCTCAATTTTTTTTTTTTAAAAATCACTCTCTCAAACTAACAGTAAATTTAATTGTACAATACAGACTAACAGTAAATTTATATATATTTATTACTTATTGATATTATGTGATATGTAATAATAAAATTTTAATATTTAAAACCAAATTCATCATAATAATAAAATATATGTTACTTTTATAATTAATTATAATAACAAACAAATAAAAATTATAAAATTTAAAATTATTCGTAATAAAACTAGAAATGGTAATATATAGGAGTTGTTGGTTTGGTCTGGACATAATCGGCCCATATCTTACTGGAGATGGAGCATTGACCTGGCAGCCCATAACCATAATGAAGCTCTGGCCCAAGACATTTCTACCAAAACTTAACTTCTTTAATTAAATATTTATTCATATTTCCTGAAAATCGGCAGTCAAATTCACAAAAATAGATGTTAAAAATTTACAAAAAAATTCATTTTCTTTATGTAAAATAATAAAATAATTCTTATTTAATTTGTAAAAGTAAAATTACTAAATCTAAACTTTAAGGGCCTTTTTGATTAGGTAAATTATAACATAAAATTGAGATTATTAATCCATAGGACCCATCTTTCGTTGTTTGATTGTAATTCTTGTTGTTTGGATTGGATTCCGTTGGACATTCTATCCAAGAAAAATTGACAAATTTTTTAATCCTACAACTAATAATACAGATGTTTAATTGAAATTATATATTTTCATATCCATTATAAAACAAACATGAACAAGGAAAAATTATTTCTCACCAATTCATCTAAATAACAAATCCTACACTAATTATATGGATTGTTAATTCTCTTACTATTAATCTTACTAAACAATGGGAGATTTAGAATCACTGGTTTGTTTGAAACCAACATTAATTTTAATAGTTAATTAATTTACAAATACACATGAATTAAATATCTCAAAATGGAGGAATTCATTAAACAGCACTCAACTTTGGTCATGCTTATGGATGGGCAAAATATCCTAAAATATTTGTGAATGGACCTAATCCCATTGTCAGGAGTTGGAGTGGTTTGGTTCTATGTTTGAAAAATAGCCAATTCAACAATACTATGGAACTTGATTGGGAAAGTGAAGACTAATCAATGGATGAAAAACTCAAACAATCAACCATAATCTTGGGTATAGTTGCAATAAGTAATTGAATGGATTTTGAGATGAATGAGTTGCAAGGTAATGGAAGAACAAAAATATTGATAAGTACTCGCATTCATCTATTTTCAACGACTTGAAAGGATGACATATTTGCACGGATCCTGAATTTCTCTGCACGTCAGCACTTTGTGATCAAGTCTATGACTCTACAACGTTGGATCACTTGAAACTCAAAGAACCAGTGAGCTTATCGGCGGGTGTGTGCCGAAAAACTCTTCCGATGCCTCAGTTAGAAAATAGGATCAATATTAGGGAAAGCTCTCAAGAGTCAAGTGCTTCGAATTGCATTACCTTTTACTAGAAGAACCTTGGGACTTTGTATCTTCCAACATAGTAGGGTCCTAGTGGGACTATAACTCCAATTGATAACCTCAATCCACTAAGAACCTATCTCTTAAGAATAAAGCCCATCTTTAAGAACCTTTTTTTTTTTTTATCAGCAAAGAAAATCTATATTAATAAAGAAACAATACATTACATATGGGAATACATCAATAAGATGAGAAAGAAAAAGGGAGAAAAAGGAAAACCAAGCATAGTATTGGTGAGAAACCAACACTAGCTCACAGACAGCATCATACAACATACATCAGCAGATATACATCCATTGTTCGTGTGCTGCCAAACAATATACCACCAATCTGTAACATCAGCTAAACTGACTCTCAACTATACCCAGTAGCATAACTACACCAATTCAGACAAGCACCCACACACCCTGAGCCAAAGCAGCAGAAACTGAGGCAAAATGGCAGCAGAGTAAAGCAGACTGAATCTGAAGCACAATGATAACAATAGTTGTGTTATTGCCTGGTTGAAATCAACCATAACAACAGCCCTGATCAACCATAGCAGAATCGACCATAGCAGCAGCCTTGTTCACACACAAAACAAACACAACCAAGGAAAAGTAATCCCATAATGCTATCAGCAGCAATACCAACAGAACAGACTCATCCATAACACTTCAACCAGACATAGCCTAGAATCAAACACACAGAACACAGCAGGCAGGAGTCAACCATATTAGCAGCCAAAATCAACACAAAGAAACACAAGCAACCAAAATTAGCCCAAAACACTACTGTCCCCAGACAGAAGGCAAACAAAACATAAAACCAAACCAACAGAGATGTCAATAATAGGGAACACCATATCGGATGGAGATAAGCTCACAGAAATCAACCATAACACAGAGGCAAATTTTAGCTTCTAGAACGAATGCAATATTGAACCTGAGGTAGGTTAAAGATAATATCATTAATAGAGAATACCATTTTTGTTGGGGATGATTTGACCCACAGCGCTATTCTTGCTTTAACAAGCTCACAAAGATCCTCTAAATTTGGCCAAGAGCCCTTAAAAACGCAATCATTTCTATGCTTCCAAGTTGACCAAAAAATGGCTAAAGGCATTACCTTCCATATCAACTTCTCAATCTTTTTCATCGTACAAAATGACCACCACTGCAACAATCCTTCCACTGAGTTTGGCATAACCCACTGACATCCCCACCATTTCATAACATGAGACCATAGCAGCCAAACAAAAGGACAAAATAGCAAGATATGAGGAATGGTTTCCACCTCCTGTTGGCAGAAAACACAGCTCACATTTGTAGATTCATCCAAGATCCCAATACGCTATGAGAAACTAAATGTTTTCACCTTACCTTGCCAAGCCAACCACCCGAAGAATTTGACTTTAGGTGGAGCACAATTATTCCAAACATCAGCTGTCGTATTCCTAACTAGTCCCAAGGATAATTCGCAACATTTGTACACAGAGGCAACAGAAAGCACCCCAAATGGATCAGCCTTCCACTTCCATATATCTAAGCTTAAGTCCCTAAGTGCTGGTGAACCCTAGTTGCGGCTTGTAATCTACTAACCTCCTCATCTTCCCAAGCCAGCAGAGGCCTTCTAAAGCCTAGATTCCAGCCTTGAGTTCCTCCCCGTCTGGTATAGGATTTAGCAACTGTTCCATTCTTATCAGTAGACAAAGAAAAGAGCCTGGAAAATTTTTCCTTAAGGCACATCTCCCCTGCCCATTTATCAAGCTAGAACTGAGCTCTCTACCCATTTCCCAATTGAATTGCAGTGTTTACAAGGTACAAATTGTGAACCACAGGTTTAGAGATCACTGCACGGATGATATCTGACCAGATTTTTGAAACTCTATTATTTCCTTCCATGTGTGGCAACCAACTTCCACCCCCCATGTTATACTTTGAACAAAAAACTACCTTCCACAAAGTGTGAATCTCAGCCCTAAACCTCCACCACCATTTCAGCAATAAGCAAGTATTCACAACCGATCAGCTTCTGAGGCCCAAGCCCCTCAAATTTTTGCTCTTGGTAATGGCATCCCAACTAGCCATATGGACTTTCCTTCTAAGATCTGACCCTCCTCATAAAAAATTTGATTAAATTTTGTCAATGTCTTTTGCCACCCCCATTGGTAATTTGAACAATGACAAATAGTAGATAGGCAAGTTACTCATAAATGACTTAATCAAAGTCAACCTCCCAGCAAACGACAATAACCTTCTCTTCCATGTGGACAGTTTCAGTTTAAACTTATCCAAGACTAGCTTCCAAGTGCTCTTCTTGCCAGGGTTAGCTCTAAAAGGTAGCCCAAGGTACTTTAAAGGAAAATTCTGATAAGCACAATTTAACTTTGAGGCAAAACCTTGCAGCAGCCCTTCCTCCACTCCAATGCCAGCCAAGACACTTTTATGGTAATTAATTCTTAGCCCCGATAGAATTTCAAAACACTGGGGAATTCTTTTGATAGTCACCACTTCCATCCACTCAGCTTCACAAAACAAGATTGTATTATCCGCAAATTGTAAGTGCGTTACTTTGACCCCATTATTTCCAATTTCAACATCTTTGATTAAACCTAGTTCCTTTGCTCTATCAAACAAGACATTCAAACCCTCGGCCACAATATTGAATAGGAAAGGGGATAGTGGGTCACCTTGCTGCAATCCACGCTGTAGGCAGAACTCCTCGATAGGCGAATCATTCACTAAAACTGACACTCTTGTGGATGTAACACACGCTCTCATCCATCTCCCCTACCTTTCCCCAAAACCAAAGTTAGATAACATATTGAACAAGAATTCCCAGTTGACTAAATCATATGCCTTCTCGAAGTTTAGTTTTAGCACCAACCCTTTCTTATTCGATTTTCTCCACCCACCAACTATCTCGTTGGCAATGAGAACCCCATCTAGAATGTGCCTACCCCCCAAAAAAGCTGATTGGACTCGCTAATAATCATGGGCAACACTGGTTTCATCTTATTTGACAAGACTTTAGCCAGAATTTTGTACAATGAACCTATAAGGCTTATGGGCCGATACTCATTCAAGCTAGATGGGCTGTCTACTTTTGGAATCAAAGCAATAAAAGAGCTACTTATACCCCTAGCCAGACTGACATTCTGATGGAACTCCCTAAAGAATTACATTACCTCAGGTTTGACAATTCTCCAGCATTTCTTAAAGAAGGCCAAGTTAAATCCATTAGGTCCTGGTACTTTGTTGCCATCACAGCTCGTAATAACATTTTCAACTTCCTCTTTTGTAAACTCTGCTTCCAGGAGGTCTGCTACTTGTCTACCACCAATATTTTTGAACTGGCCAGACAGTTTAGGCCTAACCACCCAAGTTTCAGAAAAATGGTTCATGAAATGAATCTTCATCGCATGTCTGATCTCCAAAGGTTCCACAACCGTTGTGTTGTTCACTAGTACTGAGCATAAAGAATTTCTGCTATTTCTATTGCTGGCCATTATATGGAAATACCTTGTGCTCCTATCTCTTTTTGTGGCTCAATTAATTCTGGAGTTTTGCAACCAAATCCATTCCATCGTTTTGTTCACCCTCCAGATTTTCCCCCTTAATTCCTATCTTCTGACTTGTTTATCCCCGAAAGGCACTCTTTCTCTGCAATTAATTCAATAGCATGGGCTTCCTCTTCAGCAGCCTTTAACTTAGCGTCAAGCAGCCCAAACACAGCAGAATTCCACATTTTTAGCTTCTGTTTCAGAGCTTTAAACTTCATAAGACATCTAAATCCAGCCCATCCTTCGACCTGATATTCTGACCAAGTTCTCTCCACTAAAGATACAAAGGTAGGGTGTACAACTCACGCATTAAGGAACCAAAAAGGTCTCGGACCCGAATCTCTTTCATCATCTATTAGAATTATAGGATAGTGGTCAGACAATTGTCTGGAGAGTCCCCATAACTTGAGACTGAAATCTTCTAGCCATTCAGGATTAAGCAAGAATCTGTCTATTCAACTCCATTTCTCTCTTATTTGTGAATTGCACCAGGTAAACTTCCTCCCAAGCATTGGTACATCAAATAATTCTAATTGTTCTATCATGGTATTAAATCCCTCATTCTTGTGTCACGTCTAGAGCACCCAAATCTTTCGAAAATATTTCTTATTTCATTGAAGTCTCCCCCCATACACCATAGCCCTAAAAAATTATTCTTCAACCGAGCAAAAATACCCCAGACTTCTAGCCTTTTAGCCGCATCCGATGGACCATACACATCAACCACCACACAATTAAAAGAGGAAAAAAAAAAAGTACCTTCCAAGAGAATGAAATTACAATGACCACAGCAAGCCTCTACCTAGAACACCCTCGGATTCCATATATAGAGCAGCCCACAACACGGCCTTTTGCATCCACAACTAAATACTCAAAATTGTCCTCATACTAGATAGAGCTAACTACTTCGGAAATGATTGAAGAAGATTTTGTTTCTTGAATCAACACTAAACTGACTTTCCTTTCTGCTAAGCTTCGTCTAATCTTTCTCCAGGTCTTCCCAAGCCTCTGACATTCCAAGATTGTATCTTCATTGCAATTTGATTTATACACCATAACCACCTTGAACCTTATAACTCAACTAGCTCCATCACCCCTCCGAACCACTCTTCATTTGTCATTGGCCTCTGATTCCTCTAACTTGTTAATAACCTCCTCCTCCTTGTCATCATAGTCTACACCCAACACTTTTCCAATCTGAAGTGATGTCGTTGCCTTTGAAACTTGTGACCGACCTCTAGTAGACCTGCTAGCCATGGAAAGGGAAATCACAGCAACAACAGATCGAAAGACGGTCCCTTTTCCGAGGTTTAACTTGGATTTCATGGATTTCCTACCCCCTTCGTGCTTCCACTACTTCAAGAGACTCTGTTGAGTTCTAGCTTCCCCTTTGTCCTTCAGCTTATCCTTACGCACAAGGCCTGTGTGTACCCTCTTATTCAAGGATTTGGGCTTCTCATTTCCATTGACAGATTTACTAAAAGTAGAGATACAAAACTCAGCCCCATTGCATGAGTTTGCAGCTCAATGGGCCGGCTATTCATTACTCATACCCAATTAGGCCCTATTCAACGCCACTTCTAGGTTAATTCCTGGTTGAGGACCTACAGACCCACTCAAGCTTTTTATAAAGCCTAGAGTGAACACCTCATCATCACTACTACCTCTACCCTTCTTGTGTGCTTCACCTACCTCTGACACCCCTTTACAGAGCCTCCTTGCAAAACCCCCCTTACGTGCGGCACCTCCCTCTGACACTGCCGTCATCATTTCTGTCTCCTCCACAACCGAAACCTCCCTCAATCTTTCTTCCTCCTCATTGTCATTGCTCGAGACATGAGTTATCTTCCTACCCCCTACTTCCACCTCACAGCCTTTATCCACCTCACTGTAGACAAGCCCGCGGGGGACCTCGCTACAGCTCGGACTCGATTTGTGTTACGGTTCTTAATCTTGAACCAAAGAGTCCAAATCCGGCAAATCGTTTTGAGAAAATAGATTTTTAGAAAAGAAGTGCCAAACATGGACTGCTTTGCTAGATACAGAGTCGCAACCTAAATATTTTATTTTTGGAAAATTTAGGAAACCCTGACTCGTTTGCCTGCCTAAGGCCACGTGTCCATCATCACCAAAGTTGCCTCGGCTCGGGAACTTGGGTACGATTGGGAAAGGTCACTTCCCCGCTCGCCCGATCAAAGACCGGCCTCTACTAACCATGATATCTAGTTTTGAAGACATTGTGCGTTCTTATTCCGGTTATTAGCCTAGGTTACTATGTGATGCGCAGAGCATACAAGTATAGACTGAGTCGTCTGAATTGGAACAAAACACTTCATGTTTATTTTTGAAAGATGGTTTGCTACCCGCAAGTAGGCTTAAAATGCAGATTTTGCCACCCTCAGGTGGGCTTAAAACTCACAGTCAATGCATTGTCCCAATTCAAATAACTCAACCTTCACCCACAGGCATTCAGGCAGTTATATCACATAAGCACATAGCCTCATGGTAAGCATGCTATCATGGCAGTCACTCACACGCATGCAAGGATGCTAAAGCATAAAAACTCACCGAGTACTCCAAGGCAAAATAGAAACTACATTAGAAATCATGCATGATCCTAAGTATACAGAAATGCCTAATGTAACACATGCAAAAATGCAACTATAGCAGGCTCGACTATTCTAAACATGACATATGAGATGCTACAGCTAACATGTATTCAACTTGGAATTGAAATACAAATGCAATTAGTATGATGCGTCGAGCCCAGTGCATGCAAAACAGATGAATGAATGCAAATATGCTATCATCCTGTATGCTAATTGAAACATGCCCTAATCTAACCATCATAAGCAGGTAAATAAAAGGGAAGAAAGACGTGGGATTGGAAGACATACATCACACTCACCCACACTTATTACAATTTTGCCCTCGCGCAGAGGGTCCGAATAAATATACAGTCCCGAATAAAAGAATAGTACAGTCCAAATATGTACAAATTCCTAATTAATTTACAAATTAACTAAGAAAATAATAAACTGGCATGCAAGCCAGGGACTGCCTTGATTCTGATTAATGATGTATGTTTAGGCTGCCTTACGCGAAAATCCACTGGGATGCCCCAATTAGCCTCTGTTTTGCAATTGTTCTTGGAAAGCGCGCCAAGCCTCAGAAGACTGCTGATCCTTGATTTTGCTGCAACAGAGAGCAGGAAAGGGGCATAGCAATGTATTTTCACAAATGTATGCATGCCTTGATCCTCGTGCCACCAATCACGCATCTCAATGCATGATGGTTGAGGAGTCGATCTACACAATTCAATATGGAATGAATGCACATGAAAACTCAACTAAACCTAACTCCATCATGAATAATCCGGAGTGTCGGTGACTTGGGAATTGAGACACGTTCCGTCACTCGGAGTACGAAACGTACCTCGTTTCCCGTGCTCGGGCTAACTCCTATCCCGAACACAATGCAATATGCATGACATGCATGAAATGCAACTAAGATACAACCTAACATGCAACATGCTATAAAATGGCATACACGATGCACGAGATAACATGGCATACACAATGCACTAACATACAACCTAGCATACACAATGCTATGGAATGAAATGGCATACACAATGCGATATGGACTTATACTAACATGAGTGGACCTCAGCCACACTCACATAAGAGGCCATTAGCTGAAAAATGAGACACTTGAGATGCGTGCATGCGTGCACGCAAACCGAGAACCGAACCTACGGCACGGAATGCCACTCTAACAAGACATGGCAAAACACACAAAAAAAATGGCATATTATCATGCAAAAATCAGAGGTAAAATGAGATGAAAAACAGCCCCGAAACCCGGTAAAATGAAACCCGATGCATGAAACGAGTCCTGAAACACGGGTTTTGGCGCATGAAATGGCCTATAACTACACAATGCATACATAATTTGAATATGAAATGAAAAGACAGAAGAAAGGCAGCCCCAAGAAAAGCATTTTTACAGTTTAGAGTGACGCCAAACAGTGGGCCCAGGTAGGGCTAAATTAGCATACAAAAATGGCTCCGCAAGGGAGGTAATGAAGCAAGTCACAAATTATGGACCCAAACAGAGAAGGGACCTTCTAAAATATTGAAGAGGGGCCAAAAATATGATGTTTTACAGTTTATGATAGGTCCCAAAAACAGATACAAATATGCCAAAGATCTCATGCAAGAAATGAGCCAACCAAGGGGCAAAGAAGCAAGTAGTGGCTGGAGGTCTCAAACGAGTGAGGGTCCTTCAACAATGTTGAAGAGGGACCCAAAATATGGCTTTTTACAGTTTAGCACCAGCCCCAAAACAGTATACAAGTATGCTCAAAATATCATGCAAAATGAGGCCACCAAGAGGGCTATAACATGAAGTATACAAAGGGTGTCTCAAAAAGCCATAGACCCTTAATGAAACATGAAGAGGGGGTCAAAATAGGGCCATTTTCAGTTCGGACCAAAGTCCAAAAATAGAGACACAATAGGCTAATAAATCATGCAAAAATGGGGACCAAAGAGGGGTTCAATGGCAAGTGACACATGGAGGTCCCAAAAATTGATGAGCCCTTCTTCAATGTTGAATAAGGGCTTGAAATAAGCTACTTCACAGTTTATGATAGAGCTCAAAACAGATTATATATAGGCCAAACATATCATGCAAAAATATGGCATCCAAGAGGGGTAATGAAGAAAGTGGTGTCTAGAGGTCTCAAACAGGGTAAGACCCTTCAACAAACATGACAAATGGCTCAAAATAAGCCTAGTTCCAGTTAGGGTCGGAGCCCAAAACAGCAAGAAAAATGGCTAAAAAAATGATACAAAAATAAGCTCAAAAAGGGGAAAATGGTGCTCACCCTTGAAGACCTACTCTTGGCTGCCTTTTGGCTTGAGAAGTGGTGCCTCCTAGCTGCTGGAAAGTCCTCCAAACTGCTTGAAATGGAAGTGGTGATGTGGTGCTAGGTGGTGGTGTGGAAAAAGGGGTTGCACTTGAGAAGTTTGAAGCTTGAAGGGAGAGGGAGAGGGAGAGGGAGAGGGAGAGGGAGAGGGAGATATGTATGCAAGGCTCTTAGGGATTTTTTTCAACACCAAAACCAGACCTGGGCTGCTGGTTATATAGGCCAAAGAGGGGGAGAAAGAGGGGGAAAGAAGGGAGGGAAAATCCCTCCAAGTTTCCCTCCAAAAAGTGCCCCCCCGGATATAGAATCTGGGGGGAAACAAAGGTCATATCTAAGGTGCACCAGGTGTAAGGAAGCTGGCTGGCCAGGTATTAGGGTTGCAAGTGGCCGGCCGGCCCTCCCCATGGCTGGCCGGCCAAGGGTCAAAAGGGCCAATGCAAATTAGTGGCCGGCCATGCTATATTAGTGGCCTCCCATATGTCCTCAACACAACCCTGTGGTTGAAAATTGGTAACTGTGAACCAGGAGAGAGAACAACCCACTTTTCAAAGGGGTTCAAAAGGGTCAAATGGAATTACTTGCCAGCCACCACATATTGGTGGCCTCCTAGATGTGTACATCACAAATATGGGGTTTAGGGTTGAGGAAAGTGGCCCTAGGGTGGTCAACATTGACTTTGAAGTGAGAAAAATGGGCGTCGGAGGGCGATAATGGAATATAACTAGTTGCTGGAACAATTATTGGCCTCCCACCCTTCTATGAACTTCCTGGTGATAAAACAGAGGTCCCTGCCAAAAATGAACGAAAACCGATGCAAAATGAAGGTTCGGGGGCCGAAACGCGCAGTTCGAGGCCCCGAAAACCGACTGTTAGGCACCGGGAGTGGTATTCGACCACGAAGTTGGTCTCTCGGACCACAGTGTCCCTTAAAAGGGAGGAAATAAGGTGTGTACCAAAAACCGGAGCAAACGGAGGTGATTAAGCGGTCCCGAACCGAGGCACACGGCCAACGGCCCCGAAAAATCGGAAACCGGGCTCCAAACGGGAAAAGTGGCCTACGACCACGAAACGTAGCCTACGGCCACTGAGAGATGATCTACGAGACCTCTCCCTTCCTTCGAGAAGAGAAAACAGAGAAAGCAGAGCCTGGTTCGCAAATAGAGGCAAAGTACCGAAAAGGCCAGAAGTCCGGAGGCAAGGCTCACGGCTGAGACTCTGAAACTTCTGAGCGAGCACGATATGCAACATCACCAAGCGCTCAATCGGTGACGTCTGAGTCTTAAGATCGGTCAAAAATGGGGTGTCTACAGTTGCCCCTCTTTGACAGAACTCGGAAGTCACAAGTGACGGGAGTGAATGTCAAAGCTCAAAGACGACCCATTTTTGACAAGGCCGAAGACTTAGACAATCATACAAGATATAGCTGTAGTTGGTTGAACCCGTAGGCTGCTTACGTATCCCTTTGCAAGGAATCAAACCAATGTAGTTCAGGGGCAGGATGCAAAATGATATGCAGGAAGATTTTGATGATTGGACTTATACGCTACGCGAAGCCGATTTGAAAATTGGACTTACATGCTACGCGAAGCCGGTTTGAAAATTGGACTTATACGCTACGCGAAGCCGGTTTGAAAATTGAGGATTCATGCAATGCACTGTAATGTAGTGGCTAAAATGCAATGTAATAGCTAGGAAATGAAGGTACCTCACAGGGGCAATAGGCAATGACTTACCTCATGCTGCTGGGGATCTTTCGCTTCTTCTTGGTTGAACCACAGGTACTACTTTTCTCCCTGACTATGGTCGCAGCTTTCCCTATTCTCCAACAGGGTGACAGACTAGGTTGGATCAGTATCCAGAATTGAGGCGCATACAGATGCTATCTCAATCTATGGGGCTGCCATACAGATTTCAAGCCGAGGATATACCCCTGGGTATTTAAACCAGACTTTAGTCTCGGAAATCCCGAACCTTTGCGTTCTAGGCATGAGACGTTCGAACTCTAGTTTCCACCGTCTCAGTTGGTCTCCTAGGAACTCATCGCTAACACAGGCAGGTGGCTATACCAGACCACTGGAAGTCGTTCAGGCACGACAAACACCAAAGGAATTGCACCTTTAGAGGATTTAAGGTCTCCTAGACCGGACAGTGCACAAGACAGTGCGAGTAGGGTGAATGCATAAAGCATGTGATACAGGTAAGGTGCGCAAGATAGCGCGAGTACAAATTGCACCAAACAGTGCGATGTGCAAAATAGTGTGATAAAATGCATGCACAATGCAAGTAATGGTCGGAGCGCAAAATAGCGAGATGAAATGCATGCACAATGCAAGACTCGGCACACAGCTTACGACATAGCATTTTTGGCACACAGCTCGCAACACAACATTTTGTTCGTTTGGTACGCAGTTCGAAACATAACACTCTACTTTATCTAGGCACACAACTCTTTTGGGCACACAGCATCATTTCGGGCACACAGCTCATTTTCGGGCACACAGCTCGTTTTCGGGGGGCACACAGCTCATTCTTCGGGCACACAGCTCGTTTTCGGGGGGCACACAGCTCATTCTTCGGGCACACAGCTCGTTTTCGGGGGGCACACAGCTCATTCTTCGGGCACACAGCTCGTTTTCGGGGGGCACACTTCTCATTCTTCCGGCACACAGCTCATTTTCGGGCACACAGCTCTTCTTCGGGCACACGGCTCATTCTTCAGGTACACAGCTCATTCTTCGGGCACACAACTCGTTTTCGGGGGGCACACAGCTCATTCTTCGGGCACACAGCTCATTCTTCGGCACACAGCTCCTTTTCGGGCACACGGCTCATTCTTCGGGCACACAGCTCGTTTTCGGGGGGGCACACAGCTCATTTTCGGTCACACGACTCATTCTTCGGGCACACAGCTCATTTTTGGGATGAACACACGGCACACACTGATTGAGAGTTGAACACGCAGCCCAAACATTGGAGATGAACACACAGCCCACACTTTGATGTCAAACACATAGCTTGTTGTTGAGGTGAACACGCGGCACACACTAATTGAGAGTTGAACACGCAGCCCAAACACTTGAATTTTGAACACACGGCTCATTGTTGAGGTGAACACACGGCACACACTGATTGAGAGTTGAACACGCAGCCCAAACACTTGAATTCTGGACACACGGCTCAAATCTTGAGGTGAACACGCAGCACACTTTGTAGAAGGTTGAAAACGCAGCCCAAACACTTGATGTCGAACACACAGCTCGTTGTTGAGGTGAACACACGGCACACACTGATTGAGAGTTGAACACGCAGCCCAAACACTTGAATTCTGAACACACGGCTCAAATCTTGAGGTGAACACGCAGCACACACTTTGTAGAAGGTTGAACACGTAGCCCAAACACTTGATGTCGAACACACAGCTCGTTGTTGAGGTGAACACATGGCACACACTGATTGAGAGTTGAACACGCAGCCCAAACACTTGAATTCTGAACACACGGCTCAAATCTTGAGGTGAACACGCAGTACACACTTTGTAGAAGGTTGAACACGCAGCCCAAACACTGAGATGAACACACAGCCCATTGTTTCTGAAATCTGAACACACAGCTCAAATATTTGATGTTTGAACACGCAGCTCACACGCTTCAATTCTGAACACACAGCTCATATACTTCATGTTGAACACGCAGCTCGTACATTTCTCTTCTGAACACGCAGCTCATATACCTCATGTTGAACACGTAGCTCATATACTCCATGTTGAACACGCAGCTCACACATTTCTCTTCTGAACACGCAGCTCATATACCTCATGTTGAACGCGCAGCTCACACACTTTAATTCTGAACACGCAGCTCATATACTTCATGTTGAACACGCAGCTCACACATTTCTCTTCTGAACACGCAGCTCATATACCTCATGTTGAACACGCAACTCACACACTTCAATTCTGAACACACAGCTCATATATTTGAACCTGAACACACAGCTCATACATTTGAATCTGAACACGCAGCTCATAATGCGACCCTACTTGATCTAAAC
Source organism: Camellia oleifera (assembly GCA_022316695.1). Classification (NCBI taxonomy): domain Eukaryota; kingdom Viridiplantae; phylum Streptophyta; class Magnoliopsida; order Ericales; family Theaceae; genus Camellia; species Camellia oleifera. The sequence continues at coordinate 121,933,574 of CM039314.1, read as the reverse complement.
ACACGGCTCATAACACAGTATTCTTTTAAGTTTGAACACTCCGCTCATTCTGAGCATACAGGATACGACGACTGAATTTACAGAAGTTGAAATAAACTCAGATGCCCTGACATCTTTCCTTTTTTCTTTTGCTTCGAAGTCTGGAACCTATATAGCTTCAGATAGGTCCTGGTTCTACTGCTCTCACATGACCTGGGTTGAACCCTGCGGTTTAAGAAAGAATCTTGTTTTGTACAAATATGGAGAACGGAACGGCACGGCACTCTGAGCGCAAAACGATTTTTTTGAATTTTGAGAGCGAGAATGAATTCTCTACTAGGTATGGAGCCTACGACTGAACACAGCAAGACGACTCAACAAGGAAATAAAAGGCACACAACCTAGACACATCAAGTAACACTTGAAACGACTCAAAACAAGAATCGAGACAAAATAAAAAACAAGAGACACGACACTCAGACATGTTCCAATGGCGAGAGACCTTTTAGTTCGCGAGGAGCCAGTTTTTTCGGGTATTGTTTCCCACCCCTTTTTATTTGTGATTCTCACATCACTTGACCCTCAGGCTCTGTTTTTCTCTGAAAACCCTTTTCTCACTTTTTCTCTCCACGCGCATCTTTCTATTCTTTAATCTCTCATTTTTTAATCCCTCCCCTAGGTGGTTGATGGATAAACAGGAAGTTGAAGGCTCTTGCCTCTAGCACTCAGCTAGATTCTTCTTCTTTTGCACGCAGCTAGTGAATTCCTCCCACAGAGGGGTTGCGCTACATCTGGGTGTGTAGCAAATCTGCAGCTGGCATTAGTTGACGATGCTCTGCTGGGGAGTTTAGACATGATCAGATTCGTCTAGATGAGGGAGTGGAATATCTTGCCCCATTCCAGTTCGCGCTTCGCACTTGGCTTGATAACTCGCTGCCTAGAGGGTGAGAGAGCCTTCAGCACTTTATTGTTAGCTTCAATTGTGCCCTTTTCTGGCAAGTAGAGTGCCCTTCTTGGCAAGTAGAGTGCCCTTTCTGGCAAGTACGTTGATAAAGGGGGAAAGACAGAACTCCTGACTCAACTGTGCCCCTAGTTCATCTTTTCGACCATTTTTTTGTTTTTGAATTTCTACTAAAACAATTTTGACCAAAATGAGAGTTAGATTAACATGCTTGTTCAATTTTCTGATTTAAAAATCATGCAAGTCAGGCTATGAGCACTGAAAATTTTCCTTTTTTGGGTCCAAGAAATGGTCCAGTTTTGAAAAATTGAGTACTTTTCGAGAAGATTAGTCAACCTCAGTAAAAATTCTCAAAAACTATTTTTGCAAACGACCACTTGCTCAACGGGCATGAAACCTACTCCTGAGATGCACAACCTCGGATCCAAAGGAAAACTGCCCCGTGCTTGAAGAGAGCTGCATGGCAACGGAAAGTTGCCCCTTGTTTGAACGGCACCGTGGCGCATTGAATGGCAACGGAAAGTTGCCCCTTGTTTGAATGGCACTGCGGCGCGTTGAATGGCAACGGAAAGTTGCCCCCTGTCTGAATGGCACCGCGGTGCATTTTAATCAGTCTTCCCAGTGATGACCACAACCGGACTCTCGGATACAGAGAAGACAAAGATGGTCAGAACCATTGCATGGACACAATCCAATTTGAAGTGTTTTATGGCTGGACTTCAGGATGAAGTTGCCTACGTATCCCACAGATGGGAATCAAGCCTTACGTAGTTCGGGGTTAAGGTACACTGGGGTATTAACCTCTCCTTTTTAGGCTCTAACTTTTGCCAAGGCACCCGTCACAAGTTTTTGACCTTGCGAGCTTTGTTCTTCTTTCTTTCTCTTTTCAATTCTTTTCTTCTTTTTTTTTTTTTTTTGATATTCTTTTCTTTTCTTTTCTTCTTTTTTTTTTTTGCATTTTTTCTTTTTTTTTCTTTTCTTTTCTTTTTCTTTTTTTTTTTTTTGTTCTTTTTCTTCTTTTTCTTGCTCTAACTTTTGCCTAGGTCGCCTTTCCGGGTTTTCGGCCCAGCGAGCCTCTCAAGGGTAAAAGTGTAGCTTGGTCCATACCAAATGGTTGTAGGGTTTCAAAGCCATCCGTATCCAGGAGAGTGGCTGTTGATTTGCAAGAGGACTCATCTTCAGCTCTTCGAGCTCATCTGACATCTTCACCCCTAGTTCAAAGGGTACTTCTGTTCTAGCTTTGCAAGCTTCTTCTGATCTTCTGATCTTTTTTATTCGAATTTCCTGGCCTCTTGTTCGAGGGCTGCTTCAAATCTGGCCACACAGGCCTCACATTATAGTTGACCGTTGAACATTCTGAATTCAAGTTCAAGGTTTGGAAACAAAGGGGTTGACTCTCAAGGCCGAGAGTGATCCTAGGCTGCATAATCTCAAGAGCGATTCCACACAGGTCTTCACAGGACCACGCAAAACATTTTTTGAAAGTTTTTAAGAAAGCGACAAATCGCTCGCGCTGAAGACAGTGTAGAACCAATCTGGATCAAAGCTAGGGTCCTTCTCAGTACTTACGCTAACGAGCATGATTTCATTCATTAAGGGCTTAGCACGCCTCTCTTCCTCTTAGTTGATCAAAGTTTTGCAAATCCCGAGGAATTCCTTCCTCTTCGTTATCACTGCAGTGTTCAAAAGGTTTTGAAAAACTTAGGTCGTTATAATGACTTCAAGGCACAGAAAAGGCAGAGTTCTTAGTCAAATATTGCCATCTCATTCAGAACTTCCGGTATAACTGGCACAAGGCAGAAGCGAACACAAGAATGCGAAAATCACTGCTGCTCATTCAAATCTGTTGGCATCACTCGCTCCAAGGCAGAAACAGACTCAAAACAAAACGAAAAGACAAACGCAAAACAAAATGGTGACGCCCGAGGTGACACCCCCGGAACTACCCTACCTTTGTACAACCGGACTGACTCGATATAACAAGACAGACCCTTAAGCAAAAAGAACTGACTCAAGACGATGAGATAGATTCAAAACAAAGGACTAACTCGACACCCAAGCCAGAAATTACAAAAACTAGCATTCGCAAATGCTCAAAATAGTGCGTGCCAAACGCCACATCCGAAATACGCCGAGTGCCGCCCGCAGGTGGTCCAACCCCTGATCACATACTCACAGTATCCTGGAAGTCCAACAGTTCAGCAGTGACAGACTTTGCTGAGGTAGGTAGGAGGATGACTTCATTGTCGATCAAATCTTGCACTTCATGACGAAGGCAAAAACAGTTGTCGGTGTTGTGACCAGTCTGTTGGTGGTATGCACAATACAAGGTAGCATCATGTGTGAGAGGGAGATTCTTCGGCAGCGGTAGAGGATCGAGGGGTGTGAGATGCCCCTTGTTAACCAGAATTTGAGATGCCCCAGACAGAGGCATGTAGAGGGCATGAAAGACTCTGCGCCCTCGAGGAGGATACTTCGAAGTCTGAGGATTCTTGCTAGACGCACTAGCGAAAGGGTCGGCAGGCACCGTCTTGGCTTTTTGATCTTTTCTGGATGCAGAGTTGGGGGTGGAAGGAACTATTCTGGCATGACGGGGCCTATCCCGGTTTTCTGCCTGGCTTGAACTGCCCTCGGCTGGAGTGGAGAAAGCATCATTCACAGTTTTGGCCACGACCGCGAATACTTGCTGTTTGTTCATCCCCCCGGCTTTCAAAGCCTCGACTGCCCACAGCAGTTGCTTGATGGGATCGGTGTCTGCCTTCATTTTATTCTTACCTCTAGCCTCAGCTGGATCATGGGTTTGGGTTGCTGTTGACATGTCATTGCCATAGCTTGAGACAGCCTCGGGTTGGCTGAGCTCGATCACAATTCGCCCCAGTAGTGGGGGCTCCTACGGTGCAAAATTCCCGGCATATGATGCAGCTGGTGATGAAGCCGACATTCCGTAAGCCAGATCTGCCACGGACCTCTGAAGGTCACCAATCATTCCCATTAATTCAAATGTGGTGGGCTCACGGGCTTGAAACAACTGGGGCTCCCAGATCGGGCGCGCAGCAGGCGACCTGGGTGGATGTGGCACTTTAACATTGGTCTCATCCTACAAGATGATTCCTTGGTCTAATGCGGCTGTCATAACCACAATTTCCTCTGAATTTTGGGTCATCATGAATCCGCTGAGCTGAACGGAAGTGATGTGCCTGGTGACTAATGGATCGGACGTTTGTCTTGCTTTGGTGAAGGAGAATACTGGCTATTCTGAACTAAATCTCTGAACCCCCTCCCCCTGAAAGAAAAAATTGGCAGCATTTCAGCTCAATTTCATCATAACAGACATAGGCATAACTGTACAACTATATTCGACCGCTGATCACTGTTCCCCAAGTCACTGCCCCAAAAACTGAATCTGATACCCGCAGATAACTGATTCCCAAAATAACTGAACTGGTGCCCGCAGGGCTGATGCCCAAACTCCCAAACTGATATATGCATTCCTGTAGAGACGCACTCTAAAGCACATAACAAGTAAGTGAGAGCCAAAACACCCCTATGTTGGGGTAAGGTTTCCCTGTCCTATTTTGTCAGGAACTAGGGTTTCACTACGCACGTAGCGGTTTGAAACAACCTATAAAAAGGTAAGCAAACTGTCCTAATTTGGAATGGTCACTATGGATCCGAATATGCACTAGGTCGAATGGTCAAAAAGGGTGCCCCGGTAAAACCAGGGTTTGTGTTCCCATACTGGCAGAGCCCACAACCGGTCAGCCTTATGGTCATGCCTTGACAAGACAAGCCTCCGGCAAACCGTTCAGGAATAGCAAATGGCAAACACGGTGTGCTAGGCGCACCAATGCAAATGCAATGCAAAGAAACACACAAGTGTAGTCAAAACCAAATATCATGAGTTCAAGTCAAGTTCTCTAAATCCCCAGCAGAGTCGCCTGAAACTGTAGACAGGCCCGCGAGGGACCTCACTACAGCTTGGACTCGATTTGTGTTACGGTTCCTAATCTTGAACCAAAGAGTCCAAATCCGGCAAATCATTTTGAGAAAACAGATTTTTAAAAAAGAAGTGCCAAACATGGACTGCTTTGCCAGATACAGAGTCGCCACCTAAATATTTTATTTTTGGGAAATTTAGGAAACCCTGACTCATTTGCCTAAGGCCACGTGTCCGTCATCACCAAAGTTGCCTCGGCTCGGGAACTTGGGTACGATTGGGGAAGGTCACTTCCCCGCTCGCCCGATCAAAGACCGGCCTCTACTAACCATGATATCTAGTTTTGAGGACATTGTGCGTTCTTATTCCGGTTATTAGCCTAGGTTACTATGTGATACGCACAGCATACAAGTATAGACTGAGTCGTCTGAATTGAAACAAAACACTTCATGTTTGTTTTTGAAAGATGGTTTGCTACCCGCAGGTAGGCTTAAAATGCAGATTTTGCCACCCTCAGGTAGGCTTAGAAAAGATGGTTTTGCCACTATCTAGTGGACTTAAAACTCACAGTCAATGCATTGTCCCAATTCAAATAACTCAACCTTCACCCACAGGCATTCAGGCAGTTATATCACATAAGCACATAGCCTCATGGTAAGCATGCTATCATGGCAGTCACTCACATGCATGCAAGGATGCTAAAGCATAAAAACTCACCGAGTACTCCAAGCTAAAATAGAAACTACATTAGAAATCATGCATGATCCTAAGTATACAGAAATGCCTAATGTAACACATGCAAAAATGCAACTATAGCAGGCTCGGCTATTCTAAACATGGCATATGAGATGCTGCAGTTAACATGTATTCAACTTGGAATTGAAATACAAATGCAGTTAGTATGATGCGCTGAGCCCGGTGCATGCAAAACAGATGAATGAATGCAAATATGCTATCATACTGTATGCTAATTGAAACATGCCCTAATCTAACCATCATAAGCAGGTAAATAAAAGGGAAGAAAGACGTGGGGTTAGAAGACATACATCACACTCACCCACACTTATTACAATTTTGCCCTCGCGCAGAGGGTCCGAATAAATATACAGTCCCGAATAAAAGAATAGTATAGTCCAAATAATACAGTCCAAATATGTACAAATTCCTAATTAATTTACAAATTAACTAAGAAAATAATAAACTGGTATGCAAGCCAGGGACCGCCTTGATTCTGATGAATGATGTATGTTTAGGCTGCCTTACGCGGAAATTCACTGGGATGCCCCAATTAGCCTCTGTTTTGTAATTGTTCTTGGAAAGCACGCCAAGCCTCGGAAGACTGCTGATTCTTGATTTTGCTACAAAGAGAGCAGGAAAGGGGCATAGCAATGTATTTTCACAAATGTATGCATGCCTCGATCCTCGTGCCACCAATCACGCATCTCGATGCATGATGGCTGCGGAGTCGATCTACACAATTCAATATGGAATGAATGCACATGAAAACTCAACTAAACCTAACTCCATCATGGATAATCCGGAGTGTCGGTGACTTGGGAATTGAGACACGTTCCGTCACTCGGAGTACGAAATGTACCTCGTTTCCCATGCTCACGCTAACTCCTATCCCGAACACAATGCAATATGCATGACATGCATGAAATGCAACTAAGATACAACCTAACATGCAACATGCTATAAAATGGCATACACGATGCACGAGATAACATGGCATACACAATCCACTAACATACAACCTAGCATACACAATGCTATGGAATGAAATGGCATACACAATGCGATATGGACTTATACTAACACGAGTGGACCTCAGCCACACTCACATAAGAGGCCATTAGATGAAAAATGAGACACTCGAGATGCATGCATGCGTGCACGCAAACCGAGAACCGAACCTACGGCACGAAATGCCACTCTAACAAGACAGGGCAAAACACACAAAAAAAAATGGCATACTATCATGCAAAAATCAGAGGTAAAATGAGATGCAAAACATCCCCGAAACCCGGTAAAATGAAACCCGATGCATGAAACGAGTCCCGAAACACGGGTTTTGGCGCATGAAATGGCCTATAACTACACAATGCATACATAATTTGAATATGAAATGAAAAGACAGAAGCAAGGCAGCCCCAAGAAAAGCATTTTTACAGTTTAGAGTGAGGCCAAACAGTGGGCCTAGGTAGGGCTAAATTAGCATACAAAAATGGCTCTGCAAGGGAGGTAATGAAGCAAGTCACAAATTATGGCCCCAAAAAGAGAAGGGGCCTTCTACAATATTGAAGAGGGGCCAAAAATATGATGTTTTACAGTTTATGACAGGTCCCAAAAATAGATACAAATATGCCAAAGATCTCATCCAAGAAATGAGCCAACCAAGGGGCAGAGAAGCAAGTAGTGGCTGGAGGTCTCAAAAAAGTGAGGGCCCTTCAAAAATGTTGAATAGGGACCCAAAATATGGCTTTTTACAGTTTATCACCAGCCCCAAAACAGTATACAAGTATGCTCAAAATATCATGCAAAATGAGGCCACCAAGAGGGCTATAACATGAAGTATACAAAGGGTGTCTCAAAAATCCATATACTCTTAATGAAACATGAATAGGGGGTCAAAATAGGGCCATTTTTAGTTCGGACCAAAGTTCAAAAACAGAGACACAATAGGCTAATAAATCATGCAAAAATGGGGACCAAAGAGGGATTCAATGGCAAGTGACACATGGAGGTCCCAAACAGTGATGAGCCCTTCTTCAATGTTGAAGAAGGGCTCGAAATAAACTACTTCACTGTTTATGACAGAGCTCAAAACAGATTATATATAGGCCAAACATATCATGCAAAAATATGGCATCCAAGAGGGGTAATGAAGAAAGTGGTGGCTGGAGGTCTCAAACAGGGTAAGACCCTTCAACAAACATGACAAATGGCTCAAAATAAGCCTAGTTTCAGTTAGGGTCGGAGCCCAAAACAGCAATAAAAATGGCTAAAAAAATGATACAAAAATAAGCTCAAAAGGGGGAAAATGGTGCTCACCCTTGAAGACCTACTCTTGGCTGCCTTTTGGCTTGAGAAGTGGTGCCTCCTAGCTGCTTGAAAGTCCTCCAAACTGCTGTAAATGGAAGTGGTGGTGTGGTGCTAGGTGGTGGTGTGGAAAAAGGGGTTGGACTTGAGAAGTTTGAAGCTTGAAGGGAGAGGGAGAGGGAGATATGTATGCAAGGCTCTTAGAGATTTTTTTCAACACGAAAACCAGACCTGGGCTGCTGGTTATATAGGCCAAAGAGGGGGAGAAAGAGGGGGAAAAAAGGGAGGGAAAATCCCTCCAAGTTTCCCTCCAAAAAGTGCCCCCCCGGATACAGAATCTGGGGGGAAACAAAGGTCATATCTGAGGTGCACCAGGTGTAAGGAAGTTGGCCGGCCTGGTATTGGGGTTGCAGGTGGCCGGCCGGCCCTCCCCATGGCTGGCCGGCCAAGGGTCAAAAGGGCCAATGCAAATTAGTGGCCGGCCATGCTATATTAGTGGCCTCCCATGTATCCTCAACACAACCTTGTGATTGAAAATTGGCAACTGTGAACCAGGAGAGAGAATAACCCACTTTTCAAAGGGGTTCAAAAGGGTCAAATGGAATTACCCTCCGGCCACCACATATTGGTGGCCTCCCAGATGTGTACATCACAAATATGGGGTTTAGGGTTGAGGAAAGTGGCCCTAGGGTGGTCAACATTGACTTTGAAGTGAGAAAAACGGGCGTCGGAGGGCGATAATGGAATATAACTGGTTGCTGGAACAATTACTGGCCTCCCACCCTTCTACGACCTTCCTGGTGATAAAACAGAGGTCCCTGCCAAAAATGAACGAAAACCGATGCAAAATAAAGGTTCAGGGGCCGAAACGCGTAGTCCGAGGCCCCCAAAAACCGGCTGTTAGGCACCGGGAGTGGTATTCAACCACGAAGTTGGTCTCTCGGACCACAGTGTCCCTTAAAAGGGAGGAAATAAGGTGTGTACCAAAAACCGGAGCAAACGGAGGTGGTTAAGTAGTCCCGAATCGAGGCACACGGCCAACGGCCCCGAAAAACCGGAAACCGGGCTCCAAACGGGAAAAGTGGCCTACGACCACGAAACGTAGCCTACGGCCACTGAGAGATGATCTACGAGACCTCTCCCTTCCTTTGAGAAGAGAAAACAGAGAAAGCAGAGCCTGGTTCGCAAATAGAGGCAAAGTACCGAAAAGCCCAGAAGTCCGGAGGTAAGGCTCACGGCCGAGACTCTGAAACTTCTGAGCGAGCACGATATGCAACATCACCTAGCGCTCAATCGGTGACGTCTGAGTCTTAAGATCGGTCAAAAATGGGGTGTCCACACTCACCACCCACTTGGACGACCACCTCAGCATCTTCTTCTTCTTGCCTATTGCCTCTATCTACAATGTTCTCATCTTCTTCCTCTGAGTTGTAACTTTCCTCATTATTCCTCAAAAAAGATTGACAAATGCAGTGTTCTTTCACTAGCTGTGAGATTATGACTTGTTCTTCACAAATCCTTACAGGGTAGATTGCACCTTTGCATTCCAGATTGATGGTAGCCATGCAACTAGTTACGATCTTCACTTTCCCATAGTAGAAAAAGGACAGAGTAGTAGTGCCCTCACCCAATACAAGCACATCACCCCACTCTCGACTGATGCAGCAAAAAGTGTTACTATTCCACAGGATTAGTGGCACCCCATAACAATTTAACCACACCTGCCTCACCTGATCCAATTCCATACTTTCATCACATTCTGCAATCAACTCACACCACTCTTGAAGTCAATCCTTCATTAGCAATATTTGTTCCCTCATAGCTTCCACTGATTGAAATAATAGAAGTAGCTGTCATCCACCTTCTTCCCTAACTTTGATATCCCTATAGCCTCACCTCTGTAATTCAGTCTTAAGATTTTCAACCGAGAGATGTAATTTTAGTCTTACCATAGCACTTTCATACAGCCAGCCATTCCCTCCTCTCTGAACCGTTATAGTACGAACCGAGCTAGGTTGAAGGACGTTGCCTCTTAACACATCGGCATATGACATGCTCCCCTGGTAAGTGACATGTTCATGTTGATTACCCTCATTGTCTCATCCCTGCTATAGTGCAGGGGCCTTGCTCTGCTTATTCACATATTCTTTACTGAACTCTGCATTTTTACCTTCAGAGCTTTGTCATCACACCAAAGTCCATGTGCTTTGGATACAGCCATATTCGTTGTTACTAGGCAGTCATACCGTATAAAACCGAACCTAGACCTTGTGGATCTTCTTTTATTGTTTGGGATATACACATCCAGCACAATTCCATTGTTAGAGAAGATTTTTTCTAGCCCTTTCACCCCCATAGACTCTGGTATGTCATCCATAAAAACAGAGTATATATTATTCTCCCTTAAGGGCCTAGCTCCTCTTGTCCCAGCTCCTCTACCACCATGTCTGCAAACCACCGGTTGCCATCCTCTATTTCCCTGCTTGCAGGACTGCCTCGTATACACATTACCTTATCGCCATGGACACCTGAGCTCCCTCATCCACTTCCCTCCAAGTGTGAAGTGTCCCAAATTCCCATCTTTAAGTACCTTGACATTATAAGTCTCTGTGAAGCTCATCTGCTCCTAAGCCAACAACTAGCCGAGCAAACCTTTATGCCTGGTTGTTTTTTGTTTGTGAGGTTACTTAGTCATTCCTTACTCATCTCGACCCAAAGGCTACCAAGATATGAGCTAAGGCTTTGCATCACGTTTTACTCATGACCTAGCATAATTTTTCCTGGTCGAATATCATTACTAGATGACCTGAGCCTAGCTCGACCCAACACCGGTGCGACACACCAAGTACGTGGGATGCTTTGCCAACCCAACACTTGTGCTATGCTCTAAGTGTGCAGTTTTCACATTGCTAGGTGGCCGAAGCTGGGCCTTACTGCGCTTTGCTGGATCCACCGGTCCAATGAGATAAGTGCTCAATACAAGCAAGTACACTTAAGATGAAGTACACACAGGGAGAAAATTTCACTTTGATGCATTGATTGTGGCTTTAGATGTCTCAACTCGAGTCACATATATTCACTGTAAATTTTTTTTTTTTTAATAAAGAGTTTTAACAAAAAAGTAAAAGTTAAGAGGGCTTTCTTTGTAAAAATATCTCCTTTGAAATTCTTAAAAAATTGTACTAATAAAATTTGTTTCTCAATATTTCTTTAATAGAGTAACAGTAGTATGCGTTGAAGATGTGTGCAATCATATATGCTAGAGTGAGACACATAAGATGTTGCTTCTTTTTGCAGAGATAATAACATGTTTTGCATAACTTATGCCCAACCCAAGTGTCCTTGCTGCATGAATAAAATGAAACCATGGGATTTAAGAATAATTTTGTCATCACTTTTATTGTTCATTTCCTGTGTGCATCTCTTACACTATGTAGGCACTATGTTTGGATATTTAAGAGAGAAATGAAAATAAATAATTTTTTAAGTTGGAGAGAAAAGAAAAGAAGAGAAAATATTATAATTTCTCTCTTGTTTGATAAAAGCTAGAGAGAAATAAAAAGAAAGATAGTGATAATCCCTCCAATTTTGTTTGGATAAACTATAAAAAATAAAATAAAATGATAAATTAGAAATACACCCACTGAGATTTTTCAAAAATACAGATTCTCCCCTAATGTTTTAGGAATTGCAAATACCCCTCGTCAAAATTTTTTGTCATTGAAGGGTACTGTTTGTACTCATTTTAGTAATAAAATTTTTTTCGACACCTGAAACTATGTGATATACAAGTTTGGTGACAACAAATTCCATAATTAAAACCTTCTTTAATTTTATAGATGAAAATTTTCATGTTTAAAATAATTAAATAAAACACAACAAAATTCTAGTGACCAAACCAACATTACAGGTGAAGGCGATGAAACATGTAACATTTTGCAAGGAAAATTTGTCATTAAAGAGCATTAATAGGCAATGAAAATACTTTTAACCATGACTAATACATAGACGACGGAGGTGATACGTAACAAAATTATTTCGTTAGATTACTTCTGTGATGAAAATTTAATTTTTGGAGATGAAATTTTTTTTTGAATAAGTAAGTCATATTATAACCAAAAAATAAAGATATACAATGAAGTTCAATACACATATTTTGTAGGGAGAACAAACATAAACAAAAAAACAAACTACTCCCTCAAAAGAAACAAACTAAGCCTATAGACAACAAACATAACATGCACAACAAAGGATTCAAAATTTCCCTCTAGCACTCTTCAAATAATGAAGTTTTGCTTTGAGTTTTCTTCTGTTATCCTTCTTTGTAGTCTTCCCATTAATGGGAACACTTGGAGATGGACTCCCTCTACTTTTTAGGCTCTTCGTTTGACATAACAACTCTTGATTTAATTCTCCATTCCCCAACTCTCCCATATCACATGATTCAAGGACATCAAAAGCATTAGATGTTGATGAGGTGAAACGCTGCGTCTCTCCCTCTTTGTTTACCACTTTCATTGAACCTTGCTCACCATCTCTCTCTTTTTTCTTCACCACTTCCCACTTAGTTGGAACTTGTATGTTAGTCTCCTTGACTCTCCACTCTTGTTTGGAAGATGGAGGGTTCAAGGTCTTTGGCTTCTGAGGGCACAAATTAATGGTATGACCAAAAGTCTTACAAACATCACACCTTTGAGGCTTCCATGGAACCTCAACTTGAATCTCATATGGGTCACCATAACCAAGATTTATTTTGAAAGACTCAGAGATCTCTTTATTTGCTGGCACTTCAATTCATATTCTTGCAAACGTAAGTCTGCTTCTCTTGAACGTAGGCTCATCTAAATAAAGAGGAGTTCCCATCATGCTAGCAATGTAACCCAAACCTTCTTCAGTCCAAAGCTCTAAAGGAACATTATACAACTTCACCCACAACGGCACACTCGAAAATTCACACTTTGTTAGTTTTAGTCTAGGTTGCCATTTTTTTAACAATAATCAATCTAGCCCCAACGTAATAGGGGCCATCTTCCAAAATTTTGTCTATAGCCTCTTCACTTTTTACTTTAAAAATAAAAAACCCATTATCAATGGAGACAACATCTTCAAGAAAATTTACCCAAAGTTTCTCTACCCAAGTTTTCACATAATGGAAAAGGAATCTTTTATCAATGAAGTATCCAACCAAGGCATTTTCCCAATAAGAAAAGCCTTTTTTTGAGATCTCTATAGGGACATTGTACATGCCATCTGCTAGGTTCTCAATCTTATGGGCACCTATTTTATACTTCATTTTTGACACTTTGTTAATCTCTTCTTTAAGTAAAGAGCCCCAAGCTTGTAGAGGCTTACCTGCTATAGCAGTTGTATCACCATCAAGACATTCACCCTTGCCAGATTGTGTGTCTTCCATATGTAATTCAACTAAATCCTCATTTCTACAAGCTTGCACATTTTCAACACTCTTCCGTTGCTTGATGCCAATTACTTCTCTCCTTTGATCAACACCGGGTGAGCCAAGTTTATTTGACATTATCATTTCATTTGTCGCCAATAGAGAAACAATGGCCAATTTTGGCCACTGCTCAAGATCAATTAGCACTCTAGTTGGTGTGTTCCATGCATTAGGTGTTTGATGCTACTTTGATGATTGCTCAGTTGAGGCTTGCATTTCCACATTCAATTGCAACCGTGGTGTACCAAGATTTCCACACAAACATAGATCAACACAATCACACTCGATTGAGCTATCTTTCAATTCCACATCCCTTAAACCCCTTTTGTTTTCATTCAAGGGCCCTTGCCATGGTCCCACAAAATCTCCAGATATGAGAAATTTGGGGGCTCCTCGGATGCGTGTAGACCTGGGAGGGAGTACAACAGGTATCTCATCAGTAGATATTTGAGCATCCACTTGATTATCAAACTCCTTCAAGGAGACCTTGGTTGATTTGCACTTAGCAGATTTATGTTTTGATTTACTCTTCACTAATTTGCTCTTAGCTAGTTTGCCCTCATTGATAGCTTGTTGCCCTCTCTGTCTCTCTCTTTGTCCCTCTGTCTCTCTCTCTCTCTCTCTCTCTCTCTCTCTCTCCCTCCTTAATCATCTTATGACTTCTCAATAGCAGAGTTCACTAAGGCATTTTGTCGAACAGATAGAGGGCAAGACCAGCAAACGCTCTAGTTCGCTCTGGTTGCACAGGAAACACTCCACCTTATAAGTCAGCTTCAACAACAATTCCAAGAATAAACAAGATGATGGAGACAACAACACAATCAGAGGATCAAAATTATTTAAGGTGGACATTAACCAAAATTATTTAGGTCTTTTTTTTTTAGATGAAATTATTCTCTTTAAAGAGTCAAGTTGTTTTAGTGTAGTGATATGATTTGCCAAATCCCTTGTCAAAAAAAAAGAAAAAAAAAAAAATACTTGCACAGCTAAAGAAATCTAATCGTGATATGTTGATAAAAATTTGAATATTGTATTTTTCCTCTTGATATTGAATAATGCTACAACTTAAGCCAAACAAGAAAATTGAGGTTAGATATTATTTTTTTCTTTTTGCTAGCAAGAGGCAATGATGAGTTTATATGCCGATAATCAATCTTTCATGTCATAGCCTTTGGTATTTGAGGGTGAAAGAAAGCAAATCGTCATTGTGGGGACATAATTTTTGAGTGCCAACACGTGGCCAAGGTGACGCCGAGGTGTTAGCCGAGGTGCCGCGTGTCCTGATCATAACGCTGAGGTGATCTCGAATAGGCCGAGGTTATCTGTGAGAATATCAGAATCTGAGATAAGCGGATAAAGGACAACAGTCCTAGAATGGGAGAGGACTTCAGTTTGGATAAAAATAAGACTCTTAGAGAGTTTATCCCAATCCTACTGGGAGTCCAAGATTAGCAGTAATCCTAAGTCCATTGAAGCTAGGCTTCTATTGGGACTAGGATTGTGTTGGCTATAAAAGAGAGGCACCCTCATGGGTCTAAGGTACACAATTTATATTATGAATAATGAGTTAAGCTCTTTTGCTATCTTTGAGAGATAACTGACTTGATCATCGGGGTGCCCTCGGGTGGACAAACCACCGCCGAAATCTCTTCTTTCTGTTGCAGGTCGTTCAGGCTTAATCTATTCTGTCAGTGCTCTCTAGCTAAGTACTAATTTGACAGTGTGGTCAGAAATTGACACACACAATTTGGAGCCATCTGTGGGAAAGAAAGGAGAATAGATGGCTAATAACGGACAGAAAGAGAATATTGGGGATGACATTCCTATTGGGAGTGGGAAACCTATTGACCTTGACGTCGAAAAAGACAACTACAACGAAGAGACTCGTGATCAGAATCACGGAGGAAAGGACGTCGGCCAGGAAGGCGACGTACCAAAGAAAACGGACCAAAGCGGGTATTACAACGAGGACGATCTTCAAGTATGGTAGGATAGATGTCTATAGAGGGACGATGAGATGAAGGGGATGGCAAACAAATTGGCAGACTTGCAATCAGTCGTCAATTTCATGATGCAAAACAACATCATGCAGCCACCATTCCCACTGCAGGACACGCCGATTCCAGAGGCCAATGCCCAGAAGGAAGGACAGAAAACAATCCCTGTAGCCCCCCAGCACACCAGGAGCGAAAAACACTCTCACCGGCCTTTAAGGGAGGTCGGGCAAGGAGAGTCGAGAAGGAAAGAATCTCGAAGGACACATCATACCAAGGAAGCAGACCCCAAAGAACATCGGCATGTTCAAAGGCAGAAGCTGTGCTTCGACGCAACTAATGGAGAAAGGTCAAAAAGGACTCACAACAAAGCTGAGAGTAGTGCACCGAAAAGACTGAAATCAGGAGATAGCCGAGCTCCTGGGCAGACCAAGGAGGACTTGAGAGATTACCTCAAAAGGAAGCAGCAAAATGCCAAGGTAACTTCCCTTGTTGAGCTGAGAACACCATTCTCGGTGGAGTTGGACAAATTTGAGGCCCCGAAAAGATTCAATATGCTGAGGTTCCAGATCTACGACGGGAAGTTGGACCCCAACTTTCACGTCGGTTTGTACCTGAACTCAATGGCGTTATACACCGGGAACGAGCCATTGCTTTGCAAGGTGTTCCCCTTATCCTTCGGAAAGATTGCATTAGACTAGTTTCACAAATTGCCGAAAGGAACTGTAAAAACCTGGGAAGGCCTGGCAGAGATGTTTGTAGCCAGGTTTATGACAAACAAACTACAGCCGTTAAGGGTAGACGCCCTGATGGCTCTGAAAATTGGCAAGAATGAAAGCCTGATAGCCTATGCCAAAAGGTATTATGAGGTATTCAACCGAATACCCGAATGCAACCAAGAGGTGGCGGTCGTGTCTTTCGAGAACGGCTTAAAAGATGATTGTCCACTACGAAAGTCATTGGCAAAGACATTGCCAAAAAGCATGGAAAAGCTCATGGCCAGAATTGAGAAATATGCCAGAGCCGAGGAAGACACGCCAGGGACTAAGGAGACAAAGCAAGAAAAAGGAAATGGCTCGCCGAAGCGAGGCCGAGGTAACAATGGATCCAACAAGAAAAAGATAGGACTGAGGGCTGCATAGGCAGTCACAACTGTATTCTGAATTCTGGTTTACAAATTCTTGGAGAAAATCTGAACCCAGCCCTATTTCAGTGCACCAGCAAGGGTACCAGGAGAGTTTATGAGAAGAAGCATTGGTAAGAATTGTGCTTACCATAATGAAGATAGGCATCTAACTCAGGGTTGTAGAGCCCTGAAAGCACACCTGGAAGACCTGGTAAGGCAAGGCTATTTAAGGGACCTTGTAGATGACGCCAGGACAAGGGAAGAGCAGACAAGACTGCCTCAAGCACCAGCAGCTCCACCTCCCCCAGCACAACAACCGCAGGCAGGCGGACCTCGGGTAATTAATGTAATTCACTCGAAGGTCAACGAAAATGAAATACGAGGAGAGACCCAAAAGGTAAAGCACTTGCAGCATGTGTACCAGGTTCAGGAGAAAAGACCTCAGGATGAGGAGTGCCAGGGACCAGTAGTGTCCTTTATTGAAGCCGACCTTGAGATGGTGCAGCATCCACATAACGATGCCTTGGTAGTATCTCTCTAGGTTAGGGAGTACCAAGTGAAGCACATCCTAATTGACCAAGGCAGCTCTTGTGACATCATGTATGTCGGGTGTTACAAGGAGCTTGGCCTTCACCTAGACGATATGGAGCAATCCAACAGCCCAATGGTCGGGTTCAATGGAACTCCGACGTAGCCACTAGGAGTAGCAAGCTTAGAGGTGTAGGCTGGCACCAAAAAGATAAAAACATAATTCACCATAATCGACACACCCTCCCTCTACAATGCTATCTTGGGAAGGCCATGGATGTATGCAATGGGGGCTATTCCCTCAACGTTGCATCAGCTATTGCGGTTCCTAACAGAACATGGGATAGAGGAGGTTAGAGGGGATCAGCTGCAGGCAAAGAACTGCTCCATGGCAACGATGAAATCCACCTGCAGCATATGAGAACCAGAGACAGTAGAGATCGAAGACGAGGACGTAGAAGTCCTAGATGACGTTGGCAAAGAGCCAACCGAGAAGAGTGAAGAAGCCCTGAAGAAAATCCTTGTCCAGCAAGGGGATGAGGAACTCTTCTTCCTTATCGGCTTGGGCTTAGCCGAGGAAGAGGAAAAAGAACTGGAGGCTTTCTTGAGAGAAAACATTGAGGTATTTGCCTGGACGCCTTACAAGATACCTGGCATTGACCCTGAGGTCACTTGCCATAAACTGAACGTAGACAGGTCGGCCAAACCTGTAATCCAACGAGCAAGAAGACCAACGTTGATGCATGTTGAGGCAGTGGAAGAGGAAGTAGATAGACTTCTGGAGGCCAAAGCCATTCGAGAGGTAAATTACCCGACATGGCTATCAAATACCATGGTGGTGAAGAAAAAAATGGTAAATGGAGGGTCTGCGTGGACTTTACCAGCCTAAACAAGGCCTGTCCCAAAGACAGTTTCCCATTACCCAAGATTGACCAATTGGTGGATGCCACTTCAGGGCATGGAAGGAGGAGCTTCCTGGGTGCCTACAGAGGGTACCATCAGATAGCCATGTACCCCCCAGATGAGGAGAAGACTGTGTTTATCACCCCAAAAGGGTTGTATTGCTACAGAGTGTTGCCTTTTGGGTTGAAAAATACAGGAGCAACTTACCAGAGATTGGTAACCAAGATGTTCAGACACCTAATTGGTCGAACAGTGGAAGTATACATCGATGATATGGTCGTGAAGACCAGGGAACCCAAGGACCATCTAGAAGACTTAAAGGCAGTCTTTGACATCTTAAAAACATATTGGCTCCGACTCAATGCATCGAAGTGTGCATTTGGAGTTAGATCTGGTAAGTTCTTAGAATACTTTGTGACTAGAAGGGGCATTGAGGCCAGCCCAGATCAGATCAAGGCCATCTTGGAACTGAAAAGCCTAACATCGGCGAAGCAAGTACAGATGTTGACTGGAAAGGTTGCAGCCCTGAATAGGTTCATAAGCAGAAGTTCTGACAAATGCAAACCCTTCTTCAGCTTAGTGAAGAAAGCCACAGACTTCTTATGGACAGAAGAGTGCGAAATCGCCTTGGCTGACTTGAAGAAGTATTTGACCACGACTCTAGTTCTCTCAAATTTAGAACCTAGAGAGGAACTATTCCTATACTTACCAGTTTCGGAACATGCAGTAAGCGCAGTGGTAATTGGAGAAGAAAAAGGGGAACAAAGGGTTGTTTACTACGTAAGCAAAACATTGGCTGATGCAGAAACTAGGTATTTACCCTTAGAGAAGTTAACACTGGCTTTAGTAATGGCTTTAAAGAAGCTGAACCATTACTTTCAAGCCCACAAAATTGTGGTGCTAACAGAACATCCTTTGAAGTCCCTGTTGCAGCAGGGAGATCTAACAGGCAGAATAGCCAAATGGGCAGTGGCCTTAGGCCAGTATGACCTGGAATACAGACCCAGAACAGCAATCAAAAGCCAAGTTTTGGCCAACTTCGTGGTTGAGTTCACACCAGGAGCCATCGTACATCGGGCTCCGTTGAGCCGAGGTGAACGATGTCCAAGTGAACAAAGAGGAGCCCAGCCGAGGGTAACGGAACAAAGGAAGGAAGAAAAACTCAGGCCCTGCAGCATTTACATCAGTGACTCCTTTCGACTGTTTGTAGATGGGAGTTCAAACCGACAAGGAGCGGAGGTAGGAGTAGTACTGGTATCTCCAGATGGACAGATACTAGAACAATCCATTCGTTTGGGGTTCAAGGCCTCAAACAATGAAGCAGAGTATGAAGCACTGATTGCAGGATTGAAACTGGCAGTAGCAGTAGAAGCAGATGGGGTGATAGTCTTCTATGACTCTCAACTTATAGTCAACCAGATAATATGCGAGTTCGCAGCCCGAGACGAAAGGATGTCGGTTTATGTAAAGGAGGTTGGCAGATTAGTGGCCTTGCTTCAGAATTGTCGACTACAGCGGGTTAGCCGAGATGATAACAGTCACGCTGATGCCCTGGCCAACCTGGCTAGTGCAATACAACCTGGAAAGGCAAGGACGATAATGGTTGACTACTTGCCTGGTCCAAACATAGAACCACTGAACACAGAGCGCGAAACAATGTATGTGGAGATGGGACCAAGTTGGATAGATGCAATAATAACATTCCTTAAAGACAAGAAGCTGCCCGATGACTGAAAAGAAGCGCACAAGATCAGACTAAAGTCGGCAAGATTTAGTTTGACCCCAAAAGGACACCTCTACAGAAGATCATTTATTGGACCCCTTCTAAGGTGTGTGCATCCTACACAGGTTGAAGATTTTCTGTATGAGATATATGAAGGAATATGTGGAAGCCACGTTGGGGGCAGGTCACTTGCCCACAGGGCCATTACCTAGGGGTATTGGTGGCCCTATATGCAGAAAGATACCGAAGCTTATGGGAAGAAGTGTGAGAAGTGCCAAAGGTTTGCATCTTTGATACATCAACCAGCAGTCGACTTGAACCCAGTATCCAGTCCTTGGCCATTTGCCCAATGGGGTATGGATCTTGTTAGAAAACTAACTCAAACAACTAGACAAAGGAAGTATTTACTAGTGGCAACAGATTATTTCACCAAGTGGGTAGAAGTTGAACCCCTTGTCAAGATTTGCGACATTGATGTGAAGAACTTCATTTGGAAGAACATCATTATCAGGTTTGGGATTCAAAGAGCAATAGTTGTAGACAATGGAACACAATTTGACAGTAAGCTAATCAAAAGCTTCTGTGCAAAATTTAAAATCAAGAATTACTTTTCGACCCCAAGTTTTCCTCAAAGCAATGGACAAGCAGAAGCGTCCAACAAAGTTATCTTGGATGGGATAAAGAAAAGGCTATAAGCAGCAAAAGGAAAGTGAGTAGATGAATTGCCCAGTGTACTTTGGGCATATCGGACTACGCCGAGAAGATCAATAGGAGAATCCCCGTTTGCCATAGCTTATGGCACAGAAGTAGTCATTCCACTGGAGGTCGGAATCCCAGGGACCAAAACCCAGGCAATGGAGAGTGGAACTAATGATGTATTTTTAGCCCGAGATCTGGATCTTCTAGAAGAGAGAAGGGAGAAAGTAGCAATTCAGCTGAAGGCATACCAGCAATAGCAGCATGCCAAGGCTTATAATAAGAAGGTGAACCCGCGAGAGTTCTAAGTTGGTGACCTCGTCCTGAGAAAGGTCGTCGGCAACAAGAAGAATCCCAGAGAAGGCAAGCTTGTCCCAAATTGGGAAGGACCTTATAGAATCATCTCGGTCTTGGGCAACGGGGCATATCGGCTTGAGGATTGCGAGGGCAGAGAACTACCAAGACCCTGGAATACTTGCAATCTGAAATTTTTTTATCATTAGACTTTCTTGTTCTTTGTTATTAGCCGAAGTAATAATAAAGTTTTAGCTTTATTATTTACACTTATGACTGATAAGATACTTGATGATGTCTCTGAAATACATGCATAATGAGAACCCAAGTAGAACTTAAGTTCACATTACGGGGTAGAGTGTTGGGAAATGGTCCCTGGAAAGATAGAATTTACAAACTAAAATTAGTTTAACGCTTGTTGAAATTTAAGTTTACAAGTTGAAGTTAAACCGATGTCATGTTTAACACTTGTTGAATTTTAGTTTACAAGTTAAAGTTAAACCGATGTCATGTTTAACGCTTTTTGAAATTTAAGTTTACAAGTTGAAGTTAAACCGATGTCATGTTTAACACTTGTTGAAAATTTTAAGTTTAAAGTTGAAGTCAAACTGAGGTCATGTTTAATGCTTGTTGAAAATTTTAAGTTTACAAGTTGAAGTTAAACTGATGTCATGTTTAACGCTTGTTGAAATTTAAGTTTACAAGTTGAAGTTAAACCGAGGTCATGATTAACGCTTGTTGAAATTTAAGTTTACAAGTTGAAGTTAAACCGAGGTCATGTTTAACGCTTGTTGAAACTTAAGTTTACAAGTTGAAGTTAAACTGAGGTCATGTTTAACGCTTGTTGAAAATTTTAAGTTTACAAGTTAAAGTTAAACTGAGGTCATGTTTAATGCTTGTTGAAAATTTTAAGTTTACAAGTTAAAGTTAAACTGAGGTCATGTTTAACGCTTGTTGAAATTTAAGTTTACAAGTTGAAGTTAAACCGAGGTCATGATTAACGCTTGTTGAAATTTAAGTTTACAAGTTGAAGTTAAACCGATGTCATGTTTAACGGTTGTTAAAACTTAAGTTTACAAGTTGAAGTTAAACCGAGGTCATGTTTAACGTTTGTTGAAATTTTAAGTATACAAGTTGAAGTTAAACTGAGGTCATGTTTAACACTTGTTGAAATTTGTGAGAAATTTACAAGTTGAAGTTAAACTGAGGTTATGTTTAACACTTGTTGAAATTTATGAAAAATTTACAAGTTGAAGTTAAACCGAGGTTATGACTAAAAGAAAATTGGTCTAAACACTTGTTGAGATTTTTCAAAAATTTCTACAAGTTAAGACCAAGGTTGTATTAAAAGAAGTACTTATGTACTTGCTGAGGTAAACCATTGGTTTGTATAACCGAGGTATATGACCCCGAGGAAATTGCACAAATAAGGTGTATGCTTGAAAGCATGCAAAATTATTCTAAAGTACAGAATCATACAAGAGTAATGCAAAGGAAATTTTACTTGCATCCAGAAGAATCAGTTCAAAAAGAATAGGGCACTTCCGCCTACCAAAAGAGTAGGTGTCTTGAAATTACAAAAGTGGCACTTCGGCCAAATCCAAGCTTACATTGATTCAAAAAGGAAGAAAGTACTAAGTACAAAACAAAAAACCAAGACTATTGGGCATCAGTAGTAGGATGGGGCTCCAAAGACATTTGAGAATTATTCTCGGTGTCCTTCTCAGCAGCAAGCTCGGCATCGATCTTTTTGAGAGTCTGGTCGATGCTCTTGTCGGCAATGGGCACATCCGATGTTGTCTTCTCAGGAGTGTCATTTTTGAGGACCTCACCCTCCTCGTCTTGAGTCAAGTCTAGGACTTGCTCATGAGCAGTAAGGGACTTGGCCCCAGCAGCATCCTTCTTCTTCCTCACCAAAGCTTCATCCTCAGACTCAGAATCATCTTCAGATTAGCTTAGAGTAGGGGGGAATGGAAGGGGGAGGACGTCGGCATTCTTGAGGGGGGAGTCCTCGGGGACATCAAGCTTTTTGAAAGCAGCCATCCAACCAAGGGTGAAACCCTTGATGCATGCCTGCCTCTCTTACTTCTTGTAGTCCTCCTTGACGTCAACCGCCCCCTCAGCGTACGCCTTTTCATTAGAAACCTTGATCTCAGCCTCTTTGGTGGCTAAGGCAGCTTGAAGCTCCTTTTGGGCCTCGACCATCTTTTCTTCAGCCTCGATCTTTTCAGCCGTAAGGACCTTGGCAATGACCTCGGCAGTATCAGCCTTTTCCTTAGCTTGATCCTTAGCTTTAATGGCCACTGCAGCCTGGTCGGATAAAGTTTTCATCTTGGCCTCAGTCTTTTTGATGGTCTTTTGCAAACCAGAGACCTTCCTAATCTTGTCGGCCAACTCCTTCATCATTTCAAAAGAATGCATTGAGAAGGAGTTGGCGTGCTGGATCACCTAAAAGAAAATGGACAGAACAAAAGTTAGTAGAAGTTCTAAAAAATATGAAAGAATAAAGAAAGAAAAATACCAAGTGTAAGAGACTTACTTGAACAGAATGCTGGAGCATCAAAGCGAAGTTTTCATACTCGTTCATCTCGGCGTTTCGGTTAAGATCGTTTGGAAGGAGCAAAGCTGTAGAAAGGGCGACGCCGACTTCGAGATCAGTCGCACTGTCGCCAGTTCTGACCGGCTTGTCATCGATGATGATCGGAAGGGCCCAAGGGGCATCTGGCTTCATTGGCCCCGAGGTTGTGGCCGACTCGGACCTCAGCCTCTTTGACTGAGTAGATTGGGATGGTTTGGCCTCAACAGGCCTTTTCTCAGTGGTATAAGGTGTCTTTTCACTCTCAGCCAACTTTGAAATTGGCAAAGTGTCCTCAGTGTCAATCTGAGTCACCGTTGCCTTTGGCTAAGCTTTCTTTAGCCTTTTTTGTTTCGGCTTTGGTTGAGGCTGAGATGGTGCTGGTTGAGCGTCGACGGTGGATGGGATATCGGCCAAGAGGTCATCAGTGACTGCTTTTTTGCGACCCATCTCAGCAGCAAAAACAGTTCGGCGTCGTCCTCGGTGTTGAGATGGTGGGATCAGTTATGGTGCTGAGGTAAATGGATGCTCTGCTGGATCAGAGGTTGACCCCTGATCTGGCCGAGATGATGAAGTTGCTGGAGGAGTAGTGGCGGATGGAGGAGACTGACTCTTCTTCTTCTTTGGAATGTTGGAAAGAACCGACTTGTAAGTAGGAATGAAGTTGAGTAGTAAGGGGGCTTTCCGCTTGTGAATTGGCAGGTCTAACAACTTTTTCAAGCCTTTGCTCGAGAAAAAGGACTTGCGAAAATCCTTTGCCGGCTGGGGAAGAGCTGCAAGGAAAACAAGCGTTAGAACCTATAAAAAACAAACTATTAAAGACTTTGAAAACAAATATTGACACTGGGCTCTTACCATTACCCTCAACGAAAACTATTCGGCTAAGAGGGTAGAGGTGGAGGTCATCGTCTAGAGCGAACTCCCAGTTTCTCGAGACAATGAAGTAATCGTCATCGGCTCCCTTGTTGGAGTCTGGGAAGTCGGCAACAATTTTGTACTCTGTAGACCTCAGCTTAAGGTAGTAAATGTAGCCTTTTCTAATTTAAGGTCACACATGGTGTAGCAATACTGGATATCGGCTAAAGTTACCCTAGCATTCTCTTGTTTAGCTAAGGCTATTATACCATTGATAACTCGGTAAGAGTTGATGGAAAGCTACATTGGGTTCAATTTATAGTAATGGAGTATCTCACGGAAGAGGATGTCGAATGGGAGCCTAAGTCCACACTCAATAAAAGCTACAACGGGGAAGGGCATAGAATAAGTTGTGGTCATGATGGAGTCATCCTCCCCAGCCAACCACAAATGGATGTCAGCGGGGATGGAAAACTCCTGCCTAAAATATCCCAACTTGGTTGGGGTATCTACCCGATGTTTCCACATACCCATGACGTCGGCCAAGGGAGAATGTGTATAATTTGGAAATAAAGTGTTCTATAAAGGCTTAAAAAACCTCGGCAAAACCTAAACAAGTGCTGGGGTAAAGATTTTTTGTGATGTAAAGTGAAGTTTGTTTCAGTTTTTCCCTAAGATTCGTGTGTTCTATGGCAAATCTCAAACCTAAGTCTAAGCAAATGGAGATTGAAGGCAAGAATATGGAGAAAATACAGAAAACATAAACAAGAACAATGATTTAGAATCAAGAACAGTGGTGAATCATCAAGAACACTGTGACAGAGTGTGTAGAAGGGGGCAAGGCCAAGAACAGTGGCATAATGAACAAGTATGTGGGTATTGTGTGTATATTAAAGAACGGTTTGGGCAAAAAGCAAAATCATGAGATAAATATGCTCAGAATACATGGTTGGATTCAAAACACAAATGTGAATGACATTGCAATTGCAGTATGCAGATGTAACAGTTTGAGGAAAACAAAAATTGAAACAAAGGAACAGTGACTTACAAGGGAAGATTAGGGTCGCCGAGATCAGACGGTGGCAGCAACCGGAGAAGTGCGGCAAAAATCCTCGCCGGATGGGAAGAGCGAAGCTAGTTGCAGAAAGCCTCGCGAGAACGACAATGGCAGATTTGAAAGAAAAAGTTAAAGAGAGAAAAAGCTTCAGAAACGATCGTGTAAAGTGAAAAGACGAAGAGAAGAAATAAGTTTTGTTAAAACACAAAAACGGTGGCAAAAAGGCAATTAATGTGCCTAAAATGACTTATGTGTCAGACGGCGCACGCAAGAGCAATTCGACTTAGTGGTGCGTGTCGGGTACTGCCCAAAGAGAGAGAGAGACGCGTGGCAAGAACGGTTGAGTAGTCATGCGCGACAGCTCATACGCATGTTGAAGCTCTTAGAATTCTTGATTTAACGGAGTAGAACCTCGGCTTGGAAGATGATCTCAGCTGAGAAACTTGAACAAACTTGGTTAATGATTTTGAGGCATTGGTAAAAGTAGACTGTAAGTTTTTGGTCATATTGAGCCGACGTATTATGACCTCGGTAATGAACGAATGGAGTGATCTTAGCCGACGTGCTAAATGGAAGAAACGATATAGGTTCCATCACCTCAGGATGCCGAGATAATAGAACCTAGGGGGCAGTTGTGGGGACATAATTTTTGAGTGCCAACACGTGGCCAAGGTGACGCCAAGATGTCAGCCGAGGTGCCATATGTCCTGGTCATAACGCTGAGGTGATCTCGGACAGGCCGAGGTTATCTGCGAGAATATCAAAATCTGAGATAAGCAAATAAGAGACAAGAGTCCTAGATTGGGAGAGGACTTCAGTTTGGATAAAGATAAGACTCTTAGAGAGTTTATCCCAATTCTACTGGGAGTCTAAGATTAGCAGTAATCCTAAGTCCATTGAAGATATGCTTCTATTGGGACT
Organism: Camellia oleifera; assembly: GCA_022316695.1. Classification (NCBI taxonomy): domain Eukaryota; kingdom Viridiplantae; phylum Streptophyta; class Magnoliopsida; order Ericales; family Theaceae; genus Camellia; species Camellia oleifera. Next base: position 121,907,528 of record CM039314.1, on the reverse strand, counting down.
AGGATTGTGTTGACTATAAAAGAGAGGCACCCCCATGGGTCTAAGTACGCAATTTATATTCTGAACAGTGACTTAAGCTCTTTTGCTATCTTTGAGAGATAACTGACTTGATCATCGAAGTGCCCCCGGGTGGACGAACCACCGTCGGAATCTCTTCTTTCTGTTGCAGGTCGTTCGGGCTTAATCTATTCTGCTAGTACTCTCCAGCTAAATACTAATTTGGCAGTGTGGTCAGAAATTGACACACACAGTCATGTTATGACATTTTTTACATGTTTCAATTGTTTGCCTTTGTAATACCTTAGTAATCAGATAGCCATGGAAGTTGAGCTCAAAAGATGAACATGGATGGAATAAACCTTGTCAAAACTTGACAACACAAGCCTACTACTGGGTACATGATAATCCTACAAGATTTGTTTCATAATATATTTTACGTATTTTTAATTTATATTTTTATCTTTCTTATTCATGCCGGTGTGTATTATCAGTGTGTGGTTGATCTTTCTTTCATATAAACCCTCTTTACGGTTTTTATTTTTATTAACCTATACCTAATTGGTGGGTCCAAGACAAAGTTGTGGGTGATGAATTTTAATTTCTATTAATATTCAGCATTTTATTGTTTTTATGTGCAAAGTATTCATTATATTTAATATTTCTGTGGTTTTAATTTAGTATAAGTAATTTTTAACCATTGTTGTGCTTTCTTCTAAGTAGAATTTGAGAAGAGTTCCAGAGAGGAGAGGGCAATTGAGATAAATGTTAAGAAAAGTTATAATTTATAGTATGATTCTTTCTCTCTTTTTTTCAAAAAGATTTTACAATTCTCATTTGCATTCTAAGCATTTTTTTTTTATCTGCTTGAGTTGTCACATAATTTTACTTGCCATAGATGATTACGATAAATCATTTAAAATTTAAGATTTCATGTGTATTGCCAGATTTTAAAATTTTCGTTAAATTTTGGGTTTAAAAATAATTACAAAACAACAGTTAATTAACAAAAATATTTGTTGATTTTTAAATTTTATAAAATTTTAAAAAACACGTATATGGTAACATTCTTTAAAATTCTACTCAGTTATAATTTTATCAAAGTTATTGGCTAATTTTAAAATCCATTAACTAAATTTTATATTACATTTCAAAAAAAATATTTAAAAAAAAAAAAGAAAAGAAAACCTATTAGTTAACAGTATCTAAAATTCTATTTGGTTACAATTCTACCGCATTAAATTACTGATGCCTGTAAAGTTAAAACCATTTTATTTTAAAAATTACATATTGACTAACCTCTTTTAGAAACTAAAATTGTTGACAACTAATTTAAAAAAAAAAAAATTAACACATCTATTAGCCAGCCATTTTTTCCCGAGTAGGATGAGAGAAAAAACTAGTTTTATTAATTTTATAAAATCAAAAAATACGTGACATTAAATTCATGATTTTTTTCATAAATTTATAAATTAATTGATTTTTATGAGTGTCAAATTGACCAAAAAAATAAATGTGAATAGTATATATCTCATTTATAACAATAGATTATGTTTTCCAGTGAGGTCATGCACACTAGTGAGAGGTTTCAGAATTAGAGTCTAGATCCCTTGTCGTGCTATCCTGCAATGCTCCTTGCCGTGATACCAAAGTGACGTCATTTTGATGTTTTCCCGCCTCCCCCTCCCCCTCCCCCTCCCCCTCCCCTTGTTTTCTTCTCTCATTTGAAAAGACTATTATGGTTTTGACTAGTGTAAAAGCCTAAACTCATTGCAGGATAGCATGACAGAAGATCCTGACTCTCAAAATTATCGTACGGGAAGGAGATATTGCTGATTGTTCTACACTAAGTTGATTTCCTTTTGGTTATAATTCTATATCTCACAAAAGCAACATTTATTTAAAGAGAGGGAGAGAGGCAGAGAATATTAGTATTTACCTCCACTAGGGTTATCAATAAATTCACAATCAAAAAATCGAGGTCCAATATTCTGTTTTAGAAAACAGAAAACTCTTATGGCCTAATTGCAGGCCTATTTATAAATTTCGATGCAATCGATCAATGACTCTCTAAAGTGTTCAATTTTAAGGAGAAAATGATGATGCACCATTCGCTTGATGGTGCATTGTTGATCATCCAAGTGCGCGATCATGCGATGCAGATTGCATCCACTCACTATTGAGTGTGTCTCATTGTTACACCTATTCAACTAGGACAAGATCTAGACCATCATAACTTGATCTAAGGATTAGATGTGATCAAGAATCACAACTCTAATATCTTTCACACAATTTTCTTATTCAAAAGAATACTCTATCTCAATATTTATTAACTCATTACTTTTTTTTCTCATATTTTCGACACAGGACAAATCACAAAGCTAAAAGAGTTTTCCAAAGGAAATAAGGGAAGGTTTTGAAAAACAATATAAAGTAAAACCATTTTATTTTCAAAAGGGGCACTATGTTCAAAACTCCAATTTTGAATTTTGGGCTAAGGATCCACGCTCTAATGCACTTTGTCCATAAGGACAAGCACCTACAAAAAGACTAAATTACCCTTCTTACGCATTTTATTTTTAAAATCATTGATCTCATATCTCTCTCTCCATATCAACTGAGATATGGATTTCTTCGACTGCTACTTTAATAGAGAATAGGAATCCGGATCCTCGGCCGCCCTTACTGGCCGCCCTCCCAGCAGCCCTCCAAAACGACGTCGTTTTGGAGGGGTTTTTTTTTTTTTTTTTTTTTTACTTCTTTGATTCGATAACAGAAGGGAGAGGAGGGGAAAAAGAGAGAGAGGAAAGGAGTGGAGCGAGGATTTGGGCGAGAAATCAGAGAGAAGCAAAGTAATCTGGACAAAACTTTGCTTCTAATGCTCTCTCAATCTTGATTTTGCCCCCCTCCGTCCTCTCTCTCTCTCCTTCCTTCTTCTCCCTTCTTCCTTCCTTCTTCTTCTCTGGTTCTGTTTGTCTTTTTTTTTTTTTTTTTTTGAAATTTTTCCCCAACAGCCCCCTGAGATCGTTTCTTCATCGAAAGCGGAGAGTGAAACTGAAAATGGTCTCTTGAAGAAGCCTAAGTGTGCTTCATCCAATGAATCTGAGCCCAAAGTTGTTGAAAAAAGGCAAGAAACTGAAGAAGAAGAACAAGTTGATCATTTCAATTTATATATATATATATATAAGAACAAAAATCTGAGAAGAAGATAAGAGAACAATTTTGAAGAAAAAATTGAACATTTATATATATATATATATCTCAGATTTTGATTTCTGAGAAATCCAATTTTGAACATTTATATATATATATCTAGATTTTGAGAAAATCCAATTTAACATTTATATATATATATAATGGTCTATTTTTCAGATTTTGAACATCCAATTTTGAACATTTATATATATATATATTCAGATTTTTGAACATCCAAATGATAAATCAAAATCTCACATTTATATATATATATCTCATATTTATATATATACAAAAATCCAGATTTCCCAGATTTTTCCAGATAAATCAAAATTGAACATCAAGATTTTTTTCTTCAATATTTTCTCAGATTTATCAGATTTTTGTATATATATATCTCAGTTCTTCAAGAGACCATTTTCAGTTGCCGATCTTGACTCTATCACCTCGTGATTTTGCTTCTGGGTTTTCTCTCAACCCCTGTAGATTTTGATTTTTGATTCTTTAGATTTTGGGTATCTCAGAATTGTACTGATTTGGTGGATCTGTTTCTGTACATAGCTCCACCATTTCTCCCCTCTTCTTCTCCCTTCCTCTCTCTCTCTCCCCTCCCCTCCCCTCTGTTATCGAATCAAAAAAAAAAAAAAAAACCCTCCAAAACGACGTCGTTTTGGAGGGCTGCTGGGAGGGCGGCCGGGGAAGGCTGCCGAGGATCCGGATTCTTAGAGAATAGAAGCTCGTTGTCGGTTCACCACCATCCTCATCGTCGCATCCACTCCACTGTCGTATATATATATAGATTGACACGCACCAACCCTCACAAACCTCTCTCTTTCCTACTCCCTCTCTTGCTTCTCTCTTCTCTATGATATGAACTCATTAAAGAAATTTTCTGATGGTGTACACTGCCACCTCTATTACTACCACAGATGCCTTCATCATAGCCCTCATCATAGACTTCGGTGTTCAAAGTTGGGGTTTCAAATCTCTCTAATGGAGAGGAAGAGATGCAACAACGAAGCTGCATCGAGCTCTGAGTCGATGATTTTCTCTCACTCTCAAGCTTGCAGTGTTGGAAATCTTGGCGTTAGCAACATCACCGCCACAGTTCTCCATGGCCTAGATCTCATGACTGATACTGGTTTGTCGGCCATCTGATGGGAAAGAAGCAGCAAGACCATCTTGATTCTGCCGCTGTCGCCGCCGAGAGAGAAATGAATGAGCTACTATAGATGTTGGGATACAAGTTGAAGTTGTCGAACATGGATGACGTGGCATAGAAGCTTGAATAGCACAAGATGGTCATGGCTACTACTTCGGATGATGGGATTTCTCACATGTTGTGCGATACTATCACTATAACCCCTCTGATCTATCTAACTAGGTATAGAGCATGCTCTCTGAGCTCAACAACCCTTCATCACTCGGTGGTTTTGATCTTTGTGTTTGCATATAGGTAACTCTGTTCTAATAGTCATTGTTAGCAGTTATCTATTCCTGTTATACTTAGGATTATTGTATTTCTATACACCGAGATTTCTTAGCCTATATATACAGGCTTCTCCTCTTATATTGATTCATTGAATATATAATACATATTATTTTCTCTCTCTCTCTACTATCATAACATGGCAGTAGAGCCTAGGGTTTTTTCCTAGCCTCCTTTCTTCTTTTTTACTTTTTTTTTCTTCTCTCTTATCTGGTAGATTGATTTCTTTTCGCGTTGGTTTTTTTTGGATATCTCGTCCTATCTTGTTTCAACGATTGGACTACACCATTTTCTTCGTCTCTTTAAGACGAAGTCAACACCATCAGAATCATCTTCATCCGCTTCCATACGCACCGTCATGCGCCGCCAAAAGATAGACACGTGCTGTGCTGTTTTCTACGCGCCTCTACCCCTGTCTTGCGCTATTTTGTGCCGTGGACTCACCTGCTACGTGACCCGCATGTTCTGACGTCATCGCTGACGTCAGCCCTGGTTGACTTTACGCCACTACTCTTCTTGTTATCATGCGCCGCGCGCACCTCTACTAATGTGCACCGCGCGTTTTGACGTCAACCTCCTTGCTGTGACATCAACCCTACTGATTGGTTCCCTGGTTGGTCAAACAACTTTGACCAGCCACTTTGCCACCTTTTTGGCCATGTTTTTGGCCTATTCAAACCATATCCCATCTGTTTTTGGCCTTCTGAATCCACTAGTGTGCTCTGTTTTGGTAAAATCAGCCTCTACAAAGTACCATCTTCCTTCTTTTTTTTTTTTTTTGCCTTATTTGAGCATCATGGATCGTACCGAGTACATCCACTCTGTTTCTGTTATCCTTGATGGATCAAATTATGTTAGTTGGGCCCTATAGCTCTCTCTAGCTTCATCAAATGGAAGTGCCTTTGGTAGATCATTACTGATGCTCTTCCCAAACCCAACCAGAAAGATGATGAGACTGACTTTACCTTCGATGACCGTCTTGACAAATAGGAAAGTAAGAATTATCAAATTATCACCCTGTTCCAGACTACCTCAGTTCCCTCCATTCATTTTTATTTGGCCGATTCCAAGATGACACTCAAATTACTTCCCCTGCCAAAGCAATTTGGGATTTCTTGAGGGACTGTTATCAGACCACTGGCCATGCTCATCAATATCAATTATTGCAGACTCTTCATCACATGTGCCAGGTACCCGGTCAGTCTCTCAATGAATTCTTATCCCATATGTTGTCTATTTGGGACCAACTAGCTCTTTCTAAGCCTACATGGGCATACTCTGAGGATGCACAGATGTTTATTACTTATCGGAATCATCAGCAACTATTACAGTTCCTTATGGCTCTCCATAGCACTTTTGAACCTGTACGTGCTTCATTGCTCCATTGCTCCATCGTTTGCCCTTGCCCACTTTAGAGCAAGCCATTACTGAACTTTTATCAGAGAAGACTCATTTTGAGACTCTTAAATTTCAGAATATGGATTATGATCTTACTACGCCATTATCCCAAAGTTCCTCATCTTCACCACCTTCTAGCTCATACCAGTATTGTCTCAACCGTGGCCTACCTGCCACTCACTCTTTTGTTCAGTGCCTGGTTTGCGAATGCTTTACTTGCCATAAGACTGCTCCCAGTCATCTCCGACGCCATTTTCCTCAAGCCTCTTCCAAGAAAGGGTCTTCTCGTTCTGGGTACCAATCCAAATTTGGCCAAGGTTCTTGCTCTGTTGCTGTTGCCTTTGAGGGTTCTTCTCATCCTCATTCTATTGCTTCCGCTACTCCTTCATTCTCTATGGATAATGTTGAGTCCCTCATCCAACAGGTGCTTTCCAAAACTGATATTCCTCCCTCTACTACTCTTTCAGTGACTACAGGTAATTCTCCCTGATATTTTGATTCCGCATGCTGTAATCATATGACTTCTGACTCCACTATATTTTCTTGTATATCATCGTCATCTTCTGTCCCCATCATCCACACTGCTGATGGTTCTTGTATGACTGTTCCTCACACTGGTCACATTTCTACTTCTACTGTGCCTCTTCTGATGCTTATCACATTCCTGCTCTTCACTTGAACCTTATCTTCGTTGGTCAGTTATGTGGACTTGGTCTAACCATTACCTTTTATGCTAATGGTTATTTGGTGCAGGACCCTCAGACGAGATAGATCCTTGGGATAGGTCGTAAGCATGGATGTCTGTTCGAGCTTACCCATTTTCGCATTCCCCATAAATCATCTACTACTGCTCCCATTGCTTCCTCTACTGCATCTATTTATGCCTTGTCTTCTTTATAACTTTGGCATTACCACTTAGGACATGTCTCTTTTAGTCATTTCGTGTCCGTCTTGACAACATCGATTATTTATCTTGTTAAATTGATAAACAACTTGCGTTATCTTTTAATAATAGTACTTCTATGTCTACTGCTCCTTTTGATCTTGTGCATTCAGCTATTTGGGGACCTTCCCCCACACCGACCATGGGGGGGTCAAGATATTTTATAATTTTTGTTGATGATTTTTCTCGTTATATTTGGTTTTTTCTTCTAAAAAATCGATCTGAACTTAAACAGATTTATTATGATGTCTCTGCCATGGTCCGCACTCAATTTTGTCGTACTATTAAAATCTTTCGTTCTGATAATGCTCAAGAGTACTTGGATTCTGAATTTCTGTCTTTTCTTCAGGCTAATGGTATACTCTCCCATCACTCTTGTGTCAGTACGTTCCAACAAAATGGACGTGCCGAAATAAAGCATCGTCATATTGTAGACACTACCCGGGCTCTTCTTATTTCCTTTTCTTGTCCTGAACAGTTTTGAGGGGAAGCTGTCCTCACTGCCATCCATACCATAAATCATGTACCTACACCTATCATAGTTAATACTTCCCCTTACGAGCGCTTGTATCGTTGTTGGGATCCTATCTCTAAGCGACTTCGTATTTCCCCTCATGTGGCTTTTTAGGAACACAAAATGTTCTCAACTTTTTCCAAGTTCCACTTACCACAGTCCACCCACTCATCGTTCTTTATTGTTCTCTCTATAGACCTGTTTTCTAATGACTTTGATGCAGATTCTGACTCCATGATTCCACAGTCGCCTACGCCTATTGTCCATCCTGAGGATCCTGTGTCTGTTGATAGCCCTACACTTTCTCCTGTTAAGGTTCCTCCTCTACCAGAGCGTCATTCCACATGGGTACGGCAACCTTCTGTTCTTCTCCGTGATTATATTGTTAGTTCCACTGCCTTTTCCTCTCATGAACCTGCTTCCTATCAAGAGGCTTGTTGTAACCCTCTTTGGTAACAAGCTATGACTAATGAACTGTAGGCTTTTGATAAAACTCATACTTGAGATGTGGTTGATCTTCCTCCTGGCAAAAGTGCTGTTAGTTGCAAATGGGTTTACAAGCTCAAAACTCATTCTGACAGATCCATTAAGCGTTACAAAGCTCGCCTTGTCATCCGAGGGTTTTCTCAAGAATATGGCATTGACTATGAAGAAACCTTTGCTCCTGTTGCTCGCCTTACTTCTGTTCACAGCTTACTTGCAGTGGCTGCTGCTCGCCACTGGAGTCTTTATCAGATGGATGTCAAGAATGCATTCCTCAATGGTGATCTCATTGAGGAAGTTTATATGCAACCTCCTCCTGGTTCTTCTGTTCCATTAAACAAAGTCTGCCAACTTCGTCGTGCTTTGTATAGTTTGAAATAGGCTCCGCGTGCCTGGTTTGACAAGTTCAGCTCTACCATTCGTGACTTTGGTTTTTCCTCCAGTGCCCATGATTCTGCTTTGTTTATATGTAAGACGGAGCGTGGTACTATTCTCTTTCTCCTCTATGTGCATGACATGATTATCACTGGAGATGACCTTGCGAGTATTTCTAGTTTCCAATAGTTTCTCCATCGCCAGTTTGAGATGAAAGATTTGGGTTTGCTTAGCTACTGCCTTGGCTTGGAAATTTCTCAAGATTCATCTGGTTACTTTCTTATCTAGGCCAAGTATACTTCTGATCTCTTGGCTCATGCTGGCCTTACCGATTACAAGACTGCCACTACTCCTGTCGATCCTTAGATTCGTCTTACACCTCTTGAACGTTCCCTATTGTCTGATGCCACCAAATATTGTCAACTAGTTAGCAGTCTTGTCTATCTCACGGTTACTCGTCCAGATATTGCTTATGCTGTTCACATTGTCAATCAATTCATGGTTGTCTCCCATTCTCCACACTATGATTCTTTGATTCGCATTTTGCGCTATCTCAAAGGCACTCTATTTCATGGTCTTCACTACTCCACCCAGTCTTTTCTACAGCTCTATGTTTTTTCTGATACAGATTGGGCTAGAGATCCTACTGACCGTCGTTCTACTACTGGGTTTTGCTTCTTCTTAAGCAACTCTCTTATTGCCTAGCATAGTAAGAAGCAAACACTTGTTGCACGTTCTAGTACTGAGGCTGAGTATCATGCTCTTGCTGACACTACTCAGGAGCTTGTGTGGCTTCTTTCTGACATGGGAGTTTCTCATTCTGTTACCACCAATCTATATTGTGACAACCAGAGTGCTATTTAGATTGCACATAATAATGTCTTCCATGATCGCACCAAGCATATTGAGATAGATTGCCACTTCATACGCCAATATGTTACTGAGGGCACTGTTTGTCTTCTCTTTGTTACCTCCGCCGATTAGACCGCCGATCTCTTCACCAAAGCTCATCTTCTAGGACGCTTCTCTGATCTTCTTGCTAAGCTCAAGTTACTATCTGCCTTACCACCTTGAGCTTGAGAGGGGGGTGTTAGTAGTCATCTATTCCTGTTATACTTAGGATTATTGTATTCCTATGCACCTAGGTTTTTTAGCCTATATATACAGGCTTCCCCTATTGTATTGATTCATTCAATATATAATATATATTATTTTTCTCTCTCTACTATCATAACAATAGATATGTTAAAATGGCTCAATCTGTTTAAAATTTCTTAGGTCTGTTCAAATATGTTTAAAAATGGCTTAGATCTAACTCAGATCTGTTCAATTCTTTTTTTTCTTCTTTTTTTTTCTTTTTTTTTCTTTTTTATTTTTGTAGTTGTTGTTGTTATTGATGAAACAAATTGGAACACATTAATTTTATTTATTTATTTTGGTTCTTCTGTTGATCAGAAGATGATGATAATGATGATGGGAGTAATAGAGAGAAAGGTTTTGTATTGTTGCAGTGGATAGAAAACAAGTTTGGGAAATTTTAAACAGATAGATCGACTTTTGTATTTTCTAAATAGCTAGGGAAAGAACTCACATATTTTAAACAGATAGAGAGAAATGCACAGGAAGATTTTAAACAGATAGGGAGAGAAAACCACAAATTTTGAATAGATAGGGGAAAAAATTGAACAGATAGTCAAAAAATTTGAACAGATAAAAAATAATTTGAATAGATAGTTAACAAAAGATCAAGAGATAAATTAAGGGATAAAAATGCTACAAAATGTCCTTCCAAACAAACAAAAGGATTTCTTACCAAACTATTTTATGCAGGGAAAACCTTTTACTAATAAAAAATATCTACTGGACTTTTCTTAAATTGGATTTATTACCAATTTTCTCCTTCGAAAATCCTCAACAAAAAATAATTTATTTTTTGTAAGAAAAAATAAATATAATAAAATTATATAAGTTCAATTATTATCAGTCATGTCGGCAATACCAACGTAATCCATTCTATAAACACTTTTTTGTTTTTTTACACCAACCCAATATTTTTTGATAAATACTTTTTTAGCAGACAATTAAAAAAAAATTTAGTTGCTTTTCTAGAAATGAAAGTCATTAAAAAAAAAATAGTTCTTTTTAGTAGTTTGTCAAACAAATCAATTTTTTTAACAAATACATTTTGAAAAAAGCCAAAATAATAATAATAATAATAATAACAACAACAACAACAACAATAACAAGGGGAATTTTTTTTAAGGTCCCTAATAATAATAATTTAGAGGATAAAGGACACCCAAAAAAATAGTGATGCATTAGGTCCCTGAACAACTTAGCGCGCGTTTTTAATTATTTTGTGGACCAAAATACCCTTGCCAAAATCAACACAAAAACGAAACTCATTCCGACGTTTGAGTTCCATTCCAAGCATCCAGCATCTTCACGAATAGGAGAACATCAGAATTAGGGTTTCAACATCATCTTCACCATCGACATTAGAGTTTCGTTATCTTCTGCAAAAATCATTCCCATTCCTTCCTCACAAATTTCTCTGATCTTCGTTAGAGCTTCGTTTTCACTGCTCATTGTCATCTTAGTCCATATCAGCTCATCGTCATGTCGCATCTTCATTTCAGGCCATATCAGTTCGTCATTCAAGTTTCATCCTAACTCTGGTAAGTTTTTCTACAATACAACTAGATTTTCTCTGAAAACACAGTTAATAGCATTTTATGTTAACCTTCCATAAATTAGGGTTTCAATTTCGTAATAAAAAGCTGCCTGAATTTGGAAAAAGTTATTTCTGTGTGTTTTGAACTTATTTTTGAACATGTTTGTGTGATTTTATCTGTAAATTTCTCTATCATTTGAATTTCTCTGATTTTTGCTTGATGTATGTTTCTTCTTTCAATTTTCTCTAGCATGTTTATTTTGAAAAAAGTAATTTTTTGTGTTTTTATCTTATTCTTGAACATGTTTCTATAATTTTGTCTTTAAATTTCCCTGTTCTGTAAATTTCTCTGTAATATGTATTTTTAATTGGAATGTCTATCTTTCTCTGCAATGTCTATTACTCTCTTGCCTCTGTCTAAGTTTCTCTGGTATTTATAATTTTCTCTGACCACATCACATCACTTTCCTCCCTTGTGTGTCTCTATCATGTTTAATTTTCTCTGGAATTTTAATATTATGGACTGGAATGAATGTTTCTTCTTTGAATTTTTTCTGACATGTGTATTTTGAGAAAAAGTTATTTCTCTGTATTTTGATCTTTTTCTTGAACATGTTTCTGTGATTTTGTCTATGAATTTCTCTGCTTTGTAAATTTCTCTAGAATATGTATTTTTCTCTGAAATGTCTATTACTCTCTTGTCTGTCTAAGTTTCTCTAGTATTTATAACTTTCTCTGACCACATCACACCACTTTCTTCCCTTGTGTGTCTCTATCATAGTTAATTTTCTCTAGTTGTGTATGTAAATTTCTCTGGCATTTTAATATTATGAATTGAAATTTTCTCTAGAATGGAAATTTCTTCAAGAATGTGTAATTTTCTCTAAAATGTGTATTTTTCTCTAGTATGTTTATTTTGTTCAATTCTTGGTTTCAATGTGGTGTAATTTTTAGTGGCATGTTTACATTACTTTGTTTATTTTATCTTTGCTAATTGTGGAATGGAAATTTTCTTTGCCTTGCCATATTTACTTTTTTCTGTCATTCATTTTCTATGGTATGTTTACTTTTATATGTAATTTTAACAATTATTGAAAATTTCTCTCCCATGTTTATGATGCTTTGTTGATTTTCTTTGACATTTAATTTTTAATGTCCAATTTTCTCTAGCATGTCCAATTTTCTCTGACATGTCCAATTTTCTGTAATTTTTCCTTATCTGTAATTTTCTCTAACATCTTCAATTTTCCCTTATCTGTAATTTTCTCTAACATCTCCAATTTTCTCTTATCTGTAATTTTCTCTGACATCTCCAATTTTCTCTGGCATGTTCAATTTTCTCTGGGATTTAATGTTGACATCTTTATATTTTAATCATTGTCTAGAAATGGCAAAACGTAAAAGCAATGAAACACCGGAAACACTAAGCAAAAAACAGAAACTCTCTCAGACTTCTTATGAGCTAAGATCAAAAACCAGCAGTAAAACACTGGAAACACCAAGCAAGAAAGAACAACTCTCTCAGTCTTCTTATGATCTAAGATAAAAAACCAGCAGCAAAACACCACAAACTCCTCGCCAAAACACACAAGTCCAAGGTGATGAAACAACTAGCATCCAGATGAGTACCCCAACTTCAAAAGACTTAAGCTCAAGGGGGAAAAAACCTGTTAAACTCCACAGAAAGAGAGCTCACTACAGCATTCAATTCCAATCCAACCTCTCATCTGTTGTCTCCTTTTTTCAAACACTTAAATTCAATTCAAAACAACTTGTAGAGCTTCAAAAGACCCCATTCTGGTATTTGATCTAAGCTCTAGCCACTGGAAGGATAGATCCAAAGAAATCTAGGAAATTCGATGATGATGTAGTTGCCATAATCCAATGTTACAATGAAAAAACAAAAGCATTTACAGTTGGTAAGAAGAACCTGACCTTTACAACAAATGACATGACCTTGATTTTTGGTTTGGAAGGAGGTAAAGGAGCCATGTCATTAAGATACTCTAAAAAGCCAAAATCTGCATTCCTAAGGAGAAGATTCCAAAAGGACACAAGGCTCACTGGTTCTGTTCTTAAAAATGCCTTGGTCAAAGCAATGAAAGGCAAGCAACCAACTGACTTCAAAGATGTAGCAATCATTGTTACATTGTACTTGTGTCTCATCCTATTTTTTGCAACAAGTGGGAATTCAATAGGGTGGGTTTTTATAAAGTATGTAGAACCTCTTGAATCAATGAAATAGTATGATTGGCCAGAAGCAATCATCTCAACATTGATTGATTCTATCATGGCATTGCACAAAACTCCAGAAAAAGTTATGGGATGTGTCGTTGTATTGCTAGTAAGTATAATATCCATTCAAATTTGCAGTTATCATACTTACAAATTTGTGCGTTTAGAAAATTTTATTTACTTTAATTTTCATCACAGTATTGGCTATGTGAACATGCAACTATCATTGACTCGGAAGACAGTAACACAACTGACTTCCCAAGATGTGCTAAGTGGAACCGGCAAACCTTGACGAAACAGCTGCAGAAGACACCAGTCCACTCTCTTGCACCTCGACAGGTTAGATTCCTATCCCTACTAAAATCTCAGTGAAATTCCAAAATTTCTCTGACGACTGCTTTGTTTCCCTCCTTGTGCATTGATTGATTAAGATCAATTTTCTCTGAACTATCAAATTATGTTTTCTTCTTTGGTACCAACTGGTTTATTTCTGCCATTGTAATTAATTTTCTCTGTAATCCAAATTTCTATGCAATCCAATTTTCTCTGACCACAATTGTAACACATTAACTTATATGCCCTGATTAATTTTCTCTAATATCTGAATTATGTTGGTTGTTTCATAATTTTCTCTGGCCCATAAAATTGTTTCTCCTTATGTGTAATTTTTTCTGGCCCATAACTTATGTGCCTTGCATCTTTGATAAACACTATTTATTTCTACCCTTCTAATGAATTTTCTCTGGAATCCAAATTTCTCTAACACAATCATAGCCAAACATTAACTTATATGCCTTGATTGATTTTCTCTGATATCTAAATTATGTTGCTTGTTTCATAATTTTCTATGCCTCATAAAATTTCCTGTCTGTAATTTTCTCTGCCTGTAGACACCCCATTTTTGACCGACCTTAAGACTCAGACGTCACTGATTGAGTACTTGGTGATGTTGCATATCGTGCTCATTCAGAGGTTTCAAAGTCTCGGCTGCAAGCCTTGCCTCCAGACTTCCGGACTCTTTCATGCTTTGCTTCAGTTTGCGAACCAAGATCTGTTTTCTCTTCTCGAAGGGAGGGAGAGGTCTCGTAGATCATCTCTCAGTAGCCGTAGGCTACGTTTTGTGGTCATAGGCCATTTTTTTCCGTTTGGAGCCCGATTTTCGATTTTTCGGAGCTGTTGGCCGTGTGCCTCGGTTCGGGACCGCTTAACCACCTCCGTTTGCTCCGGTTTTTTGGCACATACCTTATTTTCTCCCTTTTGAGGGACACTGTGGTCCGAGAGACCGACTTCGTGGTCGAACACCACTTTCGGTGACTAACAGTCAATTTTCGGGGCCCCGGGCTGCACGTTTCGGCCCCCGAACCTTCATTTTGCATCGTTTGAGTTCATTTTTGGCAAGGACCTCTGTTTCATTGTTAGGAAGGTCGTAGAAGGGTGGGAGGCCAGTAATTGTTCTAACAACCAGTTTTATTTCTTCATCACCCTCCGTCGCCCGTTTTTCTCACTAGAAAGCCAATGTTGACCACCCTTGGGCCACTTTTTCTAGCTCTAAACCACATATTTGTGTTGTAGACACCTGGGAGGCCACCAATATCATATGGCCGGCCAGTAATTATGTTTGACCCTTTTGAACCCCTCAAAAAAAATGGGCTTTTCTCTCTCCTGGTTCACTTTCTCCAGTTTTTGACCACATGGTTGTGTTGTGCACACATTGGAGGCCAACTTTTTGGCATGGCCGGCCACTAATCAGTCTTGACCCTTTTGACCCTTGGCCAACCGGCCATGGGGAGGGGCCGGCCGGCCACCTAAACCCTAAATAACCAGCCGGCCTTGCTCCTCTCTCCAGGTACTTTACAAATATACCCTCTGTTTCCCCCCAGATTTTGTATCCGGGGGGCTAACTTTTTGGGGGGAAATTTGAATTTCATTTCCCCCCTTTTTCCCCCACTCTTGTGCCTATATGACCAGGCCCTCCAGCTCCCTTTTGAAGGGTTAGAAATTTTGGTTTTGAGCTCCTACATTGAGTCTCTCTCTCTCTACACTTCAACCCTCAAAACCTCCCAAACTCTACATCATTTCTACACCACCACATAGCACCACACCACCACCATCCTTTCCAACACTTGGAGCTGGCTTTTCAGAGCTTAGGAGCACCTTTTCTCAGGCCAAGAGCTGCTGAAGTTTGTTCTACAAGGGTGAGTCTTCATTCTCCCTCTTTTGTGCTTTATTTTGTTCTATATCTAAGCCATACTTTCTTACATTTTTGGGTTCCGACCCTAACTGAAAATAGTCATGTTTTGAGGTCTTTTTCATGTTTGATTAAGGGTCCTTCCATGTTTAAGGTCTCCAACTACCATTTACTTCTTTACCTCTCTTGTATGCCTCTTTCTTGCATAGTATTTTAGGCCTATTTTTGAACTTTTTTGAGCCGGGTTATAAACTGTAAAGTGACTTTTTTTGAGCCCTTATTCAACATTGTTGAAGGGCTCTTCACTGTTTGAGGCTTCCTTTTGTCACTTGCCTCTTTATCCCTCTTTTGGCCTTATTTTTGCATGTTTTGTTAGCCCCTTGTGCTTGTATTTTTGGGCTCTGACCCAAACTGTAAATATTCATATTTTAACCCACTCTTCATGTTTGATCAAGGGTATTTTGCTGTTTGAGGCTTTCTTTTTGCTCTTTGTGTTAAAGCTCTCTTTTATGCCTTATTTTGCATAGTATTTTAAGCTTTCTTGTGCACTATTTTGGGCTTGGTCATAAACTGTAAAATACCATGTTTTGGGCCCCTCTTCAACATTGTTGAAGGGCCCTCCTCTGTTTGAGGCCAGCAGCCATCACTTGATTCTTTGTCCCTCTTTAGGCCCATTTCTTGCATGATAGTTTAGCCATACTTGTGTTTGTTTTCGTGGCTTGTTGAAAACTGTAAAGTACTTCATTTTGAGCCTCTATTCAACTTTTTTGAAGGGCTCTTTGCCTTTTGGAGCCAATAGCTACTACTTGCTTCTTCATCTCTCTTTCGAAGCCACTTTTGCATGTTGGTTTAGCCCTATTTGTGTTCACCTTTTGGCCTTGCTTAAAACTGGAAATATGCTTTTTTTGGGGCTTTCTTGATTCTGTCTTCATGCTTCATGTTCAAATAATTCATGCTTTGCATAGCCATAGGTTATTCCATGTACCTAATTTCATGTTTCGGGACTCATTTCATGCATCGGGTGCCATGTTTCCATGTTTCGGGACTGTTTTGCATCACATTTTGATACTAAAATTTGCATGCTAGTATACCATATTCCATGCCTTGCCATGTCTTGTTAGAGTGGCATTTGGTGCATTAGAGTCGGTCCTCGGTTTGCGTGCACGTGTGCACGCATTTCGAGTGTCTCATTTTCATCTAATGGCCTCCTATGTAAGTGTGGCCAAGGTCCACTTGTGTTGGTGTAAGCCCATTCCGCATTGTATATGCTATTTCATTTCACAGCATTGTGTATGCTAGGTTGCATGTTAGCTCATTGTGTATAACATGTTACCTCGTGCATCGTGTATGCCATTTCATAGCATTGTGCATATTAGGTTGTATCTTAGTTGCATCCATGCATGTCATGCATATTGCATTGTGTTTGGGATAGGAGTTAGCCCGAGCACGGGAAACGAGGTACGTTTCGTACTCCGAGTGACGGAACGTGTCTCAATTCCCCAGTCACCGACACTCCGGATTATCCATGATGGAGTTAGGTCTTAGTCGTATTTTCATGTGCATTCATTCTATATTGAGTTGTGCAATTCGACTCCTCGGCCATCATGCATCGAGATGCGTGATTGGTGGCATGAGAATCGAGGTATGCATACATGTGTGAAAATACTTTGCCATGCCCCTCTGTTGCTCTCTGTTGCAGCAAATCAAGAATCAGCAGCCTTCCGAAGCTTGGCACACATTCCAAGAATAATTGCAAACAGAGGCTAATTGGGGCATCGCCATGGATTTCCAGGCAAAGGCAACCCGAGCATGCATCATTCATCATCTGGAGAAGAGTTGAGACAGTCCCTGGCTTGCATGCCAATTTAATGCTTTCCTAGTCAAATTTGTTATTTAATTTGGGTTTTGTACATATTTGGACTGTATGATTTATTTGGACTGTACTATTTATTTGGGACTGTATATTATTTTATTCGGACCCTCTGCGCGAGGGCAATGTTGTAATAAGTGTGCGTGAGTGTGATGTATGTCTTCCAACCCCACGTCTTTCTTCCCTTTTATTTACCAGCTTATGATGGTTAGATCAGGGCATGTTTCGATTAGCATACAGTATGATAGCATGTTTGCATACATTCATCTGTTTTGCATGCACCGGGCTCAGCACATCATACTAACTGCATTTGTATTTCAATTCCGAGTTGAATACTTGGTAGCTGTTGCATCTCATATGCCATGTTTAAAATATCTGAGCCTGTTATAATCGCATCTTTGCATGTGTTGCATTAGACATTTCTGTATAGTTAGGATCATGCATGGATTTCTAATTAGCTTTTGTTTTGACTTAGAGTACTCAGTGAGTTTTATGCTTTAGCATCCTTGCATGCGTGTGAGTGACTGCCATGAATAGCATGCTTACCATGAGGCTAACTGCTTATGTGATATAACTGCCTAAATGCCTGTGGATGAAGGTTGGGTTATTTGGATTGGAACAATTCATTGACTGTGAGTTTTAAGTCTACTAGATAGTGGCAAAACCATCTTTTCTAAACCCACCTGAGGGTGGCAAAATCTACATTTTAAGTCTACCTGCGGGTAGCAAACCATCTTTCAAAAACAAACATAAAATGTTTTGTTCCAATTCAGACAACCCGGTCTATACTTGTATGCTGTGCGCATCACATAGTAAATCTAGGCTAATAACCGGAATAAGAGCACACAAAGTTTTCAAAACTAGATATCATGGTTAGTAGAGGCCGATCTTTGATCGAGCGAGCGGGGGTGCTCACGAAGTGACCTTCCCCAATCGTACTCAAGCTCCCGAGCCGAGGCAACTTTGGTGATGACGGACACGTGGCCTTAGGCAACGAGTCAGGGTTTCCTAAATTTCCCAAAATAAAATATTTAGGTGGCGACTCTATATCTCGCAAAGCGGTCCATGTTTGGCAGTTCTTTCAAAAATCTGTTTTCTCAAAACGATTTGCCGGATTTGGACTCTTTGGTTCAGATTGAGAACCGTGACAATTAGAGTCCTGAACTGTAGTGAGCCCAAAATGAACGGAACGGGACTCATCCCTCCCGGGGCGTTCGGGGACGTCTACACTGGCGCATACAATTTTCTCTGAAGTTTGTTTCCCATTAGTATCATTTAGATGAATTTTATTTTCCTTATTTGAATTTTTTCTCTCAGTGAATTTTGTAACATTTCTCTAATGAAATACAGATAGATAACAAGGAGCTAGTCAAAAACCTATCAGAAGAGTTCTGTCTTGGTAAAAGATGAAGAAAGAATAAAAAAAGGCAATTGTTAAATTCAAGGAGACATTACAAGATTCATCTAAACATCAAGCAATTGTCAAATTCAATGAAGAAGCAGAAGGCAACATAGAGTAATATGAAGCCAGCAATAGACAAGAAGATCAAGCAAGCAGTGGAGAAGAAGAAGCCAGAGAAGAAAGTGAAGAAATAGAAGCAGAAGACAAAGAACAAAATGAACAGAAAGAAGAAGACAGTGAAGAAGAAGATGAACAACAAAAAGAAAATAAGGAGAAAAGTGACGAAGAAGAATGTAATGAGTCGATGGACTAACAACGTGATAGCATTTACGGCTCAACAATGCATCAGCCTGAAGAATGTGAGGAATCAAAGGATGCCCAAATTGCTGATCTACGTCAAAGACTAAAGGCACTTTCTCAATCTAAAAAAGAAGAAGAGAGAAATTGAATTGAATTACTTGCTGAAAAGGATATTGCAATAAGAACCTTCACATCACTTAACTCAGAAACTGAAAATGCTAAATTGCATGAATAACTTGAAGAACTATCCATCCAACTAGCAACACAACCATACCGAACACCAACATAACTTCAACCACAAGGTCAGTGAAAATCTTAAGCCACAAAAAGTTATGTCCTCGTGACAACATAACTCAGAGAAATTTCTATTTATTATAATTTTCTATGTCATTGGTAATTTTCTCTGGAGTTATATTTCTCTGAACACATTAGTTTCTGCCGCTTATTTCTATTGATTTCTACTGCTCATTTGATTTTCTCTGTCTATTTTCTTATTCGATTTTTTAGGCTTGTTTCATTTCCACTGTGTATAGTTGGAATGCAAGTGGAACAACAACCACCAACCCAACAAGAACAAATCGCACACAAAGAACAATCGAAACAAAAGACAAAAGTCTATGGAAACTAGAAAATATTGAATCAAATAAATTTACATATTGAAATATCATCTGCTACTTCAGAGAAATTTCACTTTTACTGATATTTTCACTGTCTACAGTCAAAAAAGATCTGACATCAATGATAAAAAATTTAAAGGCAAAAGAAATGAAGGAAAAGCAGCACAATCCAGAATTTCAGTATTCCAAAATTGTGAAAGCGACTAGAGCTTCAAAACAAGCTGCGAAGCAAACTGAACAAACCAAGAAGGACAAAGAAGTACTTGATGCTGATGCGCACGTCTTGGCTCCACCTATAAACATCAGAAAATCTTGGGTCTTTCCACAAACTCTACCGATTTCAAGATTGATAAAAGATCATGTAAAAGACATTTTGTAGCACATATCAAATGTGTATGGACTTGAGTAAGTACAACAAACAAAATAGAAGATAACAAACAACAAATTACAAACTTATATTGCATTAACAACAATTAAATCACTTCTTTGTCATCTTGTAGGGCTTTAATTTGGACAAGTGAGTTGAATCTCATTACCTTCGAAGACATTGGAAACCTAATAAAGCAAAAAGAAATTGCCAACAATGTAAGTCTTTCATCAAAATTTCTCTGCAATATTCTATCAGCCTCTATAAATCAATATTACAATTATAAATCATATTTTTCAAGTCATTGATGGCTATGGAGAGATCCTTTTGGCTGACCAAATGAGAGAAAGACAACAACCAACTTCATTTTTTTTCACATCCATGAGCTTAGTATGTTACTACTATTTTATTTGATTTTTTCTGGAATTTACTTACTACTTTCTCTTCTTAAGATACTTCTTGAAGCCAGTTGTGTCACTAGTCTAATTTTCTCTGGTTAGTTGTCTGCATTTAAAATTTCTCTGTGCATATTTCTTAAATTCCTGTCATTTCAACTTTCTCATAACATAACCATTTTTTGATTTTCTCTGACCATAGAATTTCATCAAGATGACAGAAAATCAAGCTTTTCGAGTGTCCTTATTTGACAAGCATATTGAAATAACATGGAGGAACTACAGGTTCCTCCATTTCCCAATAAATACTGGAGGTAATGAGAAGTCCAAACATGGAAATCACTGGACCTTGCTTGTCCTGGACAAATAAGACAATTTATGAAGGTTCTACAACTCACTGAGGCCAAGGAGGGATGATACAGAAGACAAATATGTCAAAGATGCAAAACAATTGGTAACGAGTGCAAATTTCTCTGATCCATCATAATCTTTATATGATGATAATTTTCATAGAATCCCATTGATTTGTCTGTAAATTTATCTGTTGTTTAAAAATTATTTTTTTGCAGCAAGATTATGTGGAGAATTTTTTGAAAGCTTGCCTTGAAAGAGAGGCTCAATCATAACTCTCTTTCAAATTGATAAACTCACAAAACACAAGTTACGACTTTGAGTATGTCAACAATGCTCCACAACAAGAAAGTGATTCGTAAGTTTCATATATCTATAAATAAGATAATCTGATTTGCATGTTTCTTAAAACTAACCATACCTATAATTTGTATGTAGTCTGGATTGTGGCCTCTTTGTTTGTTATATAATGAAACAATATAGCAAGCATGAACTTATCAGCTCCAAATTGTCCACACAAGAGATAAGGTTGATGAGGGCAGAACTCATAGAGAGATTTGTGACCGAAGTTGGCCGCTCATGGACTGAACCAATTGAAATATCTCCAAAAGAATAACAAAAAATGTGACAGTGAAACTAGTGAAAGAAAGACAATGTACATATGCACACAGAGAAAATTGTCTCACATATATGTATATATCCATACAGAATTAACCATTCAGTTTTTTGTTGATGCATTAAAGGAATGATGATGCTTGACATACATGTATATATCCTTTCTTGACTAATGTAAATTTCATTTTTTTTTATTTCGACTAATGTAAATTTCATACCTATCGATGGTTAAATATATATATATATATATATTTAATTGTAATTGTCAACACAATCCACACAGAGAAAATTGTCTACAGAAATTTACAGAGAAATTTAACTTGTATCGTCCCAAGGGGATGCCTATATGATCATGTAATCTGTAATGCTTTGTGTTGGTACAAAACAATCATCAAACTCAACAAAACACAAAGCGCACAGTAATTTTATCTGCCACTGGAAAATTTCACTGGATGAATTTCAAATTTCAAAACACAATGCCCAGATAGTTTTCTCTGATAGTGGAAAATTTCTACGGATGAAATTGACAGATTAGAATGATGACAGAAAATGAAATTTCTGAGTTGTGAATTTCTCTAGGTTGAGTGATTTGGAGAGGAGGAATCTCTCTAGGTTGATGAAGAAAATTTCTCTAGCTTTGACAAAAATTTCTGAGTTGAACTGAGTCCAGAGAAATTCCTCTCTGGTCCAAGAAATTCTCAACTCAGAGAAATTTCAAAAGAGCTCAATTTTGTTTCTTGGTTGTACTCAGTGCAATAATTTTGTGTATGCTTTGTCTGGTGTGCACATTTCTTGAAATGATTGACATGAAGTTACCAGAAATTCGCAGAGAAATTTAACTCATATCGTGCCAAAAATATTGTACTCAGTGCAATCTCTAATGCACCGTGTTAGTACAAAACAATTATCAAATTCAAAAAACACAATCCACACAGTACTTTTCTCTGCCATTGTCAAATTCATGTGGATGAATTTGAAGCTTCAAAACACAATACACAAAGAATTTTCTCTACCATAGCAAAATTTCTCTAGATGAATTTGACAGGTATTACAAACCCACTACCTATAGTATATATCAACAAACACAACGCACACTTTAATTGATATTGGAAAATTTCTCTGGATGAATTTGATTGATATTATTATATACACTGTCTAAAAAATACATTTCACAAAACAAAATACACAAAGTAATCATCAAATGTATTATTCAATCAATAAAATATATAATCCTCAACTATTTAACAAAGGTTCCTTGCATGTCCTCTTATTATGGTGACCAATACTCTCACAACGACTATACTTAATCACCCTTTTAAACTCTCCAGTAGAAGTAATTATATTCTTCTTTGGCCTCCCAGCTGGTCTCTTGTTCAATGGAGGTAAAATCATAGCATCTTCAATGCTACACAGAGGTTTTTCAACAGTTGAAACTAGGCCAATCGAAAACGAGTATGCTTGACGATACATATCAGCATGAAAAAATGGTTCAACAAATGAATTCAAATTCTTTCCACTCCTACAAATTGCAGCAACAGCATGTTGACATGGATACCCATTTATTTCCCATTTTCGACATGAACAAGTTCTCAACCCAAGATCAACCATAACTGAAGGAAAACAATGCACTTCAAAGACATTATCAGATGATAAACTCACATTCCATGTCCTCTCATCCAAAAAAGACTTCTTCAATACACTATCCATACGAGGACACAGAACTTTATTCAATTTACTAGAGAGCAGCCTCCTATCAAACCTCATATTCAAGACTTGCAACTGTATCATGTCCACCAAATTTGTTATTGGCAAGTGCCGAGCTTCTCGTATCCATGAATTGAATGACTCAGCAACATTTGAATACATCTCACTATAACGTTTCCCCGCAAAATATGCATCACTCCAATTTTTATATGGTAAACTTCTCAAGAAAACACTCACAATGTCTTATCCTTCACTTTTTAATTCATTTAACTTGAAATGAAATGATGCCTTTGTTGGAGCATATGCACATTCTGAAAACTTGGACACAATCGTCTCCCTAACCAAATTTGTGTTTTCACATGACAACTTATCCTTCAAATTTCTCTTTAGATGTTCAAGACAAAATCCATGAAAGAAGTTAGAGAAAAACCTAGTAATTCCCTCCACAATACCACAATGTCGATCTGATAGGAAACTTATCACCCTTTCTGATCCCAATACTCCACATAAATGTTAAAAAAAACCAACACCAATTGTCTTTATTCTCAGCATGAACAACAGCAAAAGCTACAAGAAAAAAACTTACAAAACAAATAGGAACAAGCATATTAGATATACACATGCAGAGAAAAATAGAACAATAAACAACTAGAGAAATTTGACACTGCCAACATCCAGAGAAAATTCACTTAGTGCCCAACTCCAGAGAAAATTCACACATTGGCAACATCCAGAGAAAATTAACTTAGTGACCAACTACAGAGAAAATTCACACAATCATAATATCCAGAGAAAATTCACTTAGTGACCACCTACAGATACAATTCACACAATGACAACATCCAAAGAAAATTCACACACTGACCAAAATTCAGTGAAAATTCTCAAAGTGGCCACAACCATAGAAAATCTACACAGTGGCCAAAACCAAAGAAAATTCAAAGTGTTAGAGAAAAATCACATTCACTCAATTCCTACATGTATAGAAAATTCACATATTTAGATAAAATTATATATATTTACAATTACCTTCATTCCCATCTTTCCTCGTTGCAGCAAGCATAACTCCTTTGTATTGTCCTTTCAAAAATGTTCCATCAAGAAAAAGCAATGGCTGACAATATTTGAAACCAGCAACGCATGCATGAAAAGCCACAAACACTCTTTGAAACGCTTGTTATCTTCAAAATCTAACTCAAAACAACTACCTGGATTGTTCTTCAATGCCTCATCAAAATACCACCGTATTTGATCAAATGACAAACAAGAATCCCCATATGTACTACATTTTGCTTTTTCAACACCCAACCAACCACAGTTATAACTGATTGAGACCTCATACTTGTCTTTCATTTCTTTGACAACATCCACTGGACGAGTTAAAGGTTTTGCACTTACCTCTTCAAGTATCAACCCAGAAACTAAGCTGGAAGTCATCCTAGCATGTTTACTCATACGAACCGCCACACCACACGTATGTTCATTGTTCAAAGTCCTTATGTAGAAGAACCCATTTGTTTTTTCAACTGAAGCATGTACACGCCACATACATCTCCTTGATTCCTTATATGCACATTCTGTCGTAACCCTCAGCTTGTCATTTTTAACATACGTAAACTGAAAACCAACCTCAATAGCATACTTGCATAAAAAAGTATGGAACTCAACCACACCACCCTCAAACTTTTGTCCAACACTCGTAATATTATTTCGCCAACCAGCTGACAATAACACATTTTCTTGGTGAGAACAAAACTTAGAGAGTGAATTCCTTTCAATATCCACCAGCCTATCACACTCACTATCCACAACATCTACCCAATTAGACCCCACTTCATCCTCTTCATCAGAAGTACTACATCTAGTAACTGAAACATCAACTATATCAACACCGCGTGCACAAACAACCCTCAACATATTCAGAAAATCAATATTATTTCGAACCATACAATTCGGATGGCCCACAATAGAATATGAAATACACATAGTCTCAGGTTTCAAATTCTCCCATGTTTTACATAAAATGTCAACCAATTCCTCAAAATTCAATTCGCATGAAACATTAATGACAATAGTATCATTCCCATATTTGCACAGCAACAACACTGCACTGTCCATTGAAACTAAAAGAAAAAACAAGAAAAATAATTTGTTTAACATAAAAACACTTCACAAGAACAACATAAAAGTCCAGAAAAATTTCTAAAAATTATAATTTTCTCTAGGCTTAAAATAAAAGTCCAAAGACATCTACAAACTTATATTCACCTTCAATATGACAAAAAACAAAATTACAGAAACATAATGAATCCAGAGAGAATCACAGAGAAATTTACTGCTTACTATTAAATACAATCATAGAAAAAAATCACACAGAATATCTGTTATGAAATTATAAGGTTCTCTGTGATTTTCACCTCACTACAAGCTAACAATTTTCTATGCGTCATTCTGCAATATTGCACTCATAGAAAAATCCAGAGAAATTTACAAACTTATATACACCTTCAAGATAACAAAAAACACTACATTCTCCATCTAAACTTAAAGAAAAAACACAAAAAATAACTTTTGCTTAGAGAAACAAAAACTTCTATTCATCTTCTACAAACATATAATTTTCTCTGAACTACAAACTGAAACTGAGTAACTGTAGACACCCCATTTTTGACCGTCCTCAAGACTTGGACGTCACCGCTTGAATACTCGATGATTATCCATGTTAGTGTTCGTTTGGAGTTCCCGGAGTTCTCGGCTACGCGCCCTACCTCAGGATCTCCGAACTCGACTGTTTTGTGTTTGGTTTTGCACCAAACACTTGTGCTCTACCTTGGAGGGGCAGGGAATGCCTTGTGAGGCATCCCCACACATCACCGGCAGTGGCTAGAGGCCACCGGCTAGTTTTTGTTGCCACCGGCAATGTATATTGCCGGTCGGCACTCTTTGTTGCCGGTCGGCACTCAATTTTGTCAAAATGATAATTTTGAGCGGCCGACTACTGTTCATCTACTTTTTGTAGATATTTCTTGCCAACTGTGATAGCTGGCACCCACCCCATTCCCCTCCATACACGTGTATGGAGGGAATTGCCTATATAGGAGAGAGTCTTCTCTTGGCATGAGGTGAGACACTTGTTAGACATTTTAGACAGCTTTGGAAAAGCTTGAGTTCTAGGGTTAGGGTTAGATATATTTTCTATCTCTATAAGTGTGTGTTTTGTGCCATTTTTGCTCACACACACACACTAACACACCATCTCTTGGACTTGAAACCCTTGGAGGCTTGTTTGAGTGTTTTGGAGGTGGATTCAAGCCAAGAAGGGTTGTTGGAGCATCATTTGTGAAGGTGGTCTTCAAGGGTAAGAAACTTCCCTTTTATTCCCCATTTTTGCATCCTATTTCTACCCATCTTAGAGCTGTTTTTGTGTTTAGTGTATAACATAAAAAAGTTCTATTTTTAGGCCCTCTTAATAGTTTATTAAGAGTGTTTTTTGGTTTGGGTGTGTTTGACCACTCTTAGGCCTTGAAAGGCCCTTGTTTTGTGCCATTTTGTGCAAGTTTCGAGACTTTGGTGTTTGGGCCTCTTCACCACTGAAATCTTGAGGGATTTCAGTGGTGGGGATGGTGCCTTGAAGTCTCCAAAAGGGGAGGGGCCCCCCTTCTCCTTGTTGTCCTTGAAAGGGACCATTTTTGGTCTCTTAAGGGAGCTTATGTTTGAGTGTGTGTTGAGCATGCCATGGCTGTATTTTATGCTTATATTGCCATGTTATAACTTTGTATTAAGTTGGTTTTGGTACTCCATGCATGTTTAGTATAGTTGTCATGTAACGCCTCCTTGATCCCTTAACATGCCTTAGGTTGTGTGCCTTTGTTTTAGCGTGTTTTAGGCTTAGATTTGTGAAGCTTTTATGCTTATTTTTCCATGCTTTAGGTCTATCTTAGGTTGTTTGAGTCGACCCTAGCATGCTTTATATAGCCTCTTTGCATTTTTGGGCTTGTTGGCCTCAAGCGTGTAAGTGTATAGCATGCTTTGTTTGCTTCAATTTAGTGGATTAGAGTCATTTTTTCATGTTATTTCAGTCCCTAAGATATGCTTGTATGCTTGCCTTGGTTGCCTCTTTGTTGCCTCTTGAGCATGTGTTATATGCTTCTTGAAAGAGTATTTGTGCATGCCTTTGAATTCAAACCATTTAGATGCCATCCAAGTGGTCCTTTGGGCTTGATTTTGTGTGCTAAAACCCTGATTTTAGTTGCTTAAGTCTTGCCATGCTAGGTCTTGTCAAGTGTAGTTCAATGCCTCTTGGCTTGCCTCGAATACTTGGGCCATTTGCATGCTTTTGTTTGTCTTGTGTGAGTTGGTTTGGCACCTCTTCTAACATGATTTCAGAGCTTAACTCGTGTGCTAATTGTTCATATTTGTGCCCTTTTAAATGTGTTTAAAAGTTGCCCCATTATGCTTTAAGTATTGGACCATGAGTGCTTGCATGTGTGTGTGCATTTTGGCCTTCACTTCCTTGGTTTTGGCTACTGATTTTGGGCCTATTTGGAGTTGCCTAAGTCATGTTTAAGTCCACCCCTTTGCTTGGTTCGCACGCTTGCCTTGTATGTGTGTTTGCATACTAGCATTCTTGTTTGCATCCCATGTTGCATACTAGTTGACATGCTTAGGATTGCACACATAGACATGCATACCTTGTCCCTTGATTTGGTGATGGGAATTGGGCCCCTTTATTTGTTTGGTTTGCATTTCATTTGAAATTGAAGTGCACACTTGATTCTTTAGGCCATCATGCATGGAAATACGCGATTGGTGGCCCGAGAATCGAGACACATACCCCTTTGAGTCGCAAACATGATAGGGGGCATGATTGGTGCATACATTGTTTGAATTTGTATTGCCATGCAAGTTTTGCCCTCTGCTGCTGTGAGTTGCAGATTCTGAAGGCATTGTTTGCCGACCGACAACATTTTATGCCGGCCGGCAATAAATAATCAGCCGATGGGTTCATTTTGTGCCGGTGACCACAATTCACTGCCAGTGGTAATTCTACTCAGCTGGTGGTGATTCCCAGTATCCAGAGAGGCATCCTTGAGACTTTGGCAGTCTTCAGAGAAGCAAAGCAGGGAAAACAGAGGCAGGCTATGCATGGCAGTGCGATTCCGAGCAAGTCCCGAGCATGCGCTGTATCTGACTCTCCTCCCGAGGCGGTTTACTGCTTTTCCTAGTTTAATTAGTTTGTTAACTGATTAGGCAATTTGTAATATTTAATTAGCTTGCGTAGTTAATTAATTTGTATTATTTATTTGGTCCCTCCGGGCGAGGGCAAATCTGTAATAAGCGTGTGTGAGTGGTGTGCATGTCTTCCAACCCCCACTTCTTTCTTCCCTTTTATTTACCCGCTTATGATGGTAGATTAGGACATATTTAAAATTAGCATACCTTATGCAATGCATGCGTGCATCCATACATTTGTCTTACATGTACCAGGTTCGGTACATCACGCTAACTGCATTGTACTTCAATTTCCAAATTGAATACGTGTTAGTTGTAGCATTTCACATGCCATGTTTAGGATAGCCGAGCCTGTCTTGATTGCATCTTTGCCTGTGTTGCATTAGCCACTTAACATGAACTAGGATCATGCATATGATTACTAACTAGTTTCTGTTTTGGCACGGAGTACTAGGTAAGCTTTTATGCTTTAGCATATCGCATGCGTGTGAATGTTGCCATGATAGCACGATTACCATGAGGCTAGCTGCTTATGTGATATAATTGCTTGAATGCCTGTGGATAGAGGTCAAATTACCTAAGTTGGAATAATGCATTAAAACTGTGAGTTTTAAACCCACTAGATAGTGGCAAAACCATCTTTTCTAAAGCCCACTTGAGGGTGGCAAAATCTGCATTTTAGCCTACTTGCGAGTAGCAAACCATTTTCAAAACAAGCGTGCAATGTTTTGTTCCAATTTAGGCGATTTGGTCTATACTTGTTTACTGTGCGCATAACATAGTAATTCTAGGCTAATAACCGGAATAAGAACACATAATGTTTTCAAAACAAGATATCACAGTTAGTAGAGGCCAATCTTCGAATCGGGCGAGAGGGGGTGCTCATAGCTGACCTTCCCCGATTGTACCCAAGTTTCCGAGCCGAGGCAACTTTGGTGATGACGGACACGTGGCCTTTGGCACCGAGTCAGGGTTTCCTAAATTCCCCATTAAAAAATATTTAGGTGGCGACTCTGTATCTGACAAAGCAGTCCATGTTTGGCACTTCTTTTCAAAATCTGTTTTTCTCAAAACGATTTGCCAGAGTTGGACTCTTTGGTTCAAGATTAAGAACCGTGACACAAATTGAGTCCGAACTGTAACTAATGAGTTCCCTCGCAGACCTGTTACAGTAACAAAATTATAATTTTCTCTAAATTACAAATAAAAATCCAGAGAAATTTATGAACTTACATTCACTTTCTCAAATTCTATCTGCGTTATAAACTTCTAATAATATGTCCATATGCACTTATAATTTTCTCTGTGATTTTCGTTGGATTATAATAACAAACTTACAATTTTCTCTCGACTATACCAATAAAAGTGCAGAAAATGAAATTTCTCTAGTTTGTAAAAATATAGAACAAAACTTATCATTGATCAGCATGTTGATAAAAAAACAGAGCACGAAAAATGAACTCTAAACATCATAATCAACTACACTGTCAACACTATTTGAAATTGATCAAAAAACAAAGAATGAAAAATTAATTCCAAAAATAAAAATCAACTCTATCAAGCTGGCCTCTCTTTAAACAAAAATTCAAAACAAAAATCAAAATCCATGTGGAATCTAAATCGAAAACAAACCTGATTCAACTCTACTCAAAAACCTACGCGATCAACACACTGTCAACACTCTTTGAAATTGATCAAAAAACAAAGAATGAAAAATTAATTCCAAAAATAAAAATCAACTCTATCAAGCTGGCCTCTCTCTAAACAAAAATTCAAAACAAAAATCAAAATCCATGTGGAATGTAAATCGAAAACAAACCTGATTCAACTCCACTCAAAAACCTACGCGATCAACACACTGTCAACACTCTTTGAAATTGATCAAAAAATAGAAAATCAAAAATTAATTCCAAAAATAAAAATCAACTCTATCAAGCTGGCCTCTCTCTAAACAAAAATTCAAAACAAAAATCAAAATGAATGTGGAATCTCCATCGAAAACAAACCTGATTCAACTACACTGAAAATCTACGCGATCAACACACTGTAACACCACTGAAATCTCCGATGAAATCTACATGATCGTAGCAATTTTTCTCGTCAACTCCACTGAAATCTTCGACGAAATCTACACGATCGTAGCAATCTTTCTCGTCAACTCCACTGAAATCTCCGACGAAATCTCCACTGTGAACTCAACAATATAATATTCAAATAAATTTCTCATCAACTCCACTGCAATCTTCGACAAAATCTCCACTGCTAATTCGATTTCCAAAATCTCACCGTGAAGTCAACAATATAATATTCAAACAAATTTATATTATAAAAGAAGGATAATTTAGGTATTTTATAACCTAAAATAAATTTGAGGGACCTTAGCCATCAAAATATATTATTTTGGACCTCTCCTCCTATCAAAAGTAGAGGAGAGACCTTAGGTTAATTTTCCCCAATAACAATGCTCCCCCCCTCCCTAAAAAAAAAATATATATATATATACATTTTACAAATAGCAAGTGATTGATGGCTTTGCCTCTCAAGTTGTCTTATATATATATATATATATATGATATTCAAATGCAATTGAAATATTTAGATAGCGTTTGGTTTAATTTTGAAGTCAAAATTTCAATAAATTTTTTTTTTCAAAACTCATAACCAAATAGTTAATTTAAAACTCTTTTCAAAACTCAAAACTCTATTTTTAACATAAAAAAAATCAAAAAAAAGATTTTTTTTATTTTTTCTTTAAAATTAGTTTTTTATTTTTTATTTCTTAGAAAAATATTTTTTTCAAAAAATATTTTTAAAAAAAAATTGTTTTGTTATTTTTTTAAGTATTGGCCAAATAATTTGTTATGATTTGCATATATATGGATGATTCAAAAAAATTTTAAATTTAAAAAAAATCAAAAATTTTTTTTTTAAATTTTTAAAAAACTATTCAAATATTTAAAATATAATAAAATATTTAAAATAAAAAAGAAAATATTTAAAATAAAAATTGTATATTTAAAATAAAATTAATAAAATTTTAATATTTTTTAAAAAAATATTAAAAAAATACAGTGCACAAATGTAACAAATACAACACACATTAAAAAAAAATTTAAACTAAAAAAATAAAATTAAGAAAATTTTTAAATATTTTAAAAAATAAACCCAAAATAATTTCAAAATACAACTCAAAACTCAATTTAAAACTCTTCTCAAAACTCATAACCCAATAAAATTTCTATTTTCAAAACCAACGATGATTCGTAGCTCGAATTCGAGGCACGAATTTGGCTCGAATTCGTCGGTCGGAGGAGGAAGAGGAGGAGGAGGAGGAGGGAGGAGGAGTAAGGATGAGGGGAGGGGAGGGGGCCATAAAAATGGCTGGAGGAGGAGTCGGGGCCGGAGGCGGAGCTGCGGCGTGCTGCGACGATCGGAGCTTCTGCGACGATTGGCGGCGTGCTGCGACGGGGACGGTGGGCGGAGGCGACGAGCTCCTCGCGATGAGGACGGCGGACGGAGGCGGCGGAGCTCCCTCTCTCCTCTTCCCCTCTGTGTTGGGTATACCTCCTTATTGGAGTGTGGGACCCAATTGGTTTTGGAAAAAGAATTTTAATTGGGCTTGGTTTAGTATAATATATTTTTATATATTATATTTGTGGAGGCCCAATCCAATTTGGATACAATTAGGGTTTGATTACAAAACCCTAGATTTATTATATTATTTTTGGTTCAATTACACACAACAAGAAAGGGACGGCGGCTGTTCTATCACGTTGGTTACAGTGCCGAACATTGGGAGATTGATTCAATTTCGTTTTTCTGGAAGCTCAATTTTTGGGGCATCTTCGGTTGGTGTCTGGTTCGTTATTTTGGGTCGTCTTCAACTTTGGTTCTGAAGATTTTGGTTCTTCTATTTGGTGAGGTCTTTCCTCTAGTTTATTTTGTGATTATTTGGAATTCACCTAAGGGTGGTTTTGTGACACCATTAATGTCTCGTTTGTAATCGTTTGTAACTTATTTGGTTGATAGTGGAATCGGATTTCGATCCCGTGGACGTACCTCACATTGAGGGAACCACGTAAAAATTCTTGTGTTGCCTTTGATTTAATTTTTCCGCATTAATTTTATTCCCATTGATTGATTTACTTGTGGGGAATCATCGATTTTCCCTAACACTCTGTTCCTGGTTTCAACGAAGAAGACGAAGAAGAAAAGAAGAAAAGAAGGAAAGAAAAGGCAGAAAAAGAAAGGGAAGAAAAAAAAAATGTAAAACGACGTCGTTTTACAGATTCGAGCCAAAAATCGAGCCAAATATTCGAGCTACCAGGAATTATTCATTCAAAACTCATTTCAAAAACTCTATTTTCAAAACCCAATTTCAAACTCAATCATAATTATCAAACTAAACCAAACAGAACATTTCCCCCTCTAAAATGATTTATATTGAATAGTCATAATATTCCAAGCTTTGTTTAGATCATAAAAATCATTAATATAAGATATCCCATTAAAAAATAGTGTAATATAGGGACTGGAAGCTCCAATTGGCATTATGTCATTGACTAGTTATTTAAAAAAGAAAAATGAGTTCCAAATTCCCTTTTCAAATTTATTTTCTAGTTTCAGAGATGTGGAAGAGCATCTTTAATGGTGCATCTTTTTTTCATCAAATTTAAATAAAAACTTTATTTGTTATTAAGTGTTCCAACGGAAAATTTGGAGTTTTCATCAAAACATCGGTTGACTGGATGGACGACTAGGTAGATGTCTAGCCGGTCGACCGGCTAGTGTATTTTTTTTTCAAATTTTTACCTAGAGGTAATTCTTTGGAAGAACATCCGATTGGACATTCGGCAGGACATTCAGTAGTGAAAATCCAACGCTTATGAACAATGATTTGATAAAAAGTTCTCAAGCGTCCTCAATTTGGTAAAATTTTTTTAATGTCCTCGATTTGATACTTATTTGATAAAACTATTGGAGCAGAAAAAAGTTTATTTTTCATCAAATTTAAATTTAATGACAAAATTAATGAATTATTGGAGATAATCTAAGTGATATGATTGATTGATAATTAAAAAATATATAAGAAAAAGTATTTCTTTAAATATTTCAAAAGTGTGATTCCTTAAATATTTCAAATGATTGTTATATTATTAAACTTAGTGAGTCTAAATTTTAAACTACTCTTTAAAAAATAGTTATGAATAAAGGAAGAGCATTTTTTAAGGCTTCTATCTACTCTGTCCATTCTTTCCCTATTCGTTGCGATAAATAAAGAAAGATGCAGACAATTTTGGCAAGTCCCATAGGGCATAAAAAAAAAAATAAATAAATAAAATAATAATAATAATAATAATAATAATAATAAATAAATAAATAAATAAATAAATAAATAAATAAATGCCCACCAAATATCCAAACGCTACAAGAAAATAGGGTTTAAAAGACGGAACTTTTTGCGACGGCACAATTTGCCGTCGCAAAAAATGTGACTTTTTGCGACGGCACAATTTACTGTCGCAAAAAATAGAGTATTTACGACGGCAGAAAATGCTGTCGCGAAAAAGGAGAGTATTTGCGATGGCAAAGATTGCTGTCGCAAAAAAATAGAGCTTTTGCGACGGCACCAACTGTAGTCACAAAAAAAAAAAAAGAAGAGTTTTTTGCGACTGTAATAGCCGTTGCAAAAAAAAAGGTATATATATTGTAGCTTTGAGACGGTTTCATATATATATAGTCACAAAATGGTTTGAATAAATGCAACGGTATTTTTTTGTCAAAAAAAATAAAAAATAAAAAAAACGACGTCATCTTACTATTTTGATATAACATTTCTCTTTTCACTCATTTTTTTATCTTCCTGTCTCTCTCTATCTCTGTCTCTGTCTCTTTTCTCTTTCTCTCTCTCACTCATCACTCTTCTCTGTCTGTCTGTCTGTCTCTTTCTCTCTGTGTCTCTGTCTCTCTTCTTTTTCTCTCTCTCACTCATCACTCTTCTATGCCTGTCTGTCTGTCTGTCTTTGTCTCTCACCCATCTCTCTCTGTCTCTTTCTCTCGTTTATCTATTTTTGCTCTCTCTCTCTCTCTCTATCTCTCTCTCTCTTTTCTCTTTCTCTCTCTTATTTATCATTCTTCTCTGTCTGTCTGTCTGTCTGTCTCTGTCTCTTTCTCTCTTTTTTTCTCTCTGTGTCTCTCGCTTATCTCTCTTCTCTCTATCTTTCTCATCTCTTATCTCTTACATTTCTCTTCTCTCTCTGTCTGTCTCGCTCATCTCTCTTCTCTCTATCTCTCTGTCTCTCTCGCTCATCTCTTTTCTCTGTGTCTCTCTCTTTTTCTATGTCTCTCTCTCTCTTATTCATCTCTTTTCGCTCTCTTTCTCTCTCTTTGTCTATCTTTCACTAATCTTTTGTTTATCTCTCTTTTTTTGTCTCTCTCTTTCTCTCTCACTCATTACTATTCTCTCTCTCTCTGTTTGCCTGTCTGTTTGTCTGTCACTCTCTCTTTCTCTCTCCCCCCCACTGTGTTTGCCTTGCTCACTTTCTTCTTCATCTCTTCTTTATTTACCGAGCTCCCTCTCGATTTATCAATCCACTATAAGAAAATGTACTTTTAGCGACCACTTTGTCTCTCTCTCTCTCTCTCTCTCTCGCTCGCTCATCACTCTGTCTCTCTCTCTATCTATCTTCTCTATCTGTCTCTCACTCATTTCTCTTTCTCACTACCACCATTGTTGCCACTCCACCTCTATGACCACCATTACTACCACCATCGCCATCATTCCATTATCACCACCACTACTACTACTGCCACTACTACCACAATTACCTCTCTTCTACCATCGCCACTCCATCATCTCTGCCACTACCACAACTTCACCACTAATCTCCTTCGCTATCACCATCACCTTCACCACTACTGCCGTTTCCCTCTGAAACTTGATTCAAATTTATTTTTTAAAGACTAAAAATTAGTTTCATGAAAAAATTTAAAAAATCAAAACTATCATACTTGTCAATTTTATATAATTTGACGAAGAATATGATCAGCTTGTTTGGTTTAGGTTTTCGGTATTTATTTTTCAGGAAATCGAAATTTTTTATTTTGTGTGTGTGTGTGTATTTTTTTATTTTTTATGTTTTCACTATTTTTTTTAATATTCTAAGCATTTTTTTTAATTTTTAAATACACTACACATAAATACACTTTAAAAATATAATATTTATGATTAAATCGTATTCTTGTGCATTTATTGATTTTTAAATTTTTTTTAGACAAATATTTTACTTTTTAGATACGTTAAGTAAGTTGCATCTAAAAAATATAAAAAATAAAAATTACTTAAAATTTTAAAAATTCATTGAAAATAAAAAATATACAAAAAAAAAAAAAACTTCATTTTCAAAAAATTAAATCAAAAAAATCGAAATCAAACAATTTTTAAAAATTTAAAAATACATTTAAAAAAAAAAAAAAATCAACCATACAGGATCTCAATTTTTTACCTTCCTCCCAAATTTCCCAATGTTCGAATTTCCTACAAAACCCTATCTCTGTGATTTCATTTTCCCTCTCTTTCTTTTCACGCTCAACTCTCTGCCTCTCTCCTCATTCTCTCACTCATCTCCGCCACTTCCATTGTCTCGACAAAGCCACCGATCCCCACCACCACCATCATGATCATCACCGCGGTCACAACCACCATCACCATCACCATCACCATCACCAGCACGATTACGGTGGCCATGCCAAGCTGACTAGGGCACAGGAAGTGTTTCTTCGATTCGCCGAAATGATTAGGTGGACCGATTTAGCGGACTTCTTGCGAGAACACTTGGAGCTGTGCTACTGTGCCACGGCTCTGTTTATCACTGCGGCAGCTTGTCCCTACTTGCTTTCGAAGCCGGCTGTGAAGCCTCTGCAGCGTGTTTTCATTCTCATTGCTTTCCCTCTCGTTGGGGTATGAGTATTCTCTCCCAATTTTTCCTAATTTTGATTTTGGATTGATAAACTGATATAATTTCATACTCAATTGGCCTGAAGATGAAGAGCAAAATTTGATGTCTATGGTGACAATTTTTGTTATTTTGGGTTAGATTTGCCCATGAAATTGGGCTAATATGAATGTAATAGAGGAATATATCAAGAGGGAGTGAATAATTTTTATTTTATTTTATTTTTTAAAATTGCTATTAATGCCTACTATGTCTTATGGTATAGGTCCTTAGGCAGCTAAGAAGCAATATGTTCAAATGATGATTGAAACTAAAATGAGAATGTTTGAGATGAATGGGTGGTCTTATTGGAAAAGATAGACTAAGAAATGATGGTATTGATGAGCATATGGTTTGGTATTTTTTCTTTGCTGAGTTGCAGTGCTTACACTACGTCATGAGGAAGCTGGAAGACTCAAGTTTGTATGTGTTTCAAATGATGGTATTGATGAGCATATGGTTTGGTATTTATTTCTCTTTCTCAAGTATCCATTTTTTATCTATTGTTTTTTTTTTTTGTTGTTTCCTCAGATTAATATACACTGGTACATTTTTTTTAGCATTTGAAAAGCTGCCATATATGCTATTAAGTTTTGATCATTCACCAGGATAGCACTGCATTAAGATGGAGTTCGTTTTATTTTTCCACCTCTCAGGTTGATAGGATTGAAGAATATATTTGCTAGACAACTACCTAACATGCCTAAGAAGTACATTGTTCGCCTTGTAATGGACAGGTATGTTTTGTGAAAGCTTTCTTAAAACTTAAAAGTGTTATATCAGTAAGAAATATGTTTAAACCTAATTATCAAATAAGTAGTTAGTATTCTTAAAACTATGTTGTTGCTCGAATGGATTGTGGTATGATTAAACTGTTTGATACCCCAAAAAATAATAAATGAATGGATGAATGAAATAAAATTAATGAAGATTAAATGTATTCATAATTTTCTTTTTTATTCCCTTTCACACCCCTCGTGAGAGGCGAAAAGACGAAAAAAAAAAAAGAAAAAAAAAGTGAGTGGTTTAAACATTGACAAAAAAAAAATACAAGTTTAGTTACATGGACTCTTCTACTTATCCCAATGTACCAGTGTCCACTAGGTAGTTGAATCTTGATTGCTCCCTTAGCTATTAATATGAGATTTTGAGAGGTTAAAAAATGCAAGCATTTTCATGTGTTCATGGCATCATAGATATAGAGGTGCGTTTTAGGTTTGCTTTTGCTTATTTATTCATATGGGCTGGAATTTAACCACACAAAGAAGCAAAACACAAGGTGTAAAAGGTCATGTCTACCATTAACATTGAATTTAGCCCCGTGAAATGGTTTCAAGTAACATTTATGTCATTCTTTTTCTATCTCGTGAATTCGAGGTGTTGACCCCCCAAAATCACCAAATGGTGTCGGATTAGCACGAAAATTGACACACATGACCGCCTAGGCACGGGAGACTTGTGGGAGAAGACGGGACTCAAATCGGGTTCTCGGTTTGGGAGTTAGAGCCAGATTTCACTCTAGGCAAACTAATTCCTTAAGAAACTTAGAATTCGAAGTGTTGACACTCCAAAATCAC
This sequence comes from Camellia oleifera, assembly GCA_022316695.1. Taxonomy (NCBI): domain Eukaryota; kingdom Viridiplantae; phylum Streptophyta; class Magnoliopsida; order Ericales; family Theaceae; genus Camellia; species Camellia oleifera. The sequence continues at coordinate 121,869,613 of CM039314.1, read as the reverse complement.
AAAACGGCTATGGATTATCACGAAACTTAGCACGCACAACTGCCTAGGCACGAGAGACTTGTGGGAGAAGATGAGACTCGAATCGGGTTCTCAGTTTGGAAACTAGAGCTGGATTTCACTCTAGGAAAACTTGTTCTTTGAAAAACATAGAATTTAGGTGTTGACACCCCAAAATCACCAAATGACGTCGGATTAGCATGAAATTTGGCACACACGACCGCCGTGACACGAGAGACTTGTGGGAGAAAATAGGACTCGAATCGGGTTCCCGGTTTGGGAGTTAGAGCTAGATTTCAATCTAAGCAAACTAGTTCTTTGAAAAACTAGAATTTGAGGTGTTGACACTCCAAAATTACCATACGGCGTCGGATTTGCATGAAACTTGGCACACACGACCGCCTTGACACGAGAGATTTGTGGGAGAAGATGAGACTCGAATTGGGTTCCCGGTTTGGGAGTTAGAGTCAGAGTCAGATTTCGCTCTAGGCAAACTAGTTGTTTAAGAAACTTGAATTCGAGGTGTTGACGCCCCAAAATCACCAAACAGCGTCGAAATAGCATGAAACTTGGCACACACGACCACCTAGGCACGAGAGACTTGTAAGAGAAGACAGGACTCGAATCGGTTTCCCGGTTTGGGAGTTAAAGTCGGATTTCGCTCTAGGCAACCTAGTTCCTTAAGAAACTTGAATTCGAGGTGTAGACGTCCCAAAATCCCAAACGAATAGCACGAAACATGGCACATATGACCGCCTAGGCAGGAGAAGACAAGACTCGAATCGGGTTCCCGGTTTGGGAGTTAGAGTTGGGATTCGGCAAACTAGTTCCTCAATAAACTTGAATTCAAAGTGTTGACACCCCAAAATCACCAAACGGCGTCGGAATAGCACAAAACTTGGCTCATACGACCGCCTAGGCACGAGAGACTTGGGGGAGAAGACGGGGCTCGAATCAGGTTCCCGATTTGGGAGTTAGAGCCGGATTTCGCTTTAGGCAAAATAGTTCCTTAAGAAACTTGAATTCGAGGTGTTGACGCCCCAAAATCCCCAAACGGTGTCGGAATAGCATGAAATTTGGCACACACGGCCAACTAGGTACGAGAGGCTTGTAGGAGAAGATGGGGCTCGAATCGGGTTCTCGGTTTTGGGAGTTAGAGCCGGATTTCGTCCTAGGCAAACTAGTTCCTTAAGAAACTTGAATTCGAGGTGTTGACGCTCCAAAATCACCAAATGGCGTCGGAATAGCACGAAACTTGGCACACACGACCGCCTAGGAATGAGAGACTTGTGGGAGAAGACGAAACTTGAATCGGGTTTCCGGTTTGGGAGTTAGAACTGGATTTCGCTCTAGGCAAACTAGTTCCTTAAGAAACTTGAATTCGAGGTGTTGACGTCTCAAAATCCCCAAACGGCGCTGAAATAGCATGAAACTTGGCATACACGACTGCCTAGGCACGAAAGACTTGTGGGAGAAGACGGGGCTCGAATCAGGTTCCCGGTTTGGGAGTCAGAGCTGGATTTCGCTTTAGGCAAACTAGTTCCTTAAGAAAATTGAATTCGAGATGTTGACGGCCTAAATTTACCAAAAGGCATCAAAATAGCACGAAACTTGGCACACACGACCGCCTAGACACGAGAGACTTTTGGGAGAAGACGGGACTTGAATCGGGTTCTCGATTTTGGAGTTAGAGTTGGATTTCGTTCTAGCCAAACTAGTTTTTTAAGAAATTTGAATTCGAGGTATTGACATCCCAAAATCACCAAACGGCGTCGGAATAGTATGAAACTTGGCACACACGACCGCCTAGGCACAAGAGACTTGTGGGAGAAGACGAGACTCGAATTGAGTTCCCGGTTTGGGAGTTAGAGCCGGATTTCACTATAGGCAAACTAGTTCCTTAAGAAATTTGAATTTGAGGTGTTGACGCTCCAAAATCACCAAACGGCGTTGGAATAGCACAAAACTTGGCACACACGACCGCCTAGGCACGAGACTTGTTGGAGAAGACAGGACTCGAATCGAGTTCCCGGTTTGGGAGTTAGAGCCGGATTTCTATCTAGCCAAAATTATTTACTTAATGATTTTTGTAATTATATAGTAGTTACATTTTTATGTTTTTTTTATAATTAAAATATTAACATATAATTATACTGTCATTAATTATTTTTATTTTTTGTTTTCAGATTTTTCTCGAGTAGGAGTTTGCTTCTTGTGGAGTGCAGGCGTGTGAAGAATGTGACTAACTTTTGTTTTTGTTACGCATGGAAGAATCATGAGGAAAACTTTTGTTGTTGATTTACGTTATTTTGAATTGTGAACAATATTATGTATTTAAACATTATATTTGTATTATGCAACATTATGTAGTGGGGTAATTTTGTTGATGTTTTGTTATGAATGCCAGAATATTTTTATTATGGATGAATCGTTATTTTTATATTGAAATTCTTATATTATTATGTAATTATTAGTTTCTTTTTTAGTTATTTTTCATTTAATACAGGTAATTTTCATATTATTAATAATTTTATTGCAGGTTTTTTGTTTTTGTTTTTGTTTTGTCTTGTTTTGTTTTGTTTTGTTTTGTTTTTTTTTTTTTGCGACGGCACCACGCCGTCTCAAAAAACATTAGAACTAAAAGTATTTTGTTGAAACAAAAACCTTTTGTGACGGCATTTTTTATCGTCTCAAATAAACTTTAGCGACAGCATGTTTTGTTGTCTCAAATAATCTTTAGCGACAACAGGTATCCCATCGCAATAAAAACGCTTTAGCGATGGCATTTTTTGCCGTCTCAAATAACACTTCTAGCGACTGTAAAACATTGCCTTCACAAAAAATCTCAAGTTTTTACATATTATTGGCGACACCAGAATTTTGTCCCAAAAGGCAACTTTTGCCGTCGCAAAAAAAAAAAAAATGAGACGGCATGGTACCATAGCTAAAGGGTTTTAGCAACGCCCTTTATTGCGACTCCCTATTTGTCGTCGCTAAAAGTCAGTTGCCGTCGCAAAAAAATATTTGAGATGGCATTATGAAAAAGTCAAAATTTTTGTAGCGAAACCATGTTTGGTTGTGTTGTGAACCCTAGAGTCAAGATAAATATTTCATATTCTGTGATGATGCCAGCAAATTGACAGTGACAATTACATTATTTTAGATGGCACATGAACACAAGTAGAGAAAATCCACTCTTCTAGTTGTCATTGACCTCATATGGATGTATTTATTTAAGGCAAATTATATTTTGCATCATTATGTTTTGTACCAAATTTTATTTTGATCATTACACACGAAATTATAATAGTGAATCTTCTATACTTCTGATCAAATCCAATTTTAGTTTCTGCACATAAAATTGTGACAATTATCCCCTTGTACTTTTGTTCATCTCTCACTTTGATCCTTATACAAATGTCAATGTCCCATTTTTGTTACTCAGTTATGTAAATATTTAACAAAATCTAATCGTGTGATAAGAATGTGATTACGGCATGAGGGTAGCAAAGGAAAATCATCTACATTGTTCAACAATACACACTTCATCCCAAAATTTACATCAAAATATGACCTTATTAGGCTAAAACAAAATGCAAATTGTGAACAAAGAAGTTGAAATAGGGTTTTTCATAAACTGAAATCATGAAACTCTGTTTTTATGATAACACAGTCTTCTGTCTGTTTATCTTTCTTTCTCTTTGATTTCTTTGTCCATTTTTTTTTATTTCAAAAACTCTACTTTCTTGCCTTCTCGTCTTAATCTTTACCATAAGAACACACACACACACACACACACACACACAAACAAACACACACACACACGCGTGTATATATTATATAACTCTCAAGTGCTTATCACTAGGTGTGTAAATTTGACCCGGCCCGATCCATGTCGAGCTTTGTAGGCTTCATCCAAAATTTGGGCTGAGTTGGTCCAAGGGCCAAAAAATTAGGCCCAGGGGGTATTCAAGCCTTTGGCTTGCCGGAGAGCCAGAACTTGAACGGGGCAATGGGCATGGGCATGGGCATGGGCTTGGGCTCGGGCTTGGGGGAGCCTGAACATTTTTTTTTTTGTTTTTAAAATTTTTTCTACCAAAATTTCATTATTTTCCACAAAAAAAAGACATTAGGCCTCGGGCGGGCCGAGCCTCGAGGGGGCCTTAAGCAGGCTGATTGGCCAAGCCCACGGACCGAGTCGAGCTTCAAAACGATAGCTTAGACCCAAGCCTAAGGTCTCAGGCTGGGCTCGAGCCTGGGCCCAAACAGGCCTAAATGGGCTGAGCCCATCTTGAGCCGCGCCACGGGCCATTTTTACATTCCTACTTATCATGTAGGACAAAGTGTATTGGTGGAAAATATGGATGATTTTCCTCTTTTGCACTCATTTTGTAGTCACATTTTTGTCACATGATTGAATTTTATTAAAGATTTAAAAATGAAGTAACATAAAAGGGATATTGACACTTATGTAAGGACTAACTTGGAATTTGAGTAAAAGTGTAGGGAGTTGATTGTCACGATTTTATATTGTCATGACCCGACCCCGTCCCTAGAGGTTTGAATCATAACTGGCCAGTAATCATAGGATTACCTACGATCTCAGATAGAAATCTAATCATATTTAATTATATGGAGCCAGAAGCGAAAGTAAGATTATAAAATTTTATTCAATGAGCTGTGCATAAATGGCATGAACAAAAACTTCTTATATATTAATAACTTACACTCATGAATTCATAATAAGATTCCATATGTTCAAGATCTTTCATATGCCATTGTCATACAAAACCAGAACTTATAATATATACAAGGTCACACATGACCAATAAAAAAGGACAGAAATTCAAAAAACAAAAATAAACAAAAGCCTCTCTCGTGAGGCGCTCATAACAGACTTCACAAAAACTTGGTTTCCTTCACAAGTTCACTAAGGCTAGAGCTGGACATCCCACTGCTCACCTATATGCATATAAATATAGAATGAGCTAACGCCCAGTGAATAACATCAGAGTAATGGGTTTATATGAATGACGACTAGTAAATGACATAAGTAATTCATCACGGAACAACCTTGGGTCTAACAGATAATGGAACGACCTCAGGTCCAACGTATAATAGATATATAGAACGGAATTGATCATATCATAATAGAACGACCTTAGGTCTAATCATTTACAACTATATAATGACCATTCGATCAACTCACAATAGATGATCAAACTTATCAGATGTTTAGAATAACCTTGGGTCCATCTTGTCAGATATACGGAATGACCTTGGGTCTAATTCTGATATACAGATCAACCTTGGGTCCATCATTGTAGACACTCCATTTTTGATCGCCCGTAAGACTTGGGCGCTTTGTTCTGAGCACTCGATGATGAAAGTTACGTTGTCAATGGTTCGAATTCTCCATAAAGGAATTCGATTTTTAGCTCTAAAAAATCTCAACCTTCCATACCCAGGTTGTTTCTATACCTATATACCACAAAAATTCATTTTTTAGCACCATGCCAATACACACTAAGCTTGAAACAGAGGAATAGAGGAACTACATTGGGGCCCAACCATGCCTCATTTCGGGCCGGCTGTGCGTTTTGGGCAAGAAACACTATTTTGGGCAAGAATCTGCCAGCTGTCTATTTTTGAAGATATTTGTGACCTATGTGCCTCAAATTCCATAAATACGAGCATATATCTCAGTTTTGAGGGTTGGAAAAATTTCAAAGAAGTAAAAACACCATTAAAAGCTCATTCTTCCTTTGCAAGCTAGCTTTGTGATATTATATCATCCTTGAACCATATCTATACATTATACACATCCTTAGAACTAAACCTTGGAACCTTGGTTGAGCCTTGAGAATCATAATTCAACCTTGAGAATGTGCTAGGATCAAGTTTGGTTTACAACCAAAGCTTACTCTCTTTAAGAGGTATAAGCTTGTCACCTTTTTCCTTGCTTTCATTACAATCTCTCTCTATCTATTTCTTGTGTTTTTGTGCTTTTGTGGATCTATTTCAAGTGTTGGAACTTGGGGTTGAATAGTTACCAAAGGTAGAGAGGCTTAACACCCTTTCTTGCACCTTATTTCATAGTCCATTCCCTTTGTTTTACCACTATTTTTATTGGCATACAAATTGATTTTTAGAGTTTAAAAAGGCTGAAAAACATGGTTTAGAAGTCTCAAAAGTGGAAGGGTTAGCCATCCCTCCTTACTCTTGTTTATTAGTTTTGTGTCTCTTTGTCCTTACTTATCTTTTTGTGCTCTTTTAGCTACTGTTTTCTGATGTTTTAGGGGCTTTTTAGGACTGTTTTCATTCATTTAATTAGTTTATGCTTTGACTACTTTGCTTGTTGTGTTGTACGTCCTCATGGCTTCAGTTGTTCAGGCCTTAGACACTGAGTCATTCGAGTTGATAGCTTTCTTTATTTAGTTTCCATGTAAAAAGTTCCATTTTTTTTTTTGTGGTGAAAATAATCAACTTCGTATAATCATTTCTGCACCCTTCCTCCTTTCTTGGTTTTCTTTGTTTGAGAGTTGTTTTAAGCGATTGATTGGTATTCAAGGCATGAGAAAGAGACCTCATATGCTCAATGACTTAATCTCTGCGGAGGTTCATCGTCAAGGCATAAGTCTCTCTTTTATGCTAAGGATCACTTCTCGTTTGACATTTCTCTTCACTTAGTGGACTTAAATCTCATTATCGGACTAAATGATTAAGGAATGGAAAGGTATGTCAAAAAGGACTAATAAAATTGGCTTAAAATCCATGAAACCCACATAAAGAAGATCAATAAAATTGTTTAGATTCAGCTAGACGTTATGTCGAGTCCATCGCGTCAAGAGTCATCACATATCAATTTATGATGTTTTGATGAATGTTGAGGCGTGTCTACCTTCTTTTTTGAGCTAACTTCATGATATGAGAGAGGGGGTGGTTGTCTTTCATTGCATTTATTAACTTTTTGTCTAAACATGCTCGAAATCCGTTTTTCTCTTGAGTTTCTTTATGACAGAGAAGAGTAGGAGGGACAAATAGGGCTTAGAAGGGCTCTATTTGCACTGTTTTTACCTTAGAGAACAAAAATATTTTTCTGCATGAAAATGGGGCACGGTCAACCTTGTTTGGACCCGACTGGGCCTTATTGGGGGCTGGCCAGGCTCCAATGTTTGGTAAGCAGAGTGTTTTTGGTAGAAACAAGGGGCAGTGGCTGAGGGTGAAACAGAACAGTGTTGGAGAATTATTTCGGTAAATTAATTACATGCGAATATTTAATTACAAGCGAATTTACATGCGAATGAATAAAACAAATAAATAAATAAAACTTACAACTTTATAGCAGATTAAACAATAGTATGAAATTGTGATTGAGGCCAGTGTATGGACACTGTGTCTTTAAGACAGAATTACGCCCTCTCCACTGGTGCATGAGATCAATGGGTGTCCTGTCTCCAGGATACAACAATCACCACACACAGTATTAGCACTAACTCTGTGTGTACAGTGAACCAAAATATATGCTTTATACTCTCTCAAACTTAAACTCTAAAAATGGAATATGCAAGATGAATATAGGAGGAGGAAGGAAAATGGAAGATCTGGAAATTTCTTCTCTGTCTAAAAATTATTTCAAATGAAGGACGGAGGGCTGCCTTTATAAAGGCAATGGAAACACCGTTTACGGAAAAGACATGTCCGTTGGACATTTGAATATCAAATTCAAATCTATTGATCCGTTTGTAAAGGCTTGAATATGAGTTTCAAATCTGTTTGTTTCCAGCAAACAATTGGAAAACCTTCTAAGTAATTTTTGGCCCAAGATAATAGTAATGGGCCGATTCAACCCAACTCACACTTTGGGTGTTCTTTGAGCCCATGCTCAAGGTTTCATTTTGGACCTTATATCTTCAATTAGAAGTCAATTTTCCATTCACCTATAAATGGTTTTGACTCACTAATTATATAATCTTGTTTACCAAATAATTACCATAAAGTTTCTGAAACATCAGAATTTAAATCATTTTTCCAACAATCCCCCACATGAATGAAATTGACAAAAAGGAAATGCAACAACATGCAACCTGAGAAAGTACAAAATTGAAAACATCCTGCATAGGATAGGTAGCTTGTGGCCTTGAACCTTCCCTTGTAAAAAACTATCGGGTTTACTGGCTGATTAGTGAACATGATGTCTTGAACTATTCTGCCGTTAGTGTAAACCAAGACAACAGCTTTCACACAGTTTTGTTTTCATACACAACTTGGTTCTTTCGGTTGTGCCCGTTTTGGCCCTAGGCAATACCTAGTTTTCATGAGTGCTCTAGAGAATGTAACCTTTTGCATTCTCATAGAACCGGCCCAATTCACACTCATATAGGTGATGCTCATTAAGAGTATTCTGCTATACCCTACTTGGTTTTTCCAAGATATGAACTTCATTAAAAGAAAAAACTTATCCTAATTCTCGCTGCAGACATCACTTGTTATCATAGAAATGGGTAAGAGATTTTCTCTTTAGTGATGGTTAGGAATCATACTTAATTTGGTTGTCCCTTTGAACCTAGATCTTGGGATCTCCAGTCAGCTAGGTTGGGTTGCCATTAAGTCGGTTCTTAATTGGTAGGCTTTAATCCCATTCCCCTCGATGATCTCATAACTTGCTCTCTAGTCAAACCTTTTGTTAACGGATCCGCAATGTTATCTCTTGACCTTATATATTCAATGGAAATAATTCCATTTGAGAGCAGTTGCTTAACGGTATTATGTCTACGACGTATATGACGAGACTTACCGTTATACATATTATTTTGTGCCCTAGCCATAGCTGTTTGGCTATCACAATGGATGCAAATTGCGGGCACAGGTTTGGGCTACATTAGAATATCTTCCAAGAAATGTCGAAGCCATTCTGCTTCTTCTCCTGCTTTATCCAATGCAATAAACTCGGATTCCATTGTGGACCTGGCAATGCACGTCTGTTTGGATGATTTCCAAGAGACTGCTGCACTTCCCAATGTAAAGACATAGCCACTAGTAGACTTAGAGTCTTTAGTGTCGGATATCTAATTAGCATCACTGTACCCTTCCAGTACTGCTGGATATCTTGTATAGTTTAATCCATAATTACAAGTATATCTTAGATATCTAAGTACTCTTATTATGGCTGTCCAATGATCTTTCCCTGGATTACTTGTGTACCTGCTCAATTTACTGATAGCATATGCTATGTCAGGACGTGTGCAATTCATGAGGTACATTAAACTTCCAATTATTCGGGAGTACTCTAGTTGTGATACACTTTCACCCATGTTCTTCATTAAATGAAGGCTAGCATCCACAGGAGTTTTTGAAAGACGATCATCATGTTTATTAAATTTCTCAAGGATTTTTTCCACATAATGACTTTGAGACAAAGCATATCCATCAGATGTTTTAGTAATTTTAATTCCTAAAATTACATCTGCTATTCCCATGTCTTTCATGTCAAACTTAGTGTTCAACATTTTCTTGGTAGCTTTTATAATTTCATTATTGCTACCAATAATAAGCATATCATCTACATATAGGCAAACAATGACATATCCCTTTTCTGTGTCTTTCACATAAACACATTTGTCACATTCATTTATTTTGAATCCATTTGACATCATCACATTGTCAAATTTTTCATGCCATTGTTTTGGAGCTTGCTTTAAACCATAAAGAGATTTTACAAGCTTGCACACTTTCTTTTCTTGCCCTGGAACTATAAAACCTTCTGGTTGTTCCATGTAGATTTCTTCATTAAGATCTCCATTTAAAAATGCAGTCTTAACATCCATTTGATGTATTTCAAGATTGTATAAAGCCGCTATAGCAATCAACATTCTAATGGATGTTATTCTTGTTACAAGCGAATAAGTGTCAAAATAATCTATTCCCTCAGTTTGCCTATAACCTTTAACTACAAGTCTAGCCTTGTATTTCTCAATTGATCCATCAGGCTTCATTTTTCTCTTGAATATCCATTTATATCCAAGAGGTTTACATCCTGGTGGAAGATCCACCAATTCCCAAGTATGATTCTGTAAGATGGACTCAATTTCACTATTAATAGCTTCCTTCCATAAAGGAGCTTCAGGCGTAGACATAGCTTCCTTAAATGTTCGAGGCTCATTTTCCAGTAGATAAGTCAAGAAATCAGGACCGAAGGATTTATTAGTCCTAGCTCGCTTACTACGTCTAGGTTCTGCCTCACTTGTTCCTTCTTGATTTTCCTCAATCTGTCCTTGATTATTATCAAATGCATTTTCATGAGAACGTTTAGAAGAACTTGATTCTTGTATAGATTTACAAGGAAATAAATGTTCAAAGAAAGATGCATTTCTTGATTCGATTATAGTATTGACATGCACATTTGAATTGTCACTTTTGTATACTAAAAATCGATAAGCACTACTGTTATGTGCATATCCTATGAATATGCAATCAACAGTTTTAGGTCCAATCTTGACCTTTTTAGGATCGGGAATGGCCACCTTAGCTAAACACCCCCACACTTTCAAATACTTGTAAGAAGGAGTCCGACCTTTCCATAATTCATATGGAGTTTTAAGAATCTTCTTGTGAGGTATTTTATTCAAAATATAATTAGCGGAAAGAATTGCTTCCCCCCACAAGTTTTGGGGTAAACCTGAGCTAATCAACATGGCATTCATCATTTCTTTTAATGTACGATTTTTTCGCTCAGCAACTCCATTTTGCTGTGGTGCATAAGGCGCAGTAGTTTGATGAATGATGCCAAGTTGTGAACATAACGTTCCAAAAGGTGCGTCATATTCACCACCTCGATCACTTCTTAATGCCTTAATCTTTTTGCCAAGTTGATTCTCAACCTCAGTTTTATATTCAATGAATTTTTCTAAGGCTTCATCTTTGCTTCGTAATAAATATACATAGCAATATTTTGTACTATCATCAATAAAAGTGATGAAGTACTTCTTACCTCCTCGTGTTTGAACAAATTTCAAATCACAAATATCACTATGAATTAAATCCAGAGGCTCAGTACTTCTTTCAACTGAATTAAATGGTGCCTTAGTAAATTTAGCCTCAACACATACTTCACATTTATGATTTGAGTCAATAGAAAAATTAGGTAGATAGTCCAAGTGAATTAATCTACGCAATGAATCATAGTTAACATGTCCTAATCTACCATGCCATACATGAGAAGACTCAAACAAATAAACAGAAGATGTGGAGTTCTTATTAATAGTAGGAATTACAGTCAGTACATTCATTTTGAATAACCCGTCACACAGGTATCCCTTCCCTACATAAACACCATCCTTACATAGAACAAATTTATCAGAAACAAAAACCAATTTAAAACCATTCTTGCTTAACAATGATCCAGACACCAAGTTCTTCCGAATTTCTGGAACATGCAAAACATTGTTAAGCGTCAACTCCTTGCCCGAAGTCATTTTGAGCACAATCTTCCCTTGTCCTTCAACTTTTGCAGTAGAGGAGTTTCCCATGAAAAGCTGCTCTTCATCCTTAACTTGTTGATAGGTAGTAAACATTTTCTTATCTGCACACACATGTCGTGTTGCCCCGGTGTCTACCCACCATTCCTTGGAATTTGACCCCATCAAATTTACCTCAAACACAACTGCTGCCAAGTTCATCTCAGTCACTCCATCAGACAAATTCTCCAATTCAGTTATGTGTGCCTGTTCATACTTTGTCTTTTTGGAATGACCTTGTTGATCTTTGCGATTCCGACAGTCTTTGGCCCGATGTCCTACCTTGTTGCACACAAAGCACTTTCCTTTGAACTTTATAGATCCAATCTTAAAACTCTGACCAACAGTTTGTTTAGAATTTTGCTTAGGACGCTGTCTCTTTTTCTCTTTTTGTCCATGCTCCAATATGTTAGCCTTGGCTTTGAAAACAAATCCCGGATTTCTTTTCTTTTCTGCCTCGCGGTTATCTTCCTCAATCCGTAATCGAACAATCAAGTCCTCTAACTTCATTTCCTTACGTTTATGCCTCAGATAGTTCTTGAACTCTTTCCAAGACGGTGGTAGTTTCTCAATGATTGCTACCACTTGGAAAGACTCACTCAAACTCATACCCTCTGCATGAATTTCATGTAAAATCAGTTGAAGCTCTTGGACTTGACTAATTACGGTCTTCGAGTCCACCATCATGTATTCAAGAAAACGGCCAACCACATATTTCTTGATCCCCGCATCTTCCGTTTTATACTTCTTATCCAAAGATTCCCACAATTCTTTAGCCGTTTGTAATGGACTACACACGTTATACAACGTGTTGTCCAATCCATTCAAAATATAGTTTCGGCACAAAAAATCAGAATGCTTCCACGCCTCAACTGCAGCAATTGCTTGCCGATCAGTTTCGTCCTCGCTCAAGGCGGGTGCATTCTCTTTGACAAATCTTGCCAAATTCAGAGTTGTAAGATAAAACAGCATTTTTTGCTGCCATCTCTTAAACTCTGTCCCATTAAATTTTTCCGGCTTTTCATTGTGGTTAATCGGGACAGTGGTGGGATGTAAAGTAACCATAGGAGTAGGAACGACGACAGATGTAGATGTCGGGTTTGCATTCCCAGCACTGTTTACAGTCTCAGTTGCCATTTAAACTTTCTGATCAAAATAAAATAAAATAACAAAACCAAATCTTTTCAATAAATATAAAAAAAAAAACATGATTTCTTAATAACTAACTCAAAATAGAGATTAAATTACAAAATCCAAACAAAAATCAATAGCCAAAATAAAAGACAAAATAGTAGTCATACATGGAGAACACACCACAAATTATAAATATAAAAATAAACTTCTTAAGTTTTGTTACACTTAACAAACTAACAGATTCAAGCAATATAACAATATATGAGATATAATCTATTAACCAACCTAAACATAATATAAATAAACCATAAAGAATTGATCTGGGCAAACCACAATGAAAGTTTAAATAAATAAACAAAAGTGATCCACATCTGACATTTCACCAACGGAATTTATATTTTTATTTATATTTATATTTAACCGTTTGACAAAGCAAACAGACCAGCAGATTATAATATATATGTATATCTTATAAAAACCATGGCGTTAAACAAAAATAGAATAAAATATAACTCAGAATAATTAACTAAGCAGATTCAACAAACAGGACTAATATATATGTATATATAACAGACTCAGCAACGTGAACAAAAAATTCAACCCAGAATATAAAACTTATGCATTACTCCAAATCATACAGAAATTACAGCATGAAGTTTTGTATTATAACAGAACAGAAAAACAGTTTCAAACCACACTGTTTAGAACCAGCAGATTAAAATTCTGTATAAATAAAACAAAAATAAAAACATTCTGAATTATTCCAGAACAAAAAACCAGAACAGAAAATGAGACCCAATATAAGGAGTAACTGTATATATTGTATTTGAACAATACCGAAACACAATATAGATAATTAATTTAACCGATACATAAATCTGAAATGGTAATTCTGTCTTAAAATTGTTGGAGAATTATTTCGGTAAATTAATTACATGCGAATATTTAATTACAAGCGAATTTACATGCGAATGAATAAAACAAATAAATAAATAAAACTTACAACTTTATAGCAGATTAAACAATAGTATGAAATTGTGATTGAGGCCAGTGTATGGACACTGTGTCTTTAAGACAGAATTACGCCCTCTCCACTGGTGCACGAGATCAATGGGCGTCCTGTCTCCAGGATACAACAATCACCACACACAGTATTTGCACTAACTCTGTGTGTACAGCGAACCAAAATATATGCTTTATACTCTCTCAAACTTAAACTCTAAAAATGGAATATGCAAGATGAATATAGGAGGAGGAAGGAAAATGGAAGATCTGGAAATTTCTTCTCTGTCTAAAAATAAATTTCAAATGAAGGACGGAGGGCTGCCTTTATAAAGGCAATGGAAACACCGTTTACGGAAAAGACATGTCCGTTGGACATTTGAATATCAAATTCAAATCTATTGATCCGTTTGTAAAGGCTTGAATATGAGTTTCAAATCTGTTTGTTTCCAGCAAACAATTGGAAAACCTTCTAAGTAATTTTTGGCCCAAGATAATAGTAATGGGCCGATCCAACCCAACTCACACTTTGGGTGTTCTTTGAGCCCATGCTCAAGGTTTCATTTTGGACCTTATATCTTCAATTAGAAGTCAATTTTCCATTCACCTATAAATAGTTTTGACTCACTAATTATATAATCTTGTTCACCAAATAATTACCATAAAGTTTCTGAAACATCAGAATTTAAATCATTTTTCCAACAATCAGTTCCACAGAAAGCAAACAAAGTAGCTTCTGAAAGCCGTCTTCTTTGACGTGCATGCGATCCTTGTGCATTATATATATACATTAATGTTGTAATATTATTGTTCCTCTTATTGTTATAATTATTGTTCATAATAATGTTGTAATTACTTTTCATGTTATTGTTGTAATTATTAGTAGTGTAATTATTATAGTTTATTATATTGTTGTAATTATTATTGTCATAATGTCTTTTTGTAATAAATTAGATAGCTAGTTATTTGTTTAGTATTCATTCGGTGTTGTAATACCTAGTAATTAATTCGAACATTTGGGCATTCGAACCCTCTTGCACGAGGGCAAAATATGTAATAATTGTGTATGTCTTCAAACTCCCATTTCTTTCTCCCTTTATTTACCTGCTTAGAATGGTATTGTCATATTTACTTAGCATTTTCCATGACTTGTATCCATTCGTCTTACATGCATAAGGGTTCGGCTCATCATACTAACCGATGTCAAAATTCAACTTCTTTAAACGAATACGTGATTTATCACATGCTTTGAATTGGGTCATATGCCATGTTAGTAGCCGAACCTGTCATCTACATAATGTGTGTGTTGCATTAATCATATTGCATTGTTTAGGAGCATGCATTTCTTCTAATTATTTTGTTTTATTTTGGCTTGCCTTGGAGTACTAGGTGAACATTTCTTGCTTTAGCATATTGCATTGTGTATTTGTGTTGTCATATCAAGCATATTCCATGAGGCTAAGTGCTTAAGTGATATATCTGTTTGAATGCTAGTGGATGAAGGACTTTTTACTTAGATTGGAATAATTTGATTAATGTTAAAAGCTCTTTTTTTTCAAGTGACACGTATTCAAAATACTTTTTCAAAAAATATGAAATCAATGCGTTCCAAATTTTGCGAATTGGTTTATACTTGTGTGCATCACCTAGTAAAATTAGCAATAATAACCGGAACAAGAGCATATAACGTAGATAAAAATTACATCAATATTAGTAGAGGCCAATCTTTGATCGGGTGAGTGGGGTGCTCAATTCATGACCTTCCACTTTTATACCTAAGTTCTCGAACAGAGACATTTTGGTAATGATGGACTAATGGCCTTTTGGCACGAGTCACGAGTTTCCTAAATTTCTCAAAAATATTTAGGTGGCGACTCTGAAATCTGGCAATGCAGTCCATTTTTTGACATCTTTAGATTCAAACTTGATTTTCTAAAAGGTTTGTCGCATTTGGATTCTTTTGTGTTTCTCAGTTTCACATTGCACTTGTGAAACTAGATTTAGAACCACGAGAGTCCGAACTGTAGGGCTAGTCGTATCCAAAAGGAGCACGAAAATCAAACTACAATCATACACATTCGTGTCACATCAATCACACTTATAGATATCGTATTGATCAAACACATAGAAATTCATTCACACTTGCAAATTCATAGTTTCGAAAAGCTTATCACATTAGGATATTCAGAAAATAAAGTAGATAAGAAAATATCTTTATTAAGATATTACTCACAATGATTCGGTTGTTGACTCGTCCTTACGGATGATCCTACACAATCATAAACATGCTCATGTTGAATTATATTACTTAACTAGATTGTTCTTTAACTCATTCAATTCTCTTAGGCTTCATTCTAACTCTTTAATTCATTTATGACGTTCAATTCATGCCTAAGAATGCTCAGAAAGGAATGAGAATGCACATTTGATCATAATATATCTTTTCAAAATATGCTGAAATAGAGCATTTAGCTCAAGCGGAACATTAGTCACTCGAGCGGACAACTTGGTTTGCAAAAGTACTCGATGGTCCAAATCTAGGCTTGATGCTCGCTCAAGCTAAGGTGCAAAAAAAATGCGGTCACTTGAGCCAACTGCGATTCTCTGCAAAAATACTATATGTATGAAATGTGCACTCGAGCGACGGATTATTCGCTTGAACGGTGAGCAAAAATTCTAGAAATTTCAGAGCAGAGTTGAGCTTCAAAGCTTATAGTTTCAAAACAAATTCTTGCATGGCTTGTAAACAACTTCTCAAACACTTAAAGCTCTTCCAAAAATATGAATTCAAGGTCAATTCTCAAGCCTCGTGGCCAAACTTCATGAATTCAACTCAAATAATCATGCATGTATGATTAAACTTCAAATTCGCTTTCAAAACCTTGTAAATCATGGAATTAAGCTCTAAAACTTCATAATGCATGAATGCATGTAGAAGATAGCTTCAAAAACTCAACATGGATGACAAAGTCATGCTAAAAGATGGTGAAATCTAACAAAACTATGCATGTATGTATGAATTGACTCTAAATTCAACAATCTTAACTCAATTCTCTCCTTTAATCACATAATCTTTTTGAATTGACATTATCGGTGGCTTAAATTCATGATTTGAGAATTAATTACTAACCTAAAATCTTGAATCAAGCCTTCACTAGCCAATTCTTGAGTTCTTCTACACAATCCTTCAATCCTTCAAGTAAAACCTTCAATTTTCTTGTTTTCTTCCTCAAGTTGAACTCCCTCCCCCTCTCTCTCTCTTTCTCTCTCTCTCTCTCTCCCTCTCTATTGTTATCTCTATAGAATTTTGAGTATATTTTTTAGCCTAGTCACATATTCAACATATATATATATATACTTTTGTGATTAGCTTGGCCTAATTAAGCAATCTTGATATTAATTAATCCCACTTAATTCTAATTAATTTTATCTAATTAATTTAATATGAATCAAATTTTAATCAAAATTTTCATTAGGCTCTAAAAATTGTGTTGATCATAGTAAATTAACCAATTTCGGTTTCTGACGCCACTAAGGATTTCAATTTTCAGATCAAAGTAGAAATCATAACAGATTTTCCTACTATTAATAGATATGTAGTCAAAATCACATTAATGACATAATTATCACTCAAATTCACACTTAGTACATAAGCACATGTACAATTAAGGAATTAAAAGTATAATACAGAATGGGGTTGTCACATATATGCAGGGACTAAAGTGGAATTTGACTATAAATATAAGAGGTTGACTATCATGATTTCATATATAGGGGCCAAAGTAAGATTTGGTACAAAGTGTAAGGGTGCAAAGTGTAATTTACTCCTTTATTTATTATAGGGCAAATTACTAAAACACTCTTTTGAGATTTTTTTAAAATAAAATTAGTATTTATAGTTTTAAAAATTACATCTCTATCCTATGAGATTAGCGAGATTTACAATAGAGATAGGCTATCCAATTTCAAGCTTTCCACCTCCTGCCACAATGTCGGCATGCGATGGAGCATGAACGCGGCAAGAGACAGCAACACAAACATGAAATTGTGACGATATTGACGAATTGCAGGAGGCGTAACGTGACATCTCATTGTAGTCCATGTGGATTGCTACATGGCCCGACAGCAATACCCTCAAGCACTCCTACACCCTAAATGACTATGCCAAGTATGGGCACAACTCCAACACCACCATGTTGTTCTGCCATTGATGATATAAATGATTCATCTCTGCAACACCTCAACACTTATCAGCAATATATATATATACATATATATCAATCTATATGTACGTATATGGAGGTAAAGTTTTGTGGACGAAGAAAACCATAAGGAGTTGAAGAAATGAGAATGGGAGAGAGTAATGAAAATGAGATCTAAGCGTTTTAATTTGACTTTTTGAGTTTAGATTTGTGTTTGATTTTATTTGTAAATTCAAGTGGGAAAAAATGTAAATTTGTTACTTGATTTTATTTGTATGATTTTTTATTTTCAATTTCTTATCCACAAAAAGAGGAGAGAGAGAGGTTTTGGGTATGTAAGGGCAATTAAATAATTTTATTTTAAGAATAAAGGGTAATTAAGTCATTTTGTTATTTTTATTAACTCTATTAAAAGACAAACTCTAAATATAAGTATGATGTAATGTTCAAAATTAGAAGAAAAAAATATGTGCTTAGATAAATCTTGACAGGGTGTTGGTAATTTGCCCTTTTGTTATATTATATACTAGTGAATACTTTCAAAACATAGGCAATGAAGTTGGTGATATATCATAAGTTGTTGATGATGCTATGACCTTGGGATTGGATTTCTTTAAGCTGATTTTTTTATCAAGGTCCATTTGGATTCCGTTAAATATGTGCATTGCTCAACAATGCGAGTTAAGAAGAATCTGTTACGTATTTCATTGGGGGTGTTTATTTCAGTTTTTCAGAACTAACTTATGATTTTTAACTTTGAAAAAATTATTTTAGACTGTTTGGTTAAATTTATTTCAAACAGCTTCTGATTCTAACAGCTTATTTTAACTCAAAAAAGCTGATTCTGAGAAGCTACTCACCCCTTGCTTCTGATTATCAGCTTCTGCTGTAGACATGTTAATTTATGGTTATAATCTTAAATTTTTTTATTTTTTATTTTTTATTTTTTTAAAAATAGAAAAAGACTCAAATGGACTATAGATTATTATTATTATTATTATTATTATTATTATTATTATTATTATTATTATTATTTATGAGAAATGTAGACAAACAAAAAATAAAAATTAATTGAAAAAGCTATTTCACAGCTTATTTAACAAACACTACTGAGCAACTTAAATCTATAATCCAACAGCTACACCAAACAGATTAACAACTTCTGATTAAAGTCATAATCTATAATCTGTTAAGCTATAATCTATAAACTATTTTAACAGCTATACCAAACGGGGCCATTATAAATAAGGTTAGCAATTCCACACTTTTTATGTAGGGGGAATTACTGACGCCCTTATAATTTGGAATTCGTATCATTTTGATCTTTAACTTTTTAATTGTGATATATTTAATTTTAAATTTTGAATCTTGTTCTAAATAAGGACAATTGAAAATATCATTGCTTAATTTTAAGAGTAAAATCGTCAATTTAATAAAATATAAACTAATTTGACAAAATTAAATATCAAAAAATATTTTTAAATTTTTGAAAATTATTTCTACCTACCAAAGATAAAATTATGTAAAATTGATAAATTTTTTACACATTTATTTTTTTTTACCAAATTAATTTTTATTATGTGTTTGGATGATGATCATGTATTGGATGGTTGTTTTTATTTTCATTAAATTAGTTTGTATTTTTCTAAAACTCAAATATGGTGACAACTTTAATATCATTATTAAACCAATTCATTAAATCAAAAAATTCAAAATTAAAAGCATTTCATATATTAAATATATTGATTACACATTAAAAGCCTAACAACCATATATTACATGATCATCATCGAAATACATAATAAAAATTAATTTGGTAAATAAATAAATGCGTAAAAGATTTATCAATTTTACATAATTTTATCTTTGTTGGGAAAAAATAATTTTTAAAAATTTAAAAATAATTTTTTGACATTTATTTTTGTCAAATTAGTTTATATTTAGGACCCTTTTGGGAAGCTGGTAAAAAGCTAACTTTTTAATTTTTGGATTTTTTTGGTCACATCACCTCTCTATTTTTTTACAAAAAAAAAAAATCAAAAGAGCCACAAAAAAAGCCAAAAAGTCAACATTTTACCAACTTTCCAAAACACCACTTTATCAAATTGACGACTTTGCCGTTTAAATTGAGTAATAATATCTTCAATTGTCCTTATTTGAAATAAGATTTAAAATTCAAGGTCAAATGGGTCACAATTGAAAAATCAAGTATCAAAATAACATGAGCCCCAAACCATAGGGACTATTAGTGTAATTCACTCTTTTATGTATGTATGGGTTTTCTTTTTTTGTCTATTTTTTGGGGGATATACATGTTATGTCATTTGTGATTTTGGTTATCACATTACTAGAGATATGACTTTTTGCATCTGTTTTTTTGCGACTGATTATTTGACGGTCGCAAAAAATCTTTTTTTACGTCAAAATAATGACCCAATCGTGTTCTTTACTTAAATATAAAATAAAAAAAACCCCAAATCAGTAAAACTAGACCCATGTTCCTTTTTTTTCTTATTTCCCAAATCTGAACTCCATATCTCTCTCTCTCTCAAAATCTGTCTCTCGCTCGAATCTCACTGTCTCTCTCGCTCGAATCTCAGTATGATGAAGATTTGAAGATTTTGATCGATTGTTGATGAAGATTTGAAGATTTCAATCTGCTGATGATGAAGATGTCGATCGATTCATAATAGAGATTCATGATCGGTAAGCCTAAACACTTCTCTTTGTCTCTCTCTAATGTTTGACACATCTTCATCGATTAAACTCTCTCTGTAATTTCGGCACTTTTCCGGCGAGTTTACAGTGATCTCTGGCTCTGATTTCGAGTATTTTTTTTTCTTTCTTTTCTTGTTGGTACAGTGGATCTCGAAACAGCGCTTTACACGGAGCTATGGCGCGCTTGTGCTCGTCCGCTTGTGACAGTGCCTCTTGAAGGCGAGCGCGTGCTCTATTTTCCTCAAGGACATATTGGGCAGGTTAGTTTCCAACTCTAGGCAATCCTATTCAGAGTTCTTTGTTTCTCTCAGAGGTTAAATTCATTAGGATTTCTTATAATGCTTTATAATTTTATCAGTTTTGTCTCTCTTGGTTGTGCATCTTCAATTGTTCATCAATTTTTTCATCAGCTTCAAATTTGATGAAAAAAATGGCTTCAAAATGATTGATTATTGATGAAGAATTATGTTTGATGGATATGTTTGATTATCTTCAGTTATCAAAATGATATTACTCCAATTTTTCCATCATACAATGATTCTAGGAATTTCTAAATTTTTATTTTTATTATTTTGTGATCTAGAACTAGCTGATTATCATTGGTATGATCCACAATATATTCATAGGTACATATCTGATCCTGAATCAGGGTGACTGACTGGTGTATTTGGGGTTAGATTGGGAAGTGTTTTTAATGGTTAGTGGTTTGTGAAGTTAGAAAGGGTGACCGGGGGTGAATGAAGTGCCATCACCATGAAAACTGGTGATCTGTTTCTTTTTTGCCCTGTTTGTGTGGAAAGGTAAAGAGATTTGCGTATTGGCTTTGCAATATTTGCTGCAAAAAGCGGTGAAAGCTATGTCAAAATTACTATTCTCTGTAGGTTGACTCTATTTACTATGCTTTGCTTTTAATGTAGGACAATGGAAGAAGAATGCCACATGATGATATTCCCAACATGTTTGGACGAGGTTTGACACTACTTGCAAGATACTGTTTCCATTTGATACGATTTATTGTTGGCACATGGACTGGAATATTTGTTTGATCATGGACATTCAATGTGTTCATATTACATTGAGAATTGCTAGGATTAATATGTTTCAACTCTACAATGATATTGTAATATTGACTTATTGTGAGAATATTTATATTTGTGTAGTTTTTTCTGGGACAAAATATGGCTTGAAGCAGACACGCGGAAAGTTTGGACTTGGTGCAAAGATGGTAATGTTTGACATCATTTAACCAATTTATGCATCTTCAGGTCTTAGTGTGAGAATATATATTTGTGCCCTTCCATTAGGCTTTATTTGTATATTTTAGTTCCTATGGTTCTTTGTTTAATAATCATGATAGAATATGAATGTGAATTTGGTCAACCATATTCTTATGCTTATAATATAATATGGTCAACAATTTGATCTTTGTCGTTATGTAGGCATTAATTTGGTCCAAGATGAGTACAGGGCTTCCTATTGACATTTCATCATCAATGAAGGGCCAAAATTATAGTTCATTTTGCAAGCTTGATATAGACATTCATCGGTATGATTTATATAAGGCATAACTTATAATCCTATGACTATTGTTACATTGTGAATGTGCATAGTTGTAAGTCTCCGGTTTAATTTTGTTGTACTTTTCGTTTCTTTCTTTATAGTTTATAAATGGAGCTTCTTTCAATCATTAGGAACATTCCTCACATTCACTTACATGAAAAACAGGACAATAAGGAAAGATGGCATGGAGCTAAAATCCAAGTTGTTATTGAGGGGAATTGAACAACTTACCGTGTATATAGCACTCAATTTGATCCATGTCATGTGATTCTGTTGTACTTTTAGCTGTACACATAAATAATGGAGCAAAGCATTTATGTGATGTGTTTTGGAATCGTGTTTGATGGACATGTAGGGATATTTGACAACATTTCATTTCTTTCTTGACTTCTAACTCCTTGATTCTGTGTTTGCACTTTGCAGTCTAAAATCTTACACTATACAAAGTGATACTGTCATAAAACTGATTTGCTGGGTATATTATTTTTAATAAAAAGTGATACTGTCAAAAAACTAATCAAGTAACCTATCACAATATAAATTACACATGTATCTATACATGTAATTAGATTTTTTATCAAGCATTTGAGTAAAATTTATTTACAAACGGTTATGTGATTATGTCAAGAACCAAGGGCTTGATCAAATAAATTGAGCAACATATTCTTTTGCTGATGATAATCCTCTCAAATTCTATATTAGGCTTATCAATGGCATCACTGACGAAACTTTCTTTCAACTGGACTGGTTTCATTAGTGTGATGGCCTAGTTGGACATGCACCCAGTATCTCTTGCTTAGTCTATTATGTAATTTTTATAACACTAAACTTTACCGATAGTTATATGAGAATAAATTATGCATATTCAAACCATGGGTTCTTATTTAGATATCAACACTACAAAGCTCTCCAAATAATCATAGTGCACCTGACAACTTATAATCATTGAATTATTTATTTGAAGGTGAAAAGTGCTTGCCCGGTTCTCAAATAGGTACAAGTCATCCAAAGAACAAGGGAGGAACAAAGCCATTATTTCATCTTATTGGCGCACATTTTTATCGAGCTCAAGTACTACTTACCATTGGTTGATGCTGGAGCCTTAGAAGGTATACAACCCCATGACTTCTTCAAAAGAAAAAAGAAAAAAATTCTATAGTTTTGTATTTAACACCATGATCTTCACTACAAAAATGCTATAGTTTTTGAATTATTATTATTTTCTGTCATGTGTAGTTTGCAAGTGTTTTGTGTTGTAATGAAAAACTATTGACAATTCATTGTGCCTATTACTTTTTTTTTTTTTTTCCAGAATCATGAATATAACTGTGAGTCTGTGACTATATGTAAATTATAACAAGAAGGAATGACATAAAGATTAAAAAGAGATGCAGACGCATAGGGTTAAAGCTTAACTTGTTGGGTTATGTTGTTGTTCTAGAAGAACCTGTAGTACTCAAGATGAGGTGCCTCAAAATAAAGGCATAAAAAAGCATAATAGTGATTCCTCTAATCTTTTTCAGCAGAGATGTTTGTTTGTGAACTTCTAATGGGTTACACAATATCTTTGAAATTTTTGTACTCTTTACTGCTTATGTTCAGTTTGTTCCTTGATATAATTTTAGTATTGAGTGTATTAGTTGATGTTTTAAAGTTATTTGAACTTTTTACTTCATTTCTATACTTCAAATGTGATCTTCATACATTGTCAATGATCCAGTTATGGGATAGCTACAATTGTCAAGGACCAAGGAAGTTTGTTGTCCTACATCTTCGGTTTGACAAGGTATGGCCTGATTCTTTTATAAATATTTAGTGATCTGAGTATATAATTTTTTACTCTAGGTTCCTTAGTGTAGAGAAAGAGGTACAAATTTTGACTTCATGCTTGATGTGCTTTGGTAATTTTCAACTTTCAAGACAATCGATTTAGGCCCTTCTCTATTGCTATTACTATGTAACTATGTTTTGTATACCTCATACACAGTCTCTGTCTGCCATCCAGTATATGCAGATTGCACGTTACATTTCTGCAAATTGGTGGGGTTGCAATTTTTTAGTGCTTAATGTAATGATCATATTTTTGTAAATATTTTTTTAATCCTTCCCCTATTTAAATGGTGTACTATGACAACTTAAATTATCATTAAAATTTTGAATAATGGAGAGCAACTCTTACGATATTAAAAATTGTAAATAAATGTGAGAGTGAACAATTTTGGTGATGGAGATTTTCTCAAACTGCATGATATGAGAGATCATGTAAATTGCAAATATGTCTTTTACGTTTATAGTATATAATATTTGAATACATATACATATATATATATATATATATCTATATATATGTATGATTGTAGGTAATTTTTTTTTGTTTTTTTGTGACTGTAAGAAGATGGTCGCTAATACATTGTAGTTGCTTCACCTTGCAGCACTCCTGTGCTCACAACCTTGCTTGGATACATAGCTGCATTGCATCCAAGGTACTTTTAAATGTTTATTGATATCAATTTCCATCTGAATTATTACCTTTTCAGACTGCTTTATACTAATTGTTCTGGGCCTATAATGATGGCTTAGCACTCTTATAGGAAGCAAAAAGTCTGCCTAAGAGAAATTTTGAGACCCAGGAGGGGCCATGGCCCCCCTTCATCCAAACATAGGCCCATCCTTAGATCCATCTTTTAAGTTGATAGTTTGCATAATGCTTTCTGGTTGATTATTTAATTCAATCCTCAGTTCCAATTAATTTGATGAAGCTAGGGTTTCTAAGGTTAATTTGATGAAGCTAGGGTTGGGTGGATGTTAATAGGGAAGGTGCATTGATATTTACACATATATGGCTTTAGTTTTGGAGTTTGAATAAGACTTTTTGACTGGAAAAAAAAAAAAAGAAAAAAAAAATGAATCTATGACTTTATTGTCATTTGGGGGTTGCTCTAACAGTTGAAGGCCAGTCTGAATTTGCCAAGATTTATATAATTTTATATTATCTTTAGTATTTGGGGGTTGCTCTCATGATCTCAAAGGTGTCTTCTTTTCTCTTCTTTTTTAGTTCTCTTTAATGGGTGTTTGATAGTTTTTGTGCTTGTGTTTTGAATACTTTGAATGTGTTGTTCCCTATATTTTCCAGTTCTTTAGTATTCAAACCCTACATTCTTTTGGCTTTCTTATTTCAAATCTGAGTCTCTCTTTATTGGAACTCCCATGATCTCAAAGGTGCACTCT
The DNA here is from genome assembly GCA_022316695.1 of Camellia oleifera. NCBI lineage: Eukaryota > Viridiplantae > Streptophyta > Magnoliopsida > Ericales > Theaceae > Camellia > Camellia oleifera. The sequence continues at coordinate 121,844,256 of CM039314.1, read as the reverse complement.
TTTCTCTTCTTTCTTCGCTTCTCTTTAATGGGTATTTGATAGTTTTTGTGCTGTTGTTTTGGATACTGTGAGTTTTTGTGCTGTTATTGTTGTATAAAAAAATCCTAGATGTCCAATTGGAACTGAGATTGAAGAACCTACTGTAATTTATAGGTTTTTGATGATGGGTTGTGGAAATTTTGAATTTTTGATTTGGGTATCATATTGTCTCTGTTCTGGTTTTCTACAGATTGTGGATCACCTTGCAAAAATTATACTTTTAAAGACAGAATGAAGGAATTTAAAAATATCTATTTAATTATGTTATTACATTTTTTTGACGAGTCTATTTGGTTTCAAAAGATTTAGTAACTTTTTATTTTCAATTGGCCCCCAATAAACTCAACTCTTATATTATTTTATTTTCAGAATTTCAATAGTTGGGATTTCTCTCTTTGAAGAATGGCTGTCTCTCTGAATTATTTTGTGTTTAACTACATAGCATTTTATAGTATGAAGGCACCTGGTTGAGTTTGATATATGTTTTTGCAGATTTTGTTGAGGGAATAGTTGATATGATAGAGTGGGTGATGTTGGGAGCCAAAGATTATGTTGCTCTTTTTTTTTTTTTTTTTTTTTTTTTTTTTTTTGAAGACTTGAATTTTTTAGTACAGTGTATTTAAGGATGATTAATGGATAATGTCTATTATAAATTTAATTAATTTGTTAATTTTGTTATTTTTCATTAACAAAAAATTGTTTGGTGTTTGTAATTGATTTTTTTGTTGTAGCAAACCCGTATATGATTTTTTTTAAGAAATAATTATTTGTGATAGTAAAATAATGGTCGCTAAAAATGTTTTTTATTTATTATTATTTTTTTTGCAACGGCAAAATAGCTGTCACAAAAAGTAGTTTAGGTGGTCGCAAATAATTTGCGACCGTTGTTTTGTCGTCGCAAAAAGTATTTGCCACCCCCACATTTGCGTCCCCCATCTGCGGTCGCATAAACCGTCGCAAAAAGTCTTTTGCGATTGTATTTTTATTATTTGCGACGACTTGTGGCGGTCGCAAAAAGTGTTTTTTTAGTAGTGTCATAAATGTCATAACTCAATTCTATGAGTATCATAAATAAAATAAAAAAAAAGAAAGAAATGATAATCAACCACTAAATGAGATATAATAATAATAATAATAATAATAATAATAATAATAATAATAATAATAATAATAATAAAAGTCTTAAATCATAGCATTATCCATTTTTTTGAGGTATATAATATTTGCTGCATATGTATGACTGTGATCATCTAATTTTTCTCAAGACCGTGTTTAAATATTAAATTTATTATATTCATTTTTTTTTTTCACTTCATAATTTAAAATTTACACATAATCTGAATGTATAATCATCAACTAAAAAATTGTGAAAAATGGATGTTATAATTGAAGGGGAAATTACCATTAAGGAGGGATTTTCAAAATTTATTATATGTTAGTGAAAAGACTTATAATTATAATTATTAATATTTATAATATTTACATTTTTTGTAAATATTTTTTTTTGACAACCACTGATATATAATTCCCCATACACTACAAAAAAATTAAGGTAACATTTGGTAGAGTTTTAAAATTATGATTTGAGAATATAGTTGTATTTTGAGTTTATGAGTTTTAAAATTATGATTTGAGTGTGGAAAATTTATTTGGTTATGAGTTTTGAATTGAGTTTGAAATTTTCGATGTGGCATATGATATTTGATTCAAAAAAACTTACAACTCATAATTAAACACACAACCCAAAATTCTATTCAAAGCTCATAAAAAATTTAAACAATTCTCAAAATATTTTTTATTTAAAATATAAAAATAGCAGGTGCCAAAAACAAAAAAAACGAACACTGTTCTGGTCAACCAGCCAGACGTCCGGGAGATGTCCGGGTAGGCGTGTTTGCAAAAGTGAGTGTGGAATCAATTTTTGAAAACTGTAACCAAACATCAGACTCAAACCAATGGGTGGAATTAAAGTTAGAAAGCTCTACCAAACAAGAAATTATTCAGTACTCCCGGAGCATCACGTGTCCATACTCCAAACCAATCACCAATTAGTTAGTCCCATATTGTTCCGCTATCCCCAACATAAATCGTGGGTCCTTGTGTCTCTCCACCAATCGAAACTTTATGGAACACCACGTGTCCATACTCCGGGAGTATTGAATAATCACCCCTACCAAACAAAGCTTAAGATTTTAGAGATCCTAATTTAGGTATAAAATTATTTTTTGAGGCCAAATATTTTTGTTATAAAAAAGTGTTGTTATTATATTTTTAGCAACGAAAATTGAAAATTAGTGATGAATTATTTTCATTTTGAGACCAAATTTCCATTTTAAGACCAAATTATTTTATAGTGACCCTGGTTTTGACTCCACTCTTGTGGTATTCCGGACTCAGGTTTAACGCTTTCATATTGTTGTTTACCTCCAGTTCCCCTTGTATCTCTTTATAATTGGCTTTTGGGTTATTGTGTGTGTGTTTAGAACAGGTTGGTTGCTTAATTTTCAAATCTTGTGCTGCCCAGAATTTTGGTTTTCCACTCGAGCGGCCCTTCTTACGCTTGAGTAGGGTTTGCAAACCCTCAGTACTTTGCACATCAACAAAAATACTGGAGGAGTGTTTTCCACACTCGAGTGGCGTTTTCTTATGCTCGAGCAGATGGGCGCTCGGGCGTCCATTTCTATACTCAAGCGGTTTGTCTGTTGTTTGCAAAAGTACTAGAGGTGTGTATTTTGCACACGAACGGGCCTCTTCTTGCGCTCGAGCGGAACAACTTATTGTGTCTGATGCTCGAGCGTCAACTCTTCTGCTCGAGTGGACTGTGCGTATATCAGATCACAAAAATGACTTTCTACATCACTTTTTCAGATCTTTTCTTCTAAAAACCCTAAAATAAGACCTTCTCTCCCTAAAATACTCTCTCTCTCTCTCTCTCTCTCACTCTCTCTCTCTACATTTTCACCTTCATTCATTGACTTCTCTACCCTTGGGCCTTTGTGAAAAAGATAGAACTTCTCAAGATCTTCATTTTGATCTGAACAAACTTGGGTTTCAGTGTCTTTGGAGTTTTAACCTTGCTTTGCTCGTCTTTCTCCTTGAGGTAGGGACTTTCTACACTTTGTTATGATTTTTAACTTAGTTATTTGTGGTTATGTAACAATGGTGGGTTTTGGGAGTATTGTGGACAAACCTAGGGTTTGGTTAGGAAATAAAAGAGGGGTTTTGATGAATGGAAATTAAATGGTTATGAAGTTTGGAAATAAGGTAGTGTTGTGTCAAAATTGTTAATTTTGGGACATGGGTTGATTTTTGGAAAAAATGGAAAATTTTTTCCTAAAAAGATTATGATATTTATTTTGTATAAATTGATGAAATTTGTGTTGTAAACATGAAATTAGACGAACATTGAAATAGATGGTGGAGTTGAGTATGTAATACCTCTCACATTTGAAAGTCTTAAATAAATTATCTATCTTGAGATTGAATATCTGTCTAGAAATATCTGTATTGGGTTATCGGTGGAGGATAGCTATGATTGTTGTAGAAATTGCATGAGGATTAGGTGAATCGAAACTAATTATTCAATTGTGCCATTGAATATGATGGTATGTTAAGACATTAAATATGTATAATTGATAGTCATTGAATATGACGGTACTTTAAATACCTTATATATGTATAATTTTTTGGGATGAGAAAGAGGATGCACTCCATGTTTTGAGAGGAGATATGTGATGGACTCCATTGAAATTAAGTTAGCCAGAGTGTCCAGAGTGAAAGTCTTGAAATTATATATATACATCGGTACCGATCCCACAAACGAAATTTTCATAAAATGGCAAGAATGAAATGCTTGTATAATAATGTGTTGGTTGAGAACCACTGAGTTGCAGTCTCAATTGGGTTATTCCGAAAATTATAATCTTGGCCCATGAACTCTAATGAATTGAAATAATTTGAAATAAATAGATAGAAATGGATTGAGATATGAATATTAGTATCGTATGGTCGTGTGGAGAATGTGTATTTGGTCATGAATATTGAATATATACTTGACACTTATATCTTTGTTGAGCCTCATATATTGTGATAGATTGTTTCTATTAGGCTTTGGCTCACCCTATTTGGGGAAACCATTTTCAGGTCCCGGCGATATGCCTTCGCCAAGATAGTGACTTAAAGGGAGTTTAGAGCACAAGCTTTATTTTTTGTGTACTTTATTTTGTATAGCCAAGGGCCAAAATTGTATAGAGCTAGGCTCTCTTTTGTTATAACCAAGTAAGGTCTTGGAAATATGCAAGCCTTCAAGGCATTTTTATCTGTCCATCTTCTTTTCTCTTTTGTACATCATAATGTGTTAATCGAAGATAATCTATTTAATGTTATTATCTCTTGTTAAGTCTTATGAGTTGGATTTATTGTATTTTTTTTTTTTTTGGGTGTTACAACTTGGTATCAGAGCATACCGGATTTGAATACTTTGGGTACGTGGGAGAGTGGTTAGTACCACAATGGGTTTGTCTCGCTTGATTGAGTCATTAGTATATATTGTATACTTATGTGGTAACATGCTTATATGATTATATGGGTATGGGATTTAGTTCCTGAGATATTGATTGGGTCTACGGGTTTCTATAAGTCCTATTAGAAGAGCACTTGATTACTGTTGTTTCTAATTGGAACTCTAGTAATGCCGCAAGATGGTCATTATCTATGAAGGAAATTTGTATGTGCTTATGTGCTTACGTGATTGCGTGGAGTGATTTACTCTTAGCCGTCGTATTGGGACACAAGTGAGTTAGATTTGACACATTTGTAAATGTGCTAATTTCTTTTGTTACCTTTATTAGGATGTCAGGATGTGGACGTGGAGATCGGCGTGGGAGGCCTAAACAACAGGAGATACCGGTATCGGATGATATTCCAGCATAGGAGAAGGGTGTTGGTCAGGCCAATGTGGCCGAACTAGTTGGTCAGTAGGCCATAGGCGTCTTAGCTTGTGAAATGGCCGGAGCTTTGCGGGAATCCATGGACATTCTCAGGGTGGAGAATCAAGTCCAGGCCTAAGTGGCTGAGGCAGGGCCGTCTTTCTTGAAGCGAGAGTTCTTCTGGTCAAATTCGGACGAGTTTTTGGGTGATCCCAAGGAGCCACTGAAGGCAGATGAGTGGCTAGAGTAGATGATGATGACATTTGAGATGCTTCGTATCGAAGACGGAGGTTTGAAAGTGACCTTGGCGTTCTTACAGTTGAAGGGAGACGTTGGTCAATGGTGGAAGTATGCACAGGGGCGCATTGAAGGGACTTGGGAGGCCTTCGTCAATGCCTTCCAGGAAAATTTTTTGCCTCCCACAATTAGGGACAAGTTGAGAGATCAGTTCTCTAAGTTGGTGCAGTTGAACACCCCTGTAGCGGAGTTTGAAACCACTTTCACCAGTTTGTCTAGGTTTACACCCGAGCTAGTGGCGACTGAGGAACGTTGTTGCCTAGAGTTTGAAAAGAGATTGAGGACCGGACTAAAGTTTAAGGTGGTCGGTTCAATGATTAGAGATTACAGATGCCTTATGGAGGCGGCGGCTCATCTGGAGACCGTGATACAGTTAGAGGATGAGAGGATAAGGGGTTCTAGGAGAAGCCAGGATGCCCAAGAGGACAATAAGAGGTAGAGAGGTTCTAATTCTCAATAGTTCCAAGGAGCACAGTTGAGTTCTACTTTTCTAGTACCAAGTTTGGGTTCTGGGAGGGGTGGTCAGGGGGATTTCACTTGTTTCAAGTATGGCCAGTTGGGCCACAAATCTCCGGCTTGCTCTCAGAGAGGATAAGGGCAGTGAACTGCTTCGTCTTTGGTCGTTCTCAGAGCTAGAGTCAGGGGAGAAGCCAACCGCTCACTTATTATCAGTGTGGGCAGGCAGGGCACCTAAAAAGATTTTTGCCCACAGTTGGATGGCACACCTGGTGCGTCTGGTTCGAGACAGACATAGAGCCACTAGCCAGCATAGTCAGTGCAGGCCTCGAGGGCCAATCAGGGAGCCTCTTCGGCTCAGTCAGTGCATCAGCCCTATGCTCCGACGGGTGAGCAGGTAGATCAGAGGCCTACAAAGCGTGTATATGCTGTTACCATGCTAGATCTAGGGCCAACGCCTTTTGTTGTAAGAGGTACTTTTTTGTTTTGCAATTCAGTTGCTAATGTGTTAATTAAGTCCTATGCTCCGACGGGTGAGCAGGTAGATCAGAGGCCTACAAAGCATGTATATGCTGTTACCGTGCCAGATCTAGGGCCAACGCCTTCTGTTGTAAGAGGTACTTTTTTGTTTTGCAATTCAGTTGCTAATGTGTTAATTAATACGGATGCATCTCATTCATTTATCTCGTCTGCATTTTGCATCGGTTTTGGGATTAAAGTTGGCCTAGTTAGCATTCCCTATTTGTGTGGTGTCACCTATTGGGGGTGCGATGGTTCTGAAACAAGGGTATCGAAGTTATGATATAGAGGTTGCCGATCGTTGACTTCCTTTTTCGTTTGTATTAATGGAGATGTCTTGTTTTGATATTATATTAGGTATGGACTGGTTGTCATCATACCAGGTTGTTATAGATTGCTATCGTCAGAGGGTTATTGTATGTACCTTGAATGGGGATTGTTTTCATTTCTTGGGGGACCGAGTTGGTAGAGTCTCATCACCGGTGTATGATCCGCGTGGGCGGAGTGAATTTAGTTGTCTACTTGCTAGTTTCTTGAGTAGTGAGTGTGATGAGGCCTGAGTTGAGTTGCCAAGAGTGGTTTGTGAATACTCAGATGTCTTTCCCGAGGTTCTTACTAGTTTACCATCTCACCAAGGGATCAAGTTCTCTATTGATTTAGTGTCTGGCACGACACCAATCTCTATGGCTCCGTATAGATTTGCACCTGCCGAATTGAGTGAATTGAAGATTCAACTTAAAAAATTGTTAGATAAGGGCTTTGTCCGCCCTAGTACTTCGCCTTGGGGAGCAACGACCTTGTTTGCCAAAAAGAAAGATGGTGCATTGTGACTTTGTATAAATTACCGAAAGTTGAACCGGGTAACTGTCAAAAACAAGTACCCAATGCCTTGTCTAGATGCTCTGTTTGATCAATTGAAAGGGTCTTGTTGCTTCTCGAAGACAGACTTATAAGATCGGGTTATCACTAGTTGAGAGTGAGGGAGGAGGACATCCCAAAGACGGCATTCCGTACGCGGTATGACCATTATAAGTTTCTAGTGATGGCTTTTGAGCTGACCAATGCATCAGCTGTATTTATAGATCTGATGAATTGGATCTTCCATGAGTTTCTAGACCGCTTTGTGGTCTTCTTTATGGACGACATCTTGATTTACTTACCCTCTAAGAAGGAACACGAGGAACACTTACGGGTAGTACTTGAGTTACTTAGAGCCCACAAACTATATGCTAAGTTTGGAAAATGTGAGTTCTGGCAGAAAGATGTCAAGTTCTTAGGCCATATGGTATTTAGGGAAGGGGTGACTGTAGACTCATCCAAGATAGAGGCAGTTCAAGATTGGGAACAACCTAAGAATGCTTTCGAGATTCGCAGTTTCTTGGGGCTAGCCGGGTATTACCTTCGATTTATGAAGGATTTTTCTAGACTAGCCTCATATTTGACTAGATTAACGAGGAAAAGAGTTCAATTTGTGTGGAGTGAGACTTGAGAGAAGTCATTACAAGAACTTAAGGTTAGACTTACCACCGCTCCAGTCTTAATTATTCCGAAGAGGGGTTTGGGCTATTAGGTATATTGTGATGTCTCATGGGAAGGTTTGGGTTGTGTTTTGATACAAGAGGGAAATGTAGTGGCCTATGGCTTATGGTAGTTGAAAACATATCAGAGAAATTATCCTACTCACGACTTAGAGTTAGCGGCAGTGATCTTTGCCTTAAAAATCTGGAGGCATTACCTTTATGGTGAGAAGTTTGAGGTATTTTCCAATCACAAGAGTCTAAAGTATCTGTTTGCACAGAAAGACTTGAATTTGAGGCAGATGAGGTGAATGGAGTTTATAGATGTAACACCCTCAAAATAACATAATAAATACAACCCAAACATATGTCATTAATTGTACGAATCAGAGTAAATAATCTTTTCATTACATGAAGTCAAAGATACAAAAGAGTTTAGTACAATAATATGCCCTATAGGCTTACACCTTTCCAAGTCTTGACTTGGTTACAACAAAATGAGATTAACTCATACAACTTAAGCCCTTGGCTATACAAAATAAAATAAAACAAGAAGCCCTTGCTTCCCCAAAAGTTCCCTCTGGTGTTATTACCTTGGTGGAGGCATGTCATCATCACTTGAAAATGTTTTTCCCAAATAGGATGAACCACAGCCCAGTAGGAATAATCTAACACAATATATGAGATTTAACAAAAGTATAAGTACATGTGTATACACAATGACCAGGATAAAACATTCACACTTTTACATTGTCACAGAATTTCAATTCCATAATCCATTTCATTTTCCTTAAATTCATTGCGATATATGAGCCAATTTCATAATTTCTTTGACAGTCCAAATGAGACTACAACTCAATGGTTCAACAATCACATCATCAACATACAAACACTTCAAACTTGCCATTTTACGGATATTTCGTCCGCGGGGATCAGCACACATGTATAATTTTAATTTGTCATTTTACGGATATTTCGTCCGCGGGATCGACATCTATTTATAATTTCAATTTGCCATTTTACAGATATTTCGCCCGCGGGATCGACACCCATGTATAATTTCGGGACTTTCACCCAGGACACTCCGGCAAACTTAATTATAATGGAGTCCATCCCCTTTCTCTCATAAACAATCATTCATACATATACAATGTATTTAAACACACAATCATACGTGGAGTACATTCAATTTTCCACTCCCAAATAGTCATACATATACAATGTATATAAACATAGTCATATCCAATGACAACCAACAAGAGATTAGTTTCAATTCACCTAATCCGCATGCAATTTCTACAACAATCATAGTTATCCTCTACCGATGGCCCAATATAGATATTTCTAAATACATATACAATCTTAAGATAGATAATTTATCTAAAGTTTCCAAGGATGTGAAGTATTACATATTCAATTCCATCATCAGTTTCAACACCCGTTCAATTTCATGTTTATAACACAACTTCAACTATTTCTACAAAACAAATATGATAATCAATTTAGGGAAAAAATCCCTCTTTACAGAATGCCAATCCAAAACACCAAAATCACCCATTTTGACATAACATGACTTCATTTTCAAACCGCACGTCCATTTATTTCATTTTCACCAAAAACCCTTCTTTCACATTTTACCTAAACCCTAGTTTTGACTCAAAATACTCCCAAATACCACCATTGTTACACAACCACAAATAACTAAGTTAAAAGTCATAACAAAGTGTAGAAAATCCCTACCTCAAAGAAAAAAGATGAGCAAAGCAAGGATGAAACTTCAAAAATGTCGAAATCCAACTTTAATCGAGTAAAAAAGAAGATCTAGAGAAATTCTATCTTTTTATCAAAGGGAGTAGGGTGGAGAAATCACTAGATCTATGTGGAAATGTAAAGAGAATGTGAGTTTTAGAGAGAGAGGCTCTCAACTTTAGGGTTTAGGATGAAAAGATATGAAAAAGTGATGTAAAAAGTGCTTTTTGCGATCTGATATACGCGCAGTCCGCTTGAGCGGAGAAGTTAATGCTCGAGCGTCAGACATAACAATTTGTTCCGCTTAAGCACAAGAAGTGACTCACTCGAGCGTTAAATATACACCTCCACTATTTTTTTTTTTTGCAAACGACAGACCAACCGCTCGAGCTCAAGAAAGGACACTCGAGCGCCCACCCGCTTGAGCGTGAAAGACACCCCTCCAGCACTTTTGTAGACTTGCAAAGTACTGAGAGTTTGTAAATCCCGCTCGAGAGCAAGAAGAGCCAGTCTAGTGGAGGACCAAAATATAGATAGCCCGCTCGAGCGCAAGAAGTGCTGCTCGAGCAGAGAAGTAAAAATATGGGCAACAAGGTTTGGGAAAAACAAGCAACCAACCTGTTCCAAATGCAACCATAACAACCGAAAGGCCAAATTCAAGAGATACAAGGGAGGAAAGAGGTAAACAACAATATGAAAGTATCAAACCCGAGTCCAGAATACCACAAGAGTCGGGTCAAAACCGGGATCGCTATAATAGAGGACTATGATTTTGAGTTGCATTATCACCCGGGAAAGGCCATTGTTGTGGCCGACGTCATGAGTAGGAAATCAGTTAGCAGTGTGGCTTGTATTGCAGTCAGAGAATGGGAGATGTTGGGTACTCTTGGTAAGTTTGACTTGCAACTAAGCGAGTCTGTTGAGTCTACAGCCTTGTTTTCTGTAGTTGCACAATCTACACTTGTAAACCGAGTGTTAGAAGCACAGAAGGGTGACCTTAAGGCTGAATCTCTCCGGGAGAAGATCTCCAATGGAAAGGTAGAGAAGGGCTTGAATATGTATCCCGACCAGAGTGAGAGATACCGTGACCGTTTGTTTGTGCCGGAGTCTTGCCGATAGGAAGTACTCTGAGAGTTTCACCATTCGCGCCTTGCTGTGCATCCGGGAAGCACAAAGATATATCACAACCTTAGTCGCCAGTTTGGTGGAGAGGTAAGAAGAAGGATGTGGCTGTGTTTGTATTGAAGTGCCTTACTTGTCAACAAGTGAAAGCCGAACATTAGAGGCCGGAAGGTTTGTTATAACCCTTGCCTATAGCCGAGTGGAAATGGGAGCATGTTATGATAGACTTCGTTGTGGGTCTTTCTAGAACTCAACGGGGTAGTGATGCCATTTGGGTGATAGTTGACCGATTGACCAAGTCAACGCACTTTATACCTATGTTTATGAATGACTCAGTAGATTTTCTTGCCGACTTGTATATTTGGGACATAGTGACGTTGCATGGGATCCCAGTAACGATTGTATCGGATGGAGATCCATGTTTCCCAGCTCAGTTAGGGCAGAGATTGCAGATTGACCTTTAGCACCATGTATCATCCTTAGACTAATGGACAATCTAAGCGTACTATTCAGATCCTTAAGGATATGCTTCAAGATTGTGTCCTTGACTTCAAGGGGTCGTGAGAGAGACACCTGCCCTTAGTAGAGTTTGCCTATAACAATAGTTTCCAATCGAGTATTGGTATGGCACCAATTGAGGCCTTGTATAGGTGACCGTGTAGGTTCCCTGTGTGTTGGGCCGAGGTGGGTGATGCACCTTTGTTGGGTCTGGAGTTGGTCTGAGAAACGATAGAGAAAGTTGCACTTATCCGTAAAAGGTTGGCTACAACCCAGAGTCACCAAAAGAGTTATGCCGACCAAAGGCGGGGACCTTTGTCTTTTGAGATGAGAGATCAGGTGTTCTTGAAGATATCACCTACGCGGGTTTGATGAGATTTGGGAAAAGTGAGAAGTTGTCCCTTCGATTTATTGGGTCTTTTGAGATCCTTGAACGAGTCGGAGAGGTTGCTTATCGTTTGGCATTGCCGCCACAGCTCTTTGAGATTCATAATGTGTTTCATATTAGCATGCTTCGAAAATATGGGCCGGATCCATCGCACGTGTTGGATTGGACCGACTTAGATGTAGACGAGGATGCCTCATATAAGGAAAGACCGGTTAGAGTCTTGGATACTTGAGACCAAGTCTTATGAGGTAAGATGATTCCCTTGGTTAAGGTATTATGGAAACATCACGGGATTGAGGAAGCAACTTGGGAGTGTGAATCGAAAGTCCAAAAATAATATCCGGACTTATTTGTTGGTGTTTGAACATATATAAGGAATTTGGTTATGTTAATGAAATGTAAAAGCATTGTAGATGTTTTGAAATATGAGAACATTGTATACGTTGAATGTGTTTTGGAAACGCAGACTTAATATGAACATTGTATATGTTGTTAAAGTCTTGGAAGTGCGAGTTTATCATAAACATTGAATATGTTTTTGAAATATGGAATATGTGCATGGAAATCGGTTAGAATTATGGGAAATGTATGTTGAGTTGTATATTGGGATTTGTTCATCATGTGATGGGATTGAATGACCGGTGGATGGGTCATGATGTTGAAAATTGATTTGTAATCATTGTGAAAACTCGTTTAAAACATGGTTTTCAAATATGATTTCTAATTTTGGAGACGAAATTCTTTAACGGAGGAGGTTATAGCGACCCCGATTTTGACCTGACTCTTGTGATATTTCAAACTTGGGTTTAATGCTTTCATATTGTTATTTACCTCTTGTTTCCCTTGTATCTTTTTAGAATTGGCTCTTGGGTTGTTGTGTGTGTGTTTGGAACAGGTTGGTTGCTTAGTTTTCAAATCTTGTGCTCCCCAGAATTTTGGTCCTCCGCTCAAGCAGGCCTTCTTGCGCTCGAGCGGGGTTTGCAAACTCTCAGTACTTTGCACGTCTGCAAAAATATTGGAGTGTTTTCCACGATCAAGCTGCGTTTTCCTACGCTCAAGCGGGTGGGCGCTCGAGTGTCCATTTCTGCGTTCAAGCGGTTTGTCTATTGTCTGCAAAAGTACTAGAGGTGTGTATTCTACGCTAAAGCGGGCCTCTTCTTACGCTTGAGTAAAACAACTTATTGTGTCTGACACTCAAGCGTCAACTCTTCCGCTTGAGCGGACTAGGTGTATATTAGATCGCAAAAATGACTTTTTATATCACTTTTTCAGATCTTTTCTTCTAAAAACCCTAAAGTAAGACCTTCTCTCTCTAAAATTCTCTCTCTATCTCTCTCTTTCTTTCTCTCTCTCTCTCTCTCTCTCTCTACATTTTCACCTTCATCCATTGACTTCTCCACCCTTGGGCCTTTGTAAAAAAGGTAGAACTTCTCAAGATCTTCATTTTGATCCAAACAAACTTAGGTTTTGGTGTCTTTGGAGTTTTGACCTTGCTTTGCTCGTCTTTCTCCTTGAGGTAGGGACTTTCTACACTTTGTTATGATTTTTAACTTAGTTATTTGTAGTTATGTAACCATGGTGGATTTTGGGAGTATTGTGGACAAACCTAAGGTTTGGTTAGGAAATAAAAGAGGGGTTTTGATGAATGGAAATTAAATGGTTATGGAGTTTGGAAATAAGCTGGTGTTGTGTCAAAATTGTTGATTTTGGGACATGGGTTGATTTTTGAAAAAAGGGGAAATTTTACCTTAAAAAGATTATGATATTTATTTTGTATAAATTGATGAATTTGGTGTTGTAAACATGAAATTGGACAAACATTGAAATAGATAGTGGAGTTGAGTATGTAATACCTTTCACATTTGAAAGTCTTGAATAAATTATCTATCTTGAGATTGAATATCTGTCTAGAAATATCTGTATTGGGCTATCGGTGGAGGATAACTATGATTGTTGTAGAAATTGCATGAAGATTAGGTGAATTGAAACTAATCATTCAATTGTGTCATTGAATATGACGGTATGTTAAGACATTAAATATGTATAATTGATAGTCATTAAATATGACGGTAATTTAAATACATTGTATATATATATATATAATGTTTTGGGAAGAGAAAGGAGAAGTACTCCATGTTTTCGGAGGAGATAGGGGATGTACTCCATTGAAATTAAGTTTGCCGAAGTGCCCATGGTGAAAGTCCCAAAATCATGTACATACATGAGTGCCGATCCCACAGACGAAATTTTCGTAAAATGACAAGAATGAAATGCTTGTATGATAATGTGTTGGTTTAGAACCACTGAGTTGTAGCCTTAGTTGGGTTATTCAGAAAATTATAATCTTGGCCCATGAACTGTGATGAATTGAAATAATTTGAAATAAATAGATGTGAATGGATCGAGATATGAATATCAGTACCGTATGATTGTGTGGAGAATGTGTATTTGGTCATGAATATTGAATATATACTTGACACTTATATCTTTGTTGAACCTCATATATTGTGATAGATTGTTTTTACTGAGCTTTGGCTCACCCTATTTAGGGAAACCATTTTCAGGTCCCAGTAATATGCCTCCACCAAGACAGTGACTTAGGGGGAATTTGGAGCACAAGCTTCATTTTTTGTGCACTTTATTTTGTATAGCCAAAGGCCAAAATTGTATAGAGTAGTCTTTCTTTTGTTGTAACCAAGCAAGGTCTTGGAAATATGTAAGCTTCCAGGGCATTTTTATCTATCCATCTTCTTTTCTCTTTTGTACATCATAATGAGTTAATGGAAGAAAATCTATTTAGGGCTCGTTTGGAAAGTGAGTTGGCTTTTTGGCTTTTTTGGCTATTTTAGCCTGGGGCTAAAAAGCCTGATTTATGAAGGACTTTAGGCTTTTTTGGTTTTTTTACTTTTTTGTGAGAGAAAAAATGTAATGATTATGAGTTGGATGTGATGTTTTGTCTTATCGGGCTAAAGAGCCCTTTTTTTTGTGACTAAAATAGTCAAAAAAGCCCCAACTTTTGCTTTCCAAACGAAGCCTTAATGCTATTATCTCTTGTTAAGTCTTATGAGTTGGATTTATTGTATATTTTTTTAGGGGCGTTACATATTTTGTCTCTGAAAATCTATTTATTAGTAACATTTTTGAAATTTTATCACTAAAAACCTTATTTTTTATTTTTTGAGATGACTTTTTAGCGACTATCCTTATGGCGATAGAAATTAATTTCTAAATATCTTTTGCAAAAACAATTTCAGTTTTAGAAACTAAAACTATTAATTTTTAAAACTCTTATATGTTGTAGTAATAATTAAGCACAAATACAAGTGTGTTGACTTTTATTTATTTTTTCTTTTTTTCGAAATATTTTATTATGATAATAAAACATCACCAAAAGAGAAGGGAAGGGATATAACAAACATGACTGTCAAAGAGTAATATTTTATTGCTGAACAGTGTAGGTTTTTCTTCAATTTAAAATTTTGGTGTAGATTTTTTTGTTTTTGTTTTCTTTAAGTGATTTTTGACATCGAATTTTAGCGTCATGGAGCAAGTTACAATAGGCGACAACCATCAAACCGCAAGATGAATCAATTTAACCGATCTCTCCTCATGCTAAAGTATAATGAAGAAAGCAATTGGAACAAATTAAATTTGAAAATTTGTTAAAAACTTCATGTAAGTTGATTAGTGAACTCCCATTGTTAATGATTCTACTTGGGGTGCTTTTTTAGCCTTATGCAATATTAGTTTTTAGCCAAGTATGAACTCTCGTAACAAATTTGAGTGTCTTGAGCAATTCACACAGTGATTGAGTAAATAAAAAATGGAAAAATAACAAGTACCAAAAATTAGACAGCAACCTAACCTTCAACGCAAGATCAATAGCATTCTCAAGAAAGAAAAGTAGGACGTAAATTATTTGAAATATATATATTGTTAAAAGATTGCTCATCCTGTAACATAAATGTAATTATCATGTAGTGCCTCCCACTAACAAAACCATGCAAAAAAGTGTGGATTGAGACGACTTTGTCTTCTATCTAATTAATTAAAGTGTGTTAGATTATTTTTACCTATTCAGTAATTATTACTGCTATAAAGCAGAACCCTGTGTGTACGTGAAGTGTTGTGATGGTAGCCACTCGAGTAATAAACAGGTTAGGCGCTTACCGTAAGGAATTAGGATCTCCTCCTTACATTTTTTTTTTTAATATTTTCTATTTATAAGATTATTAGGTTCACTTTTAGGCCTAATTTTAATAATTCGAGCCGTTCATATTTTAAGATTTATTTAGTATATTATACCTGTAAAAAATTAAATTGATCGGATATCAAAAAGTATGTATTCGGAAAACTCGAACTAAAAACTATTTTTTTAAAGAATTTAATAAACAGTTTTCCGAACACATGTTTTTTGATATCCGATCAACTTGATTTTTTACAGGTATGATATACTGAACAAATTTTAAAATATGAATGATTCGAATTATCAAAATTAGGCCTCAAAGTGGGCCCAATGGCCCTGCAAGTAGGAAATGCAAAGAGAAAATGCAAGGAGGGGATCTTGATTCACACCTAAGACCTCACCCAAAAAAGGCCCCATTTTCAATATAGCTTTAAAGGGTCGGCTTTGCTTCAGTTGGTGATCGAATTAAAAAGGTATTATTAAGTTTATGGAAATTTATTACGGGTCTCATTTTAATAATTTAAATTATTTAATATGTAAAATTCGTTGAGTACTATATGTTTATAAAAATCACGTCGATTGGATATCGATAGTTATGTGATCAAATCAGTTTTGTATAATAATAATAAAAAAAGACAGTAAAAAAATAAATGATTAACAGAAATCAGATTCAATGAGATAGTTATCGATATTCGATCAACGTGATTTTTTACAGACATATAGTACTTGACGATTTTTACACATTGAACAGTTCAGATTATCAAAATGGGAGCCGTGATGGGCCTCTACGAATCTAACAGTACTATACACTTGACTTTCTTCGCTCACCCCCCTTTCGGAGAGGGCACGAATTGGTCTTACTACAATTCGGACTCCTGTCACGGTTTTGAATCTAATCTCACAAAGTGCAATGTGAGACTGATAAACACCAAAGAGTCCATATCTGATAATTGGTTTTGAAAAATCAATTTTGAATCAAAAAGCGCCAAACATGGATTGCTTTTCCAGATTACAGAGTCGCTACCTAAATATTTTATTTTGGGAAATTTGGGAAACCTTGACTCGTGCTGGAGGCCACATATCTGTCGTCACCAAAGTTGCCTCGGCTCGGGAACTTGGGTACGAGAGGGAAAGGTCCTGAAATGAGCCACCCCACTCGCCCGATCAAAGGATCGGCCTTTACTAAGCATGATATGTTGTTTTATAACCGCATGTGTTCTTATTTGATTATTAGCTAACTTACTATGTGATGCACATATCATACAAGTATAGATCAATCACGAGAATTGGAGCAAAACAATTCATGTTTGTTTTTAAAAATGGTTTGAAAGTGCTATTCGCAAGTAGGCTAAAACGCAGATTTGCCACTCTCAAGTGGGCTATAAAACATGATGATTTACCACTTTGCAAAGTGGGCTTAAAACTCACAATCATCGAGTTGTTCCAATTCAGGCAATCAAGCCTTCATCTACAAGCATTCATGTAGTTAATCAAATAAGAAAATAGCCTCATGGCAAGCATACTAAACATGGCAACACTCACACTCATGCAAGTATGCTAAAGCGTAAACACTTACAGTGTACTCCAAGCCAAAACAAAAACTAGTTAGAAATATTCATGATCCTAAATATGCAAAATGCCTAATGCAATACATGCAATAATGCAACTAAATAGGCTCGACTATCTAAGATGGCATATGAATGCAACACTTGATACATGTATTCAAAGAAGTATTGAAATACGATGCAGTTTGAATGATGCGCCGAGCCCTAGTGCATGCAATACAAATGAATGATGCAAACATGCAAAACACAAGGTATGCTAATCAAAACGTGCCTTAAAACTAACCATCGAAAGCGGTTAAGTAAAAGGGAGAAAGACGTGGGGTTGGAAGACATGCACACACACACACGCACCCTTATTACAACATTGTGCCCTCTCGACGGAGGGTCCGAATAAATAAGCTAAGCTAATCTAAGCTAAGCTAATCAAACTAATCTAATTAAACTAATTAGACTAATTATTACAAACCAATAAAGAAATAGCTAAACTAAGCTACTTAATTATTACAGCACTTAACTAATTAGCACACTAATTAATTAAATTACAAATTCATGCTAACTAATAAGTAAAGCATTAAATTACACTACTTCAGCTCTGCTTCAGAAAGCTGAGTCATGCATGCATTCGGTTTTTTGCCCTGAAAAGCCTTTCGGTTTGCTCTTTAGAGGCTCTGTTTGCAGGGTGTCTCCAAGAACTTCTGTTGAACCTTACCAAAACACTGTTGGAGAGTACACCAGTGGCCTGCCGGCCATGATTGGTTGCTACCGGTCATCTGCCAACCAAGTGTGGGCTATGCCGGCCAAGGATGAAGCATTGCCGGCCACTGGTGAGCAACTGCCGGCCACTGGTGTGCTAAGTCACCAAACTTCAACATAGCACAAATAGAGGAAAATGGAGGGTTTCCCAAGGACATGTTTGTACTGTGAAAGAAGTCTGAATTTCTCACTTTATCATTCATCTCACAATTACATTATATACAACTTACAAATCTGTGACTAATCTGTAACTAATCATCTAACAACCTAACTAATCAAACTAACTAAACTTTAACAAACTAACTGCATACAATACAAGGGAACTGTTAACATGTTACACAGCTCATGGTGTGTGATACATCTTCACACAAGTCTGCATGTGATCAGCTTTCGTGGACAGCTGATCTGGCCCCTTTTTTCGCACTGTGTGCTCTGCTATCTGCTATAGTAGTTGTAGCTTTGGACTGTTTGGACTGCTGTGGTAAGTTGTGCTGTGTTGAGTCTTCATCAACCCCCCTTAAGCTGAATGAGGCAGCAATCACCAGAAGCTTGGATTGCAGATAAAGAAATCGAGAGACAGTTAATGGTTTAGTAAAAATATCAGATATCTACTTGTGGGGATGTGGTTTGGAAATACTCTTCAGATCCTGGGGGATGCTCGTGATCTTCTGCTAGTCACCTGAAAATGAATGAACATTCCAGTCGGGGGTGCCAGAATTAGCACTCTGACGGATAAGTCAGTGTATACTCTCTT
Organism: Camellia oleifera; assembly: GCA_022316695.1. NCBI lineage: Eukaryota > Viridiplantae > Streptophyta > Magnoliopsida > Ericales > Theaceae > Camellia > Camellia oleifera. Next base: position 121,825,485 of record CM039314.1, on the reverse strand, counting down.
GATTACTTGTATCTTAGGTTAAGTTTACTAGTTCTCACATACCTTTCTCTGACTGATGATCCAGCATTTATATTATTCTCTTTGGGCCCTAGGGCCATGCCCACCCTCGATCCTTTACATGTACTTTTACTTGGCCTTTGTTCCACTAGTTGGAATGCCGATTATTTTATTCGGCTCTTCAATTGATTAGGATCAATGCCGAATAAATATTATGTTCTGGGTTGGACTCGTCCATCCATCCCCATTGATCCAATAAAATTCGGCTCCCACACTGCTTAGAGGAAGGAACATAGCGAATTTGAAGTTGCTTTTGAAGAACTTTTTCGCGAACAAAGTGATAATCTATTTCAATATGTTTGGTCCGTGCATGGAAAACAGGATTAGAAGCAAGGGAAATTGCAGACAGATTATCACACCAATGAGTAGGAATGGTGGAAGAAGACAAGAACATTTCAGCGAGAAGCATTTGAACCAAAGAAGCTTCAGCTGCAGCATGTGCCAATGCTCTGTACTCTGCCTCAGGGGAAGACCTAGCAATAGTAGGTTGTTTCTTGGCTTGCCAAGAAATAAGGTTAGAACCCAAAAAAACACAAAACCCAGAAATAGATTTGCGGTTAGAGGGATCACCAGCCTAGTCTGCATCAGAGAAGATATGCAAATCAAAAGAACCAGGACTGAAATTAAGACCACAGTGCAGAGTACCCTTAAGATATCTGAGGATCTGTTTGACTGCTACAAAATTTGTGATAGTAGGCATATGCATACGTTGACAAGCCATGTTAACAGCAATGGAAAGATCAGGTTGAGTAAGAGTGAGGTATTGAAGAGCTCCCATAATGCTTCTATAGAGAGAAGGATTATGAAATGGCAAGGAATCATCAGCAGAACAAGATAAGGGAGGTTTGAGAGACAAATGAGAAGAGTAAGGCTTGCATTCAGCAAGACCAGCTTTGAGTAAAATATCATAAGCATATTTTTGTTAGGACAAAAACAAACCAGTAGGAGTGTGATGGACAGCAATACCCAGAAAGTAACTAACCAGACCAAGATCCTTGAGAGCAAAAACTAAATTCATATGAGAGATGAGAGATTGAATATGACAAGGGGAATTGCCAGTAATTAAAATGTCATCAACATAGACAAAAAGATAGGTAATGGAGGAAGCAGTTTTCTGAATGAACAAAGAATGATCACATTGACTATCAACAAATCTTGTGGAAAGAAGATATGAAGAAAAAGCTTGTGTGCCAAGCCCTAGGAGCTTGTTTAACCCATAGAGAGACTTGTTTAGTTTACAAACAAAGGAGGGTTGATTAGGACAAACAAAACCAGGTGGTTGGTGCATAAAAACATCTTCATCAAGAGTACCATGCAAGAAAGGCATTTGAGATATCTAACTGCCTAATAGACCAGTTAAAGTGAAGAGCTAAACAAAACAAAATCCGAACAGTAGGTTGTTTAGCAACTGGAGAAAAAGTATCATGAAAATCAACACCTTCTTCTTACAAGTAACCTTTAGCAACCAATCGGGCCATGTACCTAGCAATGGTACTATCAGAATGTTTCTTAATTCGAAACACCCATTTACAACCAATAACATGTTTGGCAGTAGAAGGTGGAACTAGAGTCCAGGTATGTTGAGTTTGAAGAGCTTGAAACTCAGTCTGCATAGCTGTCAACCAATGAGGAGACTAAAAAGCTTCTTTGTAGGAGGTAGTTTCAACAAGAGATGGAGAGAGAGAAGCTGATAAACACAGAGAAGAGGCAGCTTTGGATCGAGTAAGCATAGGATGAGTATTAGAGGAAAAGGAGGAGGATAAGAAGAATAGGTATTGTTAGTTGAATACCAGGATGAGTAGCCAAGGAATGACACGAAGATGAAGAAGAAGTTGAGGGAGAAGTAGACGAAGGTGAAGAAGAAGTTGATGAAGACTATGCAGAAGAGATAGGTAATGGAGAAGGAGAAGAAGAGATGAAGAAGAAAGAGGAGCAACAGCCGGAGAAGGCCAAAAGAAAGACTGAAGAGTAGACAAAGAAGGAGAAGATGAGAAAGAAGAAAAAACTCTAGCAAAGGGAAATTGAGTTTCATCAAAGATTACATGCCTAGAGACATACACTCGACCAGTAGCAGGATCCAAGCACCTATACCCCTTCATGGAAGAATGATAACCAATGAAGACACAAGGAAGAGATCGAGGCTCAAGTTTGTGAGAGGTATATGGGCGAAGCCAGGGATAACAACAACACCCAAACACTCTCAGAAAATCATAGTCAGGTTGGACACCAAATAAAACCTGAAAAGGACTAAGACAAGGAGATTGAGACCTACGCAACCTATTAATGAAGTATACAACAGTAGAGACTGCTTCAAACCAAAACTTGAGAGGTAAAGAGGAATGATGCAAGAGAGTTATAGCTGTTTCAATAATATGTCTATGTTTTCTCTATGCTAATCCATTTTGAGATGGAGTATGAGGGCAAGAGAATTGATGAACAAGACCATCTTCAGTGAAATTTTTTTGAAATTTATGAGTAGAATATTCACCATCACCATCGAATCTAAAAATCTTAAGAGAGGTTGAGAATTGTTTTTCCACAAACATCTTAAACTCCAAGAACTTAGTAAAGACCTCACTCTTGTAATGTAAAGGAACAACCAAGTCAAACCATTGAAATCATCAATAAAAAGAACATAGTAGCTATATTGAGATTCATCTCAAGTAAACGGGCCCCAAACATCACTATGGATGAGGGCAAGAGGTTGGTTAACAACAGAAGAACACAAGGTAAAAGGCAAACGATGACTTTTAACCACACAGCAGTGAGAACAAAGTCCATTATTATCCTCATTACAAAGAATAGGAACAGACTTAGCTATAGTATTGAACTTAGCTGTTGATGGATGACCTAATCTCTTATGCCGCAAAGTAGAAGAGATGTTTTGAGAAACATAAGCCTTTGGAGGAGAGGAAAACTAGTAAAGACCATTAGAGTGAAAACTTTTAGAAAGCACTGCCTTCGAAGTTTTGTCCTGAACAACAAAGGAATTTTTTTATCAAAAGTGATGGTACAATTATTATCTTGAGTGAGCTGATGAACATAAATAAGATTGGAAGAAATTTGTGGAACATGAAGTAAATTGTTCAACTGAAAATGAAAGGTAGGAGTAGGAAGAATACCAGCTCCACTATGATGAATAGGAAGAGAATCTTCATTTCCTACCACAACTTGATCATTACCTTGATAGGGTTGATACAGCTACATATGTTGCAAGTCATTAGTGATGTGAGTGGTAGCAGTTGAATCAAGATACCAAGGAGAAGCCTCAGATGAAGAATAAGAAGAACCAGGACCTGCAGCAGAGAAGGCACGAAGAGCTGTAGTAGATGGAGAAGAACCACTAGGATAGAGAGAAGGCAGAGGATAGCCTCCTTGAGTTGGTGAACTAGAAATAGAGCCATACGAAGGTGAATAAGCTGGTACATAAACTAGATTTATAGCTGGTGTATAAGTTGGATTCATACGGTTACGACATTCAAGAGCTGTGTGATTGTTTTTGCCACAGATTTGACAAACAAGACCTGAACCACGACGACCTCTGTAGTAAGAAAAATTTGTATATTGACCTCTGCCACGAGAACTGGAACGATTTCCTCTGTAAGTAGAAAAATTTGACCGATGAGGACTTGACTGAAAATGTTGATGTTGTGAACCTTGAGAAGGTTGATATGGTGAAGCTAGGGTTTGAGATGTAGAAGAAGTTCCTTGAACTGCAGAGAAAGCAATATTATGAGAAGAATGTAGATTGATCTTCTCAATATGGATTGCCTCAGAACACAACAAGGAGGACATTTCTTCCATGGTTACAGCACCAGATCTAGCTCGAATAGTTGTTTTGAATGAGTTTTACTCATCAAGAAGACCATTCCAAACAAGAAGAATAAGATCTTCATCATCGATAGGTGTAGTGACAAGTGCAATTTGATCTGAAATTTCCTTGAACTGTTGCAGATAGGCCTCCATAGTTTGAGATTTCTTTGAAAGTGATTGAAGTTTGTTCTTGAGTTGATGAATATGTAAGCGTGATAAAGAAGTAAATCTCTTTTCCAAAGCAAGCCATACTTCATGACTATACTGCAGATGCAATACAGAAGAAAACACTAGTGGTGACAAGGTCGCAATTAAACAACTCAGAAGATGTGCATCGACAAGCTTCCATTTGCTGAATTCTGGATTGGAGACGGAAATGTTCTGCACATTCATTGTTGTAGGAGAAGGACAAACAACTGATCCATCAAGATAACCAAAAAATTCTGTAGCTCTAAACAAATTCGGAACTTGACTTTCCAAATTAGATAATTTGATGAGTCAAGTTTGACAGTGACTAATGAATTGAGATTGGAAAGAAGAAGAGAAAGATTTGGCATTGAAGATAATGCCATTGTTGAATGCTCATTAGAGCTCTATAGGCTCTGATACCATGAAAGAAGTCTGAATTTTTCACTTTATTATTCATCTCACAATTACATTATATACAACTTACAAATCTGTAACTAATCTGTAACTAATCATCTAACAACCTAACTAATCAAACTAACTAATCTTTAGCAAACTAACTGCATACAATACAAGGGAACTGTTAACATGTTACCCAGCTCATGGTGTGTGATACATCTTCACACAAGTCTGCATGTGATCAGCTTTCATGGACTGCTGCTATGGCCTTTCTTTTGCACTGTGTGCTCTGCTATCTGCTATAGTAGCTGTAGCTTTGGATTGCTTGGACTTGCTGTGGTAAGTTGTGCTGTGTTGAGTCTTCATCATACTGCACCCTCTCCATATCATCTCAAAACATCAAAGGAAGGGGGGGGCTATTGGATCCAAAACCATCAATCAAGTATCTCAATGCATGATGGCCAAAAATCCAACTTGTACATATTTAATAAATGCACAGAAACAAGACTCTAAGTACCATCACCCATCATGCATGATCAGGAGCAATGGAGATGAAGGAGATTGGCTCATTTCATCACTTGAAGTATGAAATAAACCAATCTACCTTGTGTTCAATATAACGTCCGATTGAACACAATGCAATGCAAATACAACATGCTTATCTTGCTCACATTTTACTTGATTGATTTTGTTTAGACATTTTAACATTACCGATCCATTCTTTAACTGGTTAAGTCCAATGTGAGCGTCTTCTAATGAGAGGGGTCAACCAAATGGTGGTTTAAGGCATGAGAGAGATTATGCCTTTGACTAGGAGGAACCCTCAAAAGAGGGTTAAAGCCATTTGAGCACAAACCCCACCTCATGTTTAAACACAACCTTAAGGCCAAACAACCCTCAAAGCAAATTGAAAAATGAAGAAATGAGGGAGGTGGCAGATATTCAATGCTGATATGGCATGAAACACAACATGTAAACAACTCATGTACAACATGTTAAGAGACTTAAGCCTTAAAACTAGTGAAGGACACAACACTAGAGTCATGCAATACAATGCTCAAATGACTAAACCAGCTATGGACAGACCTCAAACATGCCAAAACAAAGGCTAAAATGTGCTGAGATGATAGCATGAAAAGCAAGAAAATGATGTTCATGTATTAGCTCACAAACAAGACATAAAGCTCAACTCTCAAAAGCACTTAAAGAGTGAAATATGTGGAAGTGTGACAGAGTTATAAGCACTGAAATCACATGCTAAATGATGCCAAAACATGCAAACAACACATGCACAACATGTTAGAGGCTTTAAAACTCAAAGCTAGTAAGGGCCTTTGCACTACAATCATGCGTAACAAGTCTCATATGACCCAAACCACTCAAAATAGAGTTAAAGCATGCTAAAACATGAGCAAAAACATGCTGGAGTGTAGCCAAAATAAGCTAGAATAATAAGCTAAAGAATCAAGTATATTAAGCTAGTAAGCATAATTGTACTACAAGTACAAAAAGCAAGCAACAAGTGGCCCAACCATCCAAAAATAGAGTTTAAACATGTCAAAATAAAGCCTAAAACATGCTTGAACTAAGCTACAAGAAGGTAGAAAAACATGCTCACATGTTAGGCCATCAACACATACAAGCAAGACAAGAGGAGGGGAGGCCACCCCCCTATTTTGATCCTCAATCCCAACTTTTTACCATTGAAAATCCCCTGGATTTCAATGGTTAAAAGGCCAAAAAAAGTTGTTTTAGAAAGCTTTGAAATATGGCACAAAAGCTTAACAAGCAAAAAGACAAGAAGGGTGGACCACCCCCAAACTCATAAGGGGCATAAACCACCATTTTTAGGACTGAAAAATAGAGTTTTTTTCAGTTCAAAACCAAGCCAAAAATAGTTTGCAAAGGTCGTAAAAACAAGTATGAAAACAAGCTTAAAGGGTGAGTCTTATACCTTTTGAAGCCAAGCACACTTTGAGGTGCAAAACCAAGTCAAAACCACCTTAAGGAGTTCCAAGAGAGCCTTCTAGAACCTTAGCTCAAAGGTATCCAAGTTTGGTTAAGGATGTATAGGCAAAGGAGAAGTGTATCTACACTTGTAAGCTCTTATGCACAAAGGTTCTTGAGAGGGAGAAATGTAGAGAGAGAGGCTCCCAAAATTTTACTTTTCAATTGTTCTAACCTTTAAAACCATAGAGAAGACTCTCTCTATATAGCAAAATACAAGCTTTGGTTGAAAATATCTCAAGAGAGACAGTTGGAACAGTTGGACAACAAATATTTGCAAAAATTTGCTTTTTCTGCATCAATGGCTGGCACTTCTTCATTGTTGGTCGGCATGGGACACTCTTGAATGGCAGGGGCCGGCACATGGCCAAAAAATCCCATTCATGGTTCAGAAACTTCCACCTCTGGTTGGACAAAAAAATTTGCCTTTTTGGCCCAACTTCAAATGGACATAACTCATTCATCTGGACTCATTTGTAGGTCATTATTTAGCCTAAATTGAAGCCCTAGAAGTCTTATTTCCAATGGGGGCAGCCTCACATCAAAATTCCAATTGTGCAAAAAGTTATGCCTCTTTGAGTGAAGACTGCTCAGTTTTGATCCTACCCGGATTCATGCCGAACTTCTCCCAAACTTGGTTTCTTCTCTCCTCTCCTATTTTCTTCAAATCCAAACCCATAAACAAGGTGATTTGAAATATTTTTCAAAGAGTTCATCTCTCTTTCATTCATTTCACTTTGTCCTTGCTCGATTTACCGAAAAGCGTGACATTTAACAAAATGCGAGTGTCGGAAACATCGTAGGAACTTTTTCAAAAGCTATTTGAAAGAGAGGGTTTTAAGGTCTCAAAATCATTTAGACAAAAGGCTTTAGTCTAAAAATGGGGTGTAAGGTTGGGATTTGACTCTCTCCTTGCCGAAGAAATCGAACCTTTGCACTGCACATCTCATCACCAAGTAAACCATCAGTAGTGCCCAAGTCTTAAGGGCTGTCAAAAATGGGGTGTCTACTAGTTGTCCCTCTTTGACAACGCTTAGAGTCATGAAATGACGTGAGTGAATGTCAAAGGCCAGAGATGACCCATTTTTGACAAGGCCGAAGACTTGGACAAACAAATAAAATGCAAATGCAAAAACAGATGGTTGTGCCCGCAGGCTACCTACGTATCCTTTTGCAAGGAATCAAACCAGCGTAGTTTAGGTGCAGGATGCAAAATGATACACAATGTAATGAAACAATACAGACAATATGCAATGCAACGAAACAATGCACATGATATACAATGTAATTGAATTAGCAAACCACAAGTAGTGCAAAACCACACAAATATCATAAAGAGATGGAGATGCAAAATCAAACTACGTTTAACATAGAAAAGGTGCCGGAACCCTCAAACCACAATTTTCTTAGTGGAATAGGTGTGTGCACATGCAGAACTATGTGTTTCGCAGAAAGAATACAAGTAATTGGATGGTATGATATAAGCGAGGAGTGATCTGCTGAGGAAAGATCATGATCCTAAATGCTGAATGCAACAAAACAAAATACGATGCAATGGATGAAGTGAATAAGGCGCGCGGCCAAACCAGATTTTTCCTAGAAAAGGCATGGACACAAACTAGACCACGTCTAATAAAGTAAAGGTGCTGAAACCCTCAGACCACAATTCTCTTTAGTGGAATAGGCACGTAAACATTAACACAGAACCATGCTTCAACGAAGAAAATGTATGAGCACATGTCAGACTAAGCTTAACATGGAAAGGATGCAGGCGATAAAATGGATAATGCAGTAGATGCATGCAATAGAAGCTATAGACAACACAATAGACATAATATATGATGATAGATATGATGTAGTAGCTAGGAAGCAAAGGTACCTTACAAGGGCAATTGGTGATGACTCACTTCATGCTGATAGGGATCTTCCCCTTCTTCTCGGTTGAACCACATGTACTACTTTTCTCCCTAGCTATGGTCGCAGCTTTCCCTATTCTCCAATAGGGTGATAGACTAGGTTAGTTCAGTATCCAGAATTGAGGCACATACCCACTACCACAACCTATGGGGCTGTCATGCAAATTTCAAGCCGAGGATACACCCCTGAGTATTTAAACCAGACTTTAGTCTCGGAAATCCTGAACCTTTGCGTTCTAGGCATTGGCCATTCGAACTCTAGTTTCCACCGTCTCAGTTGATCTCCTAGGAACTCACTGCAAACACAGGCATGTGGCTATACCAGACCACTAGAAGTCGTTTGGGCACGACAAACACTAAAGGAAATGCACTTTTAGAGGATTTAAGGTCTCCTAGACCAGGATGAATGCACAAGACAGTACGATGCAGAGTGAATGCACAAAATAGTGCAATGCAGGTACACAAGACAGTGCGAACAAAATGAATGCACAAAGCAATGTGATGCGCTAAACAGGGCGAGTAATTTGAAATGCACTAGATAGTGCGATCTACTAGACAACGCGAACAATTCTGAATTGAAATGCACTAAACAGTACGATGTGCTAAACAGCATGAACAGTTTTGAAATGCACTAGACAGTGCGATGCGCTAGACAGCGTGAACAATTCTGAATTGAAATGCACTAAATAGTGCGATGCGCTAAACAGCGCGAGCAATTTTGAAATGCACTAGATAGTGCGATAGCATTGGACAGTGCGAACAATTTTGAAATGCACTAGACAGTGCGATGCGCTAGACAGCGCGAACAATTTTGAATTGAAATGCACTAAATAGTGTGATGCGCTAAACAGCGTGAGCAATTTTGAAATGCACTAGACAGTGCGATGCACTAGACAGCGTGAACAATTTTGAAATACACTAGACAATGCGATGCGCTAAACAGGGCAAGTGTACACTGCACAAAAAAGTGCGATGCGCAAGAAAGCGCGAGTAAGTGCACAAGAAAGTGCGATGCGCAAGAAAGCGCGAGCGCATCCAAATGCGCCACACGTGAGTGGAGAAAGGTTGTGCAAGAAAACGCGATGCACTAGACAGTGCGAGTACATCCAAATGCGCCACACGTGAGTGGAGAAAGGTTGTGTAAGAAAGCGTGATGCACTAGACAATGAAAGTATATCCAAGCGCGCTACACGCAAGTGGAGAAAGGTTGCGCAAGAAAGCACGATGCACTAGACAATGCGAGTACATCCAAATGCGCTACACGCGAGTGGAGAAAGGTTGTGTAAGAAAACGTGATGCACTAGACAGTGCGACTACATCCAAACCTGCCACACGCGAGTAAAGAAAGGTGCGCAAGAAAGCGCGATGCACTAGACAATGCGAGTACATCTGAACGCACTACAGGTGAGTGGAGAAAGGTTGCGCAAGAAAACGCGATGCACTAGACAGTGCGAGTATATCCAAACGTGCCACACACGAGTAGAGAAAGGTGCGCAAGAAAGCGCGATGCACTAGACAGTGCGAGTGTGATGAAATTGTGAAATAGATGTATTGAGTGAGATCATTGTGCGATAGATGCTTGGTGTTAATTGAAAGCGTGTTCGATGCATGAAATGCGCATATTCTATGCAACATTGAAAGCATATTCTATGCAACATTGAAAGCATATTCTATGCAAGAATCATAAACGATGCACGACACGCATGCAAAAGAAATGTATATGTAAATGTACATTCAATGCAAGAAGGAGGGCAAATATGTACTTTGGTGCCTCCGATTTACCTTTTAGAGGACTTTGCAACATGCCTAACTCAAAAAGGACACACCCTGTTGGCGAGGGGTAACATCTGTATGTAAAAACCTTGGGTACTGCTTGGACTGCCATTCTAACTTGAAGCAGGTTTAAGCTTGGGGTCGAGATACACTCATACTCCAGAGAAAGGTGAGGCCAGAGGAGATGCACCTGGAATGCAGTCTTGGAACTTGCCGAAGTTGAAACACACTAAGATGCTCCAAATTTTCCCTCTTTTCTTTTGCTTTGCAGTCTGGAACCTATATAGCTTCAGACAGGTCCTTGTTCTATTGTTCTGACATAACTTGGGTTGAACTTTGCAGTCTATGAAAGAAAGAATCTGGTTTTGCACAAATGTGGAGAATGACACAGCACTCTGAGCACAAAACGATTTATTTTTGAAATTGAAATTGAGAAATGAGTTCTCAATTGAGTATTGAGCCTACGACTAACCACAGCCAAAATGACTCAATAAAGGAAAACAACGGTAAAACAACCTAAACACATCTATTGATACTCAAAACGACTTAAAACAAGAATTGAGACAAACGACAAACACAACATACAGTGTGTTATCAAAGGTGAGAGACCTCTCGGTTCACGAGGAGCCTATTTCTCCGAGTATTGTTTCCCACCCTTTCTTATTTGTGACTCTCACATCACTCTGGCACTCAATCTCTTGTTTTTTGAAAAAAGCCTTTTCCTCACTTTTTCTCTCAGCGCACATCTCTCTATTCTTCAATTTCTCTTATTTTTTATCCTTTCCCTAGGGTGGTTGATAGATAAATAGGAAGTTGTAGGCTTGTGCCCCTAGCATTCTACTAGATGCTCCTTCTTCCGCTCACAACAGTGAGCTTTCCCACAGAGGGTTGTGATGTGATTGGGTGTGCAGCAGATTTGCAACTGACATTTGTTGATGATGCCCTTGGCCAGTTTGGATATGATCAGATCTGTCCAGATGAGAGAGTGCAATATTCTACTCCATTCAGTTCGTGCTTCGCACTTGGCTTCATATCTCTGCTACTTGGAGGATGCGAGAGCTTTTGGCCTCTGTTGTTAGCTTTAGCTGTGCCCTTTTCGGCGAGTATATTGATAACGGGGGAAAAGACAGAAAACTTGACTCAAGTGTGCCCCTAGTTCATCATTTTGACCTATTTTTTGTTTTGGCTTTCTGCTAAAACAATTTTGACCCACATGAGAGTTAGATTAAGATACTTGTTCGATTTTCTGATTCGAAATCATGCAAGTCAGGTTGTGAGCACTGAAAATTTTCCTTTTTTGGGTCTAAGAAATGGTCCAGTTTTTGGAAAAATGGAATAATTTTCGAGAGAATTAGTCAACCTCACTAAAAATCCTCAAAAACTATTTTTGCAAATGGCCACTGCTCAACCAACACGAAATCTACTCTCAAGATGCACGACCTCAGATCTGAACTTGATTTGTCTTGCAGCTGAATCTTCTAACAGAATAGGATAACCAAATTTGAATGAAGACGAGCCAATTTGCACATGGATAGGATAGCCAAGTTGAACAAGGTTAAACCAATCAACATGGATGAGCCAAGCAGGCTGAAAATGATTAGGGCCGGACTTCAAAATGAAGTTGCCTACGTATCCCAAACATGGGAATCAGGCCGTACGTAGTTCCGAGTGAGGTTCACTCGGGTGTTGACACTCTCCTTTTGCGCTCTAACTTTTGCCAAGGCCACCATTCTAGGTTTTCAACCTTGCAAGCTCTGTTTTTCTTTTCTTTTCATTTCTTTTCATTCTTTCTCTTTTATTCTTTCTTTTCTTTTTCTTTTTTTGCATTTTTTTTTTCATTTTCTGTTCTTTTCATCTTTTCTTTTCTTTTTTCTTTTTTTTCCTTTTCATTTGCTCTAACTTTTGCCTAGGTTGCCCTTTTGGGTTTTCGGCCCAGCGAGTCTCTCAAGGATAAAAAAAGTGTAACTTTGTCCATGTTGATCGATTTGAGATCTCGAAGCCATCTAAATCCAGGAGACTGGCCGCCTGTTCACTGATGATGTAAGAGTCCATCCAACCAGGTTAGGAATTTTCCCCTAGTGTTGTGGATAGGAACTTGATTGTCCTTCAACAATAAACTTTCTTCTTCCAACTACTGGAATTTGGCTTTTTTTGCCAGTCTTCATTGGTTTGCAGAACGATCCATCTTTTGAATCTTTGTAGTACATCTGACATTTTTGCCCCTAGTTTAGGGGCTACTTCTGATCTAGCTTTGCAAGCTTCCTTTGATGACATCTAATCTTCTTGATCTGACTTTCTTGCCCCTAGTCCGAGGGTTGCTTCAAATCTGGCCTGGCGGGCCTCTTGTTGTGATTGCTTGCTTGAACATTCTAAATTAAGGCTCAAGGTTTGAAAGAAAAAGGGTTGAGTCTCGAGGCTGAGAGCGATCCTATGTTGCACAATCTCAAGAGCGATTCCACACAGGTCGTCGCAGAACCATGCAAAATATTTTTTAAATCTTTTAAGAAAACGACTAGTCGCTCTCGCCGAAGACAATGTAGAACCAATCTGGATCAAGTCAGGATCCTTCTCAGTACTAACATTAACAAGCATGATCTCATTCATTAAGGGCTTAGCATGCCTCTCTTCCTCTCAAGTTGATCAAAATTTTGCAAATTTCGAGGAATTCCTCCCTCTTTGTTTTCATCACAGTGCTAGAAACGTTTTGGAAAACTTAGGTCAATGTAATGAATGATTTCAAGGCACAGAAAAGTAAGTGAAAAGCACTGCCGTTTCATTCAAATTTGCTGGCACAACTGGCTCCATGGCAGAAACAGACGCAAAAGGATGAAAAAGACAAAAAATAAAACAAGATAGTGATGTCCGAGGTAACACCCCCGAAATCACCTGACTACAATGCAACAGGACTGACTTGATACAACAAGATTGACTCGACTGAGTCAGCACAAAAAGACTGACTCAATACAATACAACAAGAGTGACCCAATACCTAAGTCAGAAAGTAAAATCACCAACATTCGCAAATTGCTCAAAATAGTGCGTGCCATCTCCATATCTGGAGTAAACTGAGCGCCATCAGCAGGTGGTTCATCCCCCGATCATATAATCACATTATCCCCCACATTCATCGATCCAGTGTCGATAGACTTTACGGGACTTGGTGTGACGATGACCTTGTTATCAATCAAATCTTGTATTTTGTGGCGAATACGAAAGTAGCTGTCAGTGCCATGATTGATTTATTGATGGAAGGCACAGTACTTGGCCGGATCATGCTTGGCTGGAAGGGGATTCAGGAGAGGCCAAGGCTTAAGGGGTTTGAGATGACCCTTTTTGATCAACACACCCATGGCTTCGGATAAGGACATATAAAGCGAGACGAAGAACCTCTGGCCTCGGGGTGGGTACTTCGAGGTTTGTGGAGTTATGGATGTACTAGCAAAGGGGTTGGCAGGTGCTGACTGGGTCTGCTGATCTCTTTCGAGTGTAGGATTGGAGCTGGGCGTTTCTGGTACGACATCCCTTTTTTAGGCTTGCCCCTTGATTCAGAGTGCTCTCATCCTGAGTGGTAAAAGTGTCATCTATAATTTTTGCAACAACTGCGAGCACTTGCTGTTTATTCATTCCTTCAGCCTTCAAAGCCTCAATAGCCCATTGAAGGTGTTCATGGGGACCAATACCTGCCCCTACCTTGTTCTTACCACTTGCCTTCATTTTGCCAAGGGATTAGGTCACTATATCAGAGCGGAGCCCAGTTGTTGTTAACGTGTCATTGCCCAGACCTAAGACAGCTTTAAGTTGGCCATTTTCAATTTCAATTGCAACTTGCCCCAAGATTAGAGAGCCTTTTCTGGTATGTGATGTGGTCGATGACGGAGCCAAAATCCTAAAGGCTAAATCTGCCACAGTTCTTTGCACATCTTCAATCATGCTTACTAGCTCAGAAGTAGTGGGTTCATGGGTTTGGGATGATTGAGGTTCGAATACATTCATCATGCATAAGTCCATGCTGACTGGAAGGAACACCTCAGGCTTGGGTAAATGGGCCAGGGTGATGTATATACTGGGGTTGTAGCCGGATGGCATTGTATGGATTAGATTGAGATATAGAGATGACGGGTTAGTACTTGTCCGAGGCCTTTTAGGTGGAGCTATGGTTTCTTCGTCAATAAGATCTTGAATCTTATTACGGAGGTGGATGCAACGGTTCGTATCATGACCGTGTTGTTGATTATAGGCACAGTGTTTAGCTGGGTCATATCTTAGTGGAAGAGGGTTTAGAAGGGGTTGAGGTTCTAGGAGCTCTAGGTACCTTTCTTCTCGCAGCATTTTAAAGCTTGAGAGAGACTCTTGTAAAGAGGATGGAAATGTCGGGCTTGGTGCCGATTTGAAGTGGTTGGTCTTTGGCCATTGAGGGAAGTAGTGATAGTGTCTACTTCTGAGCATTTCACAGCTGTGCTACCATCAGTAGTAGCATTGGAATTGCGAACAACATCTTTCTTCAAAGGCTCATCATCTCCCACAAAGATCTCTTGTTGGAGGGCCTCCTTGATTTGAACCCCAATGTCATGGAGGTCCTTAAAGTTGAATATCATATTCTGCAATGTCTCAGCTTGCCTAACCATATCTTGCTACAGCAAATCCACTGATTGCTGAAAACGGATCAGTAAATCCTCTAGATTCGTCAGAGACTGAGTCATGACAGAGGCAGATGCTCGTGCTCTGAACAGAGGTAATGTGACTGGTGATTGTCGGATCAGTTGAACCGGTGAGCCCTGACTAGCCTTTCTTTGCCTTACCACTGGCGAAGGAAACACTGGTTGCCCTTGAATGGAATCTCTGACCTGACAAAGTCTATCAACACAAGTCCAATGTACCCAGGGGATATTGGAGCCTTCCGAAGCTATGGTTTCAAGACTACCTAGCAAAAGAGAAAACAGACAGTACCTCAGCCCGATTTGACTAGAATAGATACGAGCATAATAATTGTGCTCTCTACTAAATTCTGCCCTAAAATTCTGCCTGAAAACTGATACCCTCAGGCCAATACCCAGACTTGCAACTGATACATGCATTCCTATAGAGACACACCCTAACAGCACATAACAAGCAAGTGAGAGCCAAAACACCCTTATGATGGGGTAGGGTTACCCTGTCCTAGTTTCATCAGGAGCTAGGGATTCACTACACACGCATGCGGTTTCAAACAATCCTGCATTCGGGTAAGCAACTTGTCCTAGTTTGGAACAGTCTCTATGGCTTCCGATATGCAACTAGGTCGATTGGTCAAAAAGGGTGCCTCAGCAAGATCACCTAATATACCTCTCACACCAAACACCGAGAAGTGAAAGGTGGATCAAACGGTATGGCAGTGATCTAGATCCAAGGTTTGTGTTCCTATCATGGCAGAGTCCACAACTGGTCAGCCTTATGGCAAGCTTTTCCAAGCAAGCCTCCGGCAAATTGTTCAGGAATAGTAGATGGCAAACATTGTGACTTAGGCGTACCAATGCAAATGCAATGCAAAGAAACACATAAATGTAGATAAAACAACATATCATGAGTTTTGAATCAAGTTCTCTAAATCCCCAGCGGAGTCGCCAGAAACTGTAGACCCGACTTTCTTCACGTGCCCCCCTTTCGGAGAGGGCGCGAATTGGTCTTACTACAGTTCTGACTCCTGCCATGGTTCTAAATCTAATCTCACAAAGTGTAATGTGAGACTGATAAATACCAAAGAGTCCAGATCTGGCAATTGGTTTTGAAAAATCAATTTTGAATCAAAAAGAGCCAAACGTGGACTGCTTTGCCAAATTACAGAGTCGTCACCTAAATATT